>PVJD01002607.1:0-195725 GCA_004026545.1 Mormoops blainvillei | reverse complement strand
TGTCTCTCGAAAACATGTTCTAGAGAAGGGTTGGAATGGGGAAGGAGCAGTGAAGGTTTGCAATGGAATTGGAAGGAGAGAAGGAGGAGCTTTTTAAGGAAATTTAATTACTGCAAGTAACAAACTCAAAGGCATTTCAAGATAAAAGGGAAGTTTGGTAGGCAAGACTGGAAAATAAAACATGGAGGGGGAAAGCCATGTTTTTTTTCACTTGCATTATTGTTTTAAAATTGTATTTGGCTTCTGCCAAGGAAAACAGGCATCAGAGCATGTAAGATATTCCAGGAACTAGAGGGGCTAGACGTTCTGCTGCATCAACTCCTACAACTTTCTCCATTTGACAATCCATTGTTCTCAGTCATGACCTAGTTTCTATGCACTAAGGATCTGGTGTGATTCCCAGTCAGGGCACATGCCTGGACTGCGGGCCAGGTCCCCAGTAGGGGGCGTGCAGGAGTCAACCACACACTGACGTTTCTCTCCCTCTCTTTCTCCACCCCTTCCCCTCTGTTTAAAAATAAATAAATAACAAGTCTTTGAAAGGTGCCATGGGAAAAGCAAAGCGGGGACATGGGGCAAATGCAGTAAAATGCCTTGGCAGCAACTCAAAATAACTGTTGTCTTATCACAATGTCCTCAAAGAGATTCACTTGGACCCATGAGGCAGAGTGTCAGCAACAACTTAAACTCGTCTGCCCCAATCTTTGCCTCTACTCCCACCTGTCTATAACCGATTCCCACAGAATCGACTGTGGGAGCCTCACTACTTCCACCCCCATTGCAAGAACATCGTTTGGTGTCAAGGTTTTTGTTCCCAAGGTTGTAATTTTGTTCTGCAGGATGCAAGACCATCCATCCCTGGTTTCCTGAAGAAAGAATGAAAGAAAGCATCTCCTCCTTCCCCCACGCCTTATATATTGTTCTCTGTCCTCCAACTCACAAAGGTGGGTGAAAATGCACTAGATCCTGCATGTTACAAGCCCTTCTCTCCACAGGAGCCTCAAACCAGCCCAAGGACGAGCAGTTTTCATTGATACCCTAAATCATTGTCCCAGCACAAGTCCCCAAGCAAAGTCAATGAAGAGACATTAACAGAGACTGGAATTGGGGAGTGGGACACAGTGTCTACACTACCTTAGTCTATCTAGCTCAGCAGTCAGAAATATACCTTTTCATTAGTACGGGGGCTGAGGCAGCACAGAAACTTAAATGTTCAGAGAGCAACGTTGATGGCTATGCTTCTCCTTTGTAACAAAAGCACTTCTGCTGAATTCAAAGTATCCTAGGTAAAAGTATCTATTGTCTACCAGGGGCGTCCAAAAAGAAGGAAAGGAGAGAGGGAGGGAGGGAGGGAAGGAGGGAGAGGAAGGGGGGGCGGGGGAGAGAGAGAGAGAGAGAGAGAGAAAGGGAGAGACAGGAAGGAAGGAGGAAAGGAAGGAAGAAAGAAAGGAAGGAAGGGAGGCAGGGAGTGGGGAAGCCAGCCTTGGCTCTGTTGGTTGTGCATCATCCTATGGACCGAAGCGTTGCGTATGCGCTTCCTGTTCAGGGCACGTACCTAGATGCCTAGAGGGCAGGTTTTGTTCCCAGTGGGGGAGCCTACAAGGGTCAGCCCACCAATGTTTCTCGCGTCAAGGTTTCTCTCTCACATCGATGTTTCTTTCCCCCTCTTTCTCTCTCTTCCCCCTTTCTAAAATGAATAAGCATGTCCTTGGGTGAGGATTTTTTTTTTTTAAGAAGAGGAAAAGAAAGAAAGAAAAGGTTTTCATTACTAAATTTTGCATTGTCTATTGACAGTGTCCATGAGTAAGTCGGCACTGCCCTCTACTGGATGAGCTGTGTTTATCACTCAATAGTTGTGTCCAAGATTATTTAAATAGATTTTCCCCACCTTAATTTCAATGACAGATGCATGGAAATCAGGATACCCAAGCTGTCTGGGTGGTCCTCCATGCTTATTAATATAGTCAGCTAAAATGTTCCTCAAAAGAAGCCTTCATTTTCTATTTTGAGAATTATAAGTTTAATAAATGAATTCCAATGCATTAACAAAGAGAAAAAGTCAGAGAAATGAGGGAGAGATAAATAAATAAAAGATAAATCGAGGCAGAGATAAGGAGGAGAGAGATACAGAGAAGAAGACACAATTGTCATCAGAGTAAAGGGGGACTACTTTCCAACTTTGACAACCTCAAAAATAAATTCAGGTAAATGCTTTCTTTGTGACATCATCTGCTGTGGTTCTCATTGTGCATATATGAATTCTAGCTCATAGGATAAACCTTTTATCTTCCTGAAACAAAATTTAAGCTATGAACTTGGTCAGCTATTAGTCATCCTGCTGTGAAAATGTTACGCTTCCCTGAAAGCAGGTTAATCTGTGGCTAGTTGAGAGTCAGCCAGCAAACCGTTGTCCATGCCATAGTAACAGCATTAAAACCAACTGAATCTAGCTCCAATTTGGACTTGTAAGGAAAGAAAGAAGGCCTAATATAAATTAAACTATATGCCATATAGTGCAGTGACAGGAACACCTGGATGCAGTCTTAGTGAGACAAACTCAAGTGTAGATTGAGCCATAGTCGTGGTGAAAGCCTCCCCAACCAGACTCACCAACCCCAGCCTCCATCATCTCACCCAAAAGCAGTCCCAGGTCCTGGAAAGAACATGGGCTTTGTCACAGACAACCTGGGTTGCACCTCTGCCATTGTGTGGTCTTGAGAAATACCTCGCTTTCCTTATCTGTAAAGTGGAGAGAATAATACACAGCTCACGGAGTCTGAGGAAAGTCAAATGAAAGAAAGCACGTAAATCTTTTAACATAGTATCTGGTGTATATTAGTGTTCAATAGAAATATGGTTTCCTTTTTTCCCCTTCCCTTCAAACTCCTATATCCACCCAGTTACTAGACAACTAAAAGTAACACACAGGATGTCACTGTCAAGCAGCACATCTAAAACTCTTCTCCTTTTACAGCCTCTGTCCTAATTAGTGCCACCGTCATTCACCCCGTTGTCCACCAGACACTTGAACGTTGCCCTATGTGACATTCTCCCACTTAACCTCCACACATACCTGAAAAGCTCCTTCTCTGCCTTCAGTGCTCAGTTCAGATGTCACCTCTACTGGGAAGAGCCTGGGTTTTTCTGCTCCTCTCAGACCGAGTTAAGTTTTTGATCTGATCCCATGTTCCCAAAGTACACTATATACATGTCTATTAAAGAACTGGCTATACCGTGTGGTTGTCACTTGAGTCTCTCCCCGACTGGGCTGTATTTTTAGAGCAGAGATTGTGTCTTATTCAAAGCTTTGCCCTTGAGTTCTAGCACTGTACCTGCCACGTGAAGATGCTGAAAAACAGTTCTGGAATAAAGGAATAAATGCATGCCGAGATGAATGAATACGTTGTTGGAGTTTCTGAAATGCTAATCCCACCCCTTTCCCCTATAGAGCAGTAGAGTTAGGAGTCAGGTGGAGAACGCCCTGTGCACCTGCAGCCAGGGTGAGGCTTCCTATTTCTTCCCCCAGGTTTAGATTGCTAGACCCTAAAAGCCAGGCAAGACTTGCTGAACAGCCACCTCCCCACAGGGGACAGGGCCACCAGCCTCACAACTGTCAAGCACAGAATAGGGACAAGCCTGCCTCTGGAAGCCCACCCTTGGGACTTGACCCATGTGTGCTTATTCACAGAACCAGGGACAGAGGAAAATGAATGGCTTTTGCAGGCAGGGCAGTTCTGAAGATGACAATGCATACACTAGTGCAACTTGTTTCCTGCACAGGGTGCCAACTGAGGGGCAGGTGTGCGCTAAAACGCAGCCCATACTCCACTAGCCAAACTGGGCATGCTGGTTTGAGTCCGTGTTGTATAAAAATACTGTCTGCTAATCAGGTCCTGTGGTCAGAGGGCTGTGTCCATCCAGAGGGAAACCTTTGTCTCATTTGCACAAATGCTTCATGTGAACTCAGGGTCCTGCACTAAATATGCTTTCCTCAAATCTCACTAATCAGATGGGTCTTCCCTCCTCCCCTGGCGAAGAATATAACAGATGGAAGCAAGGACAGAGGCTCCCTTCCCAGTCCTTCCAAAAGGGTAGATGTTTCATTTTTATGAGCTAGGAGAAGAAAGGAAGAGTTTTCTCTCAGAAAAACACATGGGGAGGAGAGAATTACTGTTAATTGAACATCTGCTATATGTCGGGCACTGAAGCACATGATTTGGATAAACCATTTCATTTCGTTCATACAAGCCTGTAAAAATCTCTATCTGCAGATGAGTATACTGAGGATTACAGCTGGAAGACCACACATCCCAAAGTGATGACACTTGGATCCAAAGCCCATCATCTTAACCACCATCCCCATATATTCTGTACTTGTCCAACAGAATGTCCTGCTAGCAGTGACTTATTCTTTAGAATTCCTAGGTGCTAAAGAGCATGAAGTTGAACAACGCAGACACAAAAATCTTATCCCAATGTTCTGAACTGAGCGACGCCCTCAAGGCGACACCAAGTTTTCAAACAGGAGCATTCTAGAAGTTCATTCCAAAACTAGAACTTAGCAAATATTTTTCTAAGTTCTAGAAAGAGGTTGGATTTGTGGGTTAGCTCACAATATTGTTTTTTAGTGTAGTTTGGAACCTACAGCTCTAGAATAAAGTTTCTGTGAACACTGATCCCAACGGGGCACCCCTGTGAGCAATCCAAATGAACTGACTGTATACGAGCAGCCAGTAAGACAAGCAACATAAAATGAAGGGTCTGTGTGAAAAGTCCTACAATTAAGATTTTGAAAATTTCTATTGCAGGACTTCTCAGTCCCATGACTATTAACATTTTGGGCCAGGCAATTCTTTGTTGTAGGAGTTATTTTGTGCATTGTAGGATATTTAGCAGCATCTCTGACCTCAATCCACAAGATGCCAGTAACAACATTCCACCACCAGTTTTCTGTTTACATGAAAGAAAGTTTGGGGGGGAGGGGTAGGGGGAGACCCAAATCACTCTCCACTGAGACTTTGAAAGGCAATGGTCTCTGAACAATGGCTTACAACCACTTCGGTCTTTTGCAGCTTTCTAAGTCCAGAAACCCAGGTTCTCATGGATAAACTACTAATATGCAAAACACATAACATTTTTAAAAAGTAAAACACAAGTTCTGAGGGTTGTGAAGAATAATTTTTAATGCCTTTAAAGATCTAGGTATTTTTGATACTTAGAAAGATTTAACACCATTTTCTTAAATATGGGATAATAGAAAATGACATTCCAGTCTCAAATAAAATATACTGTTCCCCAGAATAGCCTAAGACATTTTAGGTGAATTATGATACTCTTGTTTTCAGATGGTGATTTGACATTAACAATGGGCCTTTTCTTTGGCCGTAAACAGAAAAATGTGGGTGTGGACATAATGAAGCAATTGTATGGTTGGAAATAGTGACTAACTCACACCCCTCATTGAGAGAGGGTCATGCTACCTTCACAGCACAGGCCAAGAAAATGCCCATGAATGTAAGCCACATAGAAAAGTTTCAGATTCTAGAAAGGACTTTGAGTCCCCTACTTTTTTCTCCCATCCCACTATTCTCTGTTTTCAAGTGAACAAAATGTGAAATTTCCATCACAGGTCATCAAGCGAGTGCCCAGCTGCCCTCTGGGGGAGTTCAACCTCTCTTTTATATAAAAATTAAAATTCTTATCTGATCAACTTCAAAATCTTCATTGAAAGATGAATGCAGATGTAGCAAGTTGCTGTAGCTCTCTGAATGTTCCACAAAGCAGACAAAGCCTCCTAGGTCTTCTGCAGACATTATTAGATATTTTCACCTGAAAGCTGAATTCTAGGAGCTAGCTGTTACTGTTAAATGGATCTCTCTTCTCAACACATCCCCTAATACCAAAGTTTTCAAAGAGAGTTGAAAACATTCGCCTATATGAGCAGAATGGAGTGGTTAAGAGATGGGATTCTGGAGCTACATCTGGACCTGGATCCAGATTTTCAGTTCTGCCACTTACTTCCTGGTGACCTTGGGACCCTCGCCCCATCTTCCGTGTGCCCGTTTCCTCATCTATCCAGTGGAGATAATAAAAGTGCCCACTTCTTAAAGTTGTTATGAGGAATAAATTATTTAATATTTCTAAAGTACATAGAATGGTGTCTAACATCTAGCAAGTAGCATAAAAGTATTTGTTAAACAAAATTATAAAATAAATAAAGTAACATGAGGCTTTTGACTCATTATTGCAAATCAAGTAATGCCCTAGGGGAACATTAGTGAATAAGCGTTTTGTCTCTCCTACCTATCCTTTCTTTGTTCAGTGCCTTCTTTCCATTTCTTTTTCTGTTTATCTTGACCTCCCTTTCCAGGTTTCTACCAGGGCATTAGCAGATCATAGCTGGTGATGTTTAAGGTACCAGTCTAAGCTTCCTCCTCCGAGGGGACTTTGAATTCCCCCTGGAGACTGTGAAAGGCTGAAAAGTCAACGGCACTTAAAAAAAAAAAAAATGAATCCCCAATGCTAACATGTCATTGTGGAGTTGTATTTTCAGGTGGGGGCACCCGTTTGAGCCTTGTCTGCACACTCTTGAGGCTAGCCCTGGAGAGAATGGTAATATGAATTCATGTCTTTGAGCTGAAAAATTAAATTTAAAAAATAAACAGCCCAAATTTCTGTACTCTAGCATATGGCAATTGTGGCACTATCTTGAACTGAGTCATTCTAAGCCCAAGTTAGAAGCAGACATAATTCCCAGATGTCAAAAAAATTTTGTTTTTCATTAAATAAAAAAGCAAGCAAGATGGAGTGCGATGTTTAATACTGTTTATTTCACTAGCTGTTAATGTTTACTCACCTCTGATTTTTCTAAGATTATCCCCTTGTATGCTGTGGCCTAAATGCGTTTAAATTGCCTTTGAATATCCTAAGCAATTCTTACTACCATGGAAACAGAACCGAGGATATACAAGATGACTCCTCTGGGGCGTAATTTGGTGCTTTAGATACTTCTGATTGGTTGCTCCCTGCTCTACCACCCCGTCTCTAAAATGCAATCAAGTTGGTTGGATTTATTTTTATTATCCATGGGAGCACGTAATTCACCAAGTAGTGGAAAATGCCACTCATCCATCAAAGTCCTTCCGCAGACATTCACAATCATGCACGGCATTAACCAGGGCAAATCTCTATGTGTCAGAAAGCAGGGGCAGGTTGATCCAGAAGGATTTAGGCATTTGCCCAAAGGTCTATGAGGTAACCGGCACCGTTTTTACTTTTATTGGTGGAGAAGAAAAGAGCATGGCCTGGTGCCCCAAAGCATGTTGCCTGATGCCCTGGCTCTTGAGAATGTGACTTGGCAGTTGCAGAATTCTGTGTAAAGGGCATATGAGATACTAACAATCAGGGACCAAAATTGAGAAATATCCAATTTCTGACTCTATTGGTAAAGTATTTATAACCTTAATAAAATAACATAGCTATCCCCCACCACCTACCTAAAATGGACCTTAATAGAATGTAGAATTAGGTTTGGGTCCTGTTTGAGTCCACGTTTATAAACTAATGATCTTTTGGATAAATATTAAACATAAAGAACGAATATTATTTCCCTTGCCTGTTTCATCCATCAATCCATGATGAAGGTGGGTGAAAAATGTCAAGGTCAAATCCGTCTTTTTTTTTTCTTTCTTCAAAATAGATCACCTGAGAAATCAATATCTATCTCAGCCACTTAAAGGCATAATGTTCTTATGCTTTCTCAGATAACTGGATTCATGAAATGTACAAAGGCATAAAACAAATATCTGTGATTCTGGATTCATTTTTTTTCTTCTCTCTTTAGAGTTACTTAGAATTCTTTGGGTACATGTCAGTAGACTAGCTGCATCTTAGATTACAGGGCATCGTGGCAATGAAAGAGCGCAAAGGCCAGATAAGCTGAGCCTACCTGACCTTTGCCTTGCAAAGAAGTGGTTGTGACATTTAGATGTTGAAAGATGAAAAATTGGCAACTAAGGTTAATCTCTGTGGCATATCAAAATTCCTATATATCCATGAGAAATATATTAATAAATATATTCTAGATATCTCTAATAGAAATATTTTTAGTATTTCTAATAGGCAAAGCAGGTGGACTGATAGTTTATGTGAGTGAGTATAAAATTAGCACACGGAAAATTGAAAAGAAATTTAATTAGCAATCAGACAAATGAAGAAAGAATTATCCTATAACTGATCAACAAAAACAACCTAGCTTTCCAATGCTGGCAGTTATGAAAGGTGAGGCAGACATATATCATGTCTGTAGACACCAGTATCTTTTGAACAGTTTCTTATGTTTGGGAAGGTTGTCAAACTGTGAGTCCCAACTCTGAAGGAAAACACACAACTCATTTTTCCATGCTTCTTTGCAACAGGGATGTAGGCATGTCTCCTACAACTATATCCAATTAAGAGTTTGACATAGAAGAGGGAAACAGGAGGAAGCAGATGAGGTACAGAATTAATTTTCTGATGAAGATGACAGCAGAAATTAGGGGGACAGCAAAATTTCTTGCATCAGCCAGTGCCCAGACTCAGCAGGTCCACTGCAGTGGTGTCTTCTGATGACAACACTATCTTTTCTGGGACAGTCCCATAGTGTGGTGTGGACATTTTTCATGGCTATAGAGCCTCCAAGACTTACTCCTTGGACCTCTGGAAGGGCCAATAAATTTCTTAGTTTGCAACTAAGGACACCGAGTAGTGTAGTATGTACATTCACACGTCCTTGGCGCAACTGTAAGTTAGAACACCGCTTTTGTAGAGTGCGTTAGCATTACATATCAAGATCCAGAAAACATTTCTCTCTGACTCATTAACCCTCTTCGAAGAAGTTATGCTAAGGAAACAATCCCAAGGCAGAAAAATGAGCATATGAATGAGCATGATTTAAAATGTCAAAGGATTAGGCACAATCGGAAGGCTCACCAACAGCGAAACAAGTCAGTTATATACTCTTGATAGTCAGTGGACTGCCAGCATTTCTACATAGTGGTGGGGGAGTATGTGATTTTATTGGAGGGAGACCAGCAGCCCCAAATTATAAAACTGAATTTAGACAGAGTAAATGTTCCTTTTCGCTACACTGAATATTTGGGGTTGCTTGTGGTAAATGAAGAATGGGATTGAAAGGTGTGAAACCTGACCCAACTATCTCCCCCTGAGCTGCCACTATTGGCAAAATATTACACAGTGTTCAATAATTATTAGAAATCTTATGTAGCAGGTAAGAAAAAAAATTGTTCATGATATCTTGTTGAGGGAATAAAGAGCAAAACACAAAATTATATCTATGTTGTGGTTACAGTTATGTAAAATACTAAAATAATAAATTGAGCCGGGTCTGTAAGAAGCACAGAAAAACAATGTGATTTGTTGAGTGACAGAATTGTCTATAAAGATTTGGTTCTTGTTTTCTGGTGTCATTTAATGCAGCAAATACTTTTATACTTTATAAAGTTATTCTAAGTATTCCAAGGACCCGACAAGAGCTCTAACTACTTTTGGTGTGCAAGGACCCACAGGACCAAAGAAAGGCATCGCTCTATGAAACCACTGTAGGCCATTCCACCAGAGCTCTAAAAGTGCACCTGCTCACATGGAGTAACAGGGGCTGCTGGAGAGAGAGTAAATTATCAAATCTCTTTGGCAGAACCTAACAAAGCCAGAGATATTCATACACTATGACTCAGAAAGTCCACTCCTAGATATTTGCCCTGGACAAACTATTGACACATTTGAACCAGAAACTATGTCCAAGGATGTTTTCAGTAGTACAGTAGTATTATTCCCATTCACCCAAGACTGAAAACAACTTGAGTGATCAACAACAGTAGATTGGATAAAAAATTGGACAAATATATGATGTAATCACATAATACTATATAACAATGAACGTATACAAGCTAAATGCAGACTCAATAGAATGAATGAAACTCATAAACATAATGATTAATAAAAGAAGCAAGATAAAATAACTCCATTCATTATAACTTTAAAAGTAGGCAAAATTAAGCTACACTAGTTAGAGATTCATACAAAATGGGCAAAACTACAAAGTAATGTAAGGAAATGATTAAATTATATGTCAAGATAGCAGTTACCTCTGGGGAAGGAAGGGAAGAAGGAGCTGAGTTTGGTTAAGGGTCACATTGGGACTTCGGGGCTGGCAGTGTTCTTTCGTGACTCAATGGTTTTGCAGATAGATTTTCACTTTATAATTTCACATTAAACAATGGTACATTTGTGTTTTATATTTCTTTTATTGTGATGTTATAGTTTATATTCTGCAAAAATAAAGAGACTCTAACAAAAAGGTCTGCCTGTGCGGGCTGAGGAGGTAGAGAAATCACCTTTTCCAGAAACAGAAACCACTTTCAGGTCGTTGAAGGAGGAGCTGAAGGGTGGAGAAGTTAGTTGAGACCTTGATTAATGAACAGAGCCACCTGCAGGATTGGGTCATCCAGGAGCATGGTTCAGAAGCACTACTTAATGAATAAATGGGCTCTTTTGAATTCCTCAAAGCAAGGTAATAGATACGCCATGAGGAATTATGCCTCTGAAAGGCTCCAAGTGGTGGAAATGAGAGCTCTCTGCATATCCTGGAGGCCGGTGTACCAGGAAAAAGAGTCCTTTTTTTAGTTCATGCCAGAACCTTCTCCTGCCAACCGAGAAGTTGAGGCTGCAACTTCTGGGTCCAAATTAGGGCTGTCCATCACTGTCATGAAAAGTGATGAACACAGACATGTTTATTAACTGGCCAATCGTCATAGGGTTTGTTAGCCCATGAATGTGCTCCAAGATGAAGTGGAAAGCATTCCGGGAGCTATTAGCCGGGAGGCAGGACTCCAACAATTTTAAATGGAACCTAGAATGACCGTAGTGAGGAGTAGAGAGTTGTCACTGCATTTTGCCGTGACCAATGAGGCCGCCTGACCTAGTCCCCTCATTATAAACTGCTGCCCAGGAAGGTTTAAGTTAAGCCTACTGAGCATTCCTCAAATTCACTTGGAACGTAAAATACCCGGGAACTTGTTCGGTTGATCGGTCAGCATGAATGGTTTCCCCCGAACTAAGCATTCTACCACGAACCAGAAGTTGGCATCATTACCTGTGCTTTTGAAAGCTATCATTTAAAGCTCAAGACCTGAGAGTTCTCACTGCCTTCAGCTTGGTGTTGTGTTCCTGGCACACTACTAAACTTGGGAAGAAGCAAAAGAGATTACTCAGCAATGTAATGCTGAGCTTGACTTTCCATTTTCTGGGCTATTTACAACTCTGTAGGAATAGAGGTGAACTTACAGATTCCTGTCCAATAGAAATACAAATCATTTCTATTTGGTACAACAGATAACTCCAAAGGTTAGAGTCCGGACCTTTGGACATTTATTAGTTTTGTATATAGCCCGGCCATCTTACACTAACACTGTCAAAAATACCTAATTTCTCAAATGCTCTTTGGGCAAGTTTTAAAATCAAGTGGATATTCATAGGCCAAAACTAAAAAAATAAAACAAACAAACAAACACCCTTTGCTCCGTGAACTACTAGTTGAACGTTATTAACAGATGAACTACCGTCTCTGACTGAGAGAAAATATTTGTATACTGCATATCCAACAAAGGACTGGAAACTATAATATATAAAAAAATAAAAACTCAACATTAAACAAACTGAAATAATTAAAAATGGGTCAGAGTCATAACAGATATTTCCATGAAGATGGTAAATAAGTCCATGAAAAGATGTTCATCATCATTAGCTATCAGGTAAATTCATATTTTAAACCACAATGAGATATCACTGCACACCTATCAGAATGGTGAAATAAAAATTAGTGACAACACTAAACACTGGCAGGCAACGGAAAGAAACTGAAGCCCTCTTACATTGCTGGTGAGAGTATAAAATGGTACAGCTACTATGGAAACAGTTTGGTAGTTTCTCTGAAAACAGAACACAGAAATACCATAAAATGTAGCGATTGCACTCTTGGGAAGAAAAATGAATACTAGTGTCCAAATGAAAACCTGTACACAAATGTTCATAGCAGCTTTATTCATAATAGCCCCAAATTGTAAACAACCCAGAGGTCCTGCAACAGCTGAATGGGTAAACAAACTGTGATACAGCCATGCCGTGAAATGCTACTGAGGAGAGAGAGAGCGAGGAGAGAGGGAAACTACTGACACGTGCAACGACTTGGATGACTCTCCAGGGAATTATGCTGAGTTTTAAAAAAGCCAGTCCTACTGTATTATTCTATTTATTTAACATTTAAATGTTAACATTTACATTCCAGTCTTTAATATATTTTAACATTTTGAACATTTAATGTTCTAGTTAACATTCCATATTTTAAATTATTTAACACATTTACAATTTTATTTTATTTTTTATTTTTAAAGGGGAAGGGAGGGTAAAAGAGAGGGAGAAATATTAATGTGTGGTTGCCTCTCATGCGCCCCCTACTGGGGACCTGCTGGGGACCCAGGCATGTGCCCTGACTGAGAATCGAACCAGCGACCCTTTGCCTCACAGGACAGCACTCAATCCACAGAGCCACACCAGCCAGGGCTATTTAACAAATTTAAACATTTATTTAACTTAATTAATATAAAATTTTAGAAATAGAGAACAGATTAGTGGTTTCCAGGGTTAAGGATTAGAAGGGAGTGTGGGAGGAAAAGGTGGTAGGCGTGGGTATAAAAAAGAACAGGAGAGATGCTTCTATGGTAAAGGAACTGTTTTGTATCTTGCCTGTGATGGTGGATACACAAACCTACAGAGGTGATAAAATGGTATAGAACTAACCACACACACGGATGAGTACAACAAAATAAGAAACTGTCTAAGATGAGTGAATCGTATCAATGGCAATATGCTGGTTGTAATATTTGCTACAGTTTTGCAAGAGGTTGTGACTGAGGGGCAAAGGATAAGGGGTACCTGGGGCCTCTGTACTGCTCCTTACAGCTGCCTGTGAGTGCGCAATTATCTCACTTAACATTGCAGCTGAAATAATACGTGCTCTCTGTAGAAAATAAAAAGTTTACATAAGGAAAATAAAATAATCCTCAATTTCATCACTCAGAAATAACTGCTAAGAATTTAAAGTACATTTTTAGCCTTCTAAACATTCATATCAAAAATGTTGGTATTGTTCTGTTCTATAGCTAGTATTCTCATTTATTGTGCTGTGAGTAGTTTTCCATATCATTATGTAGTTGCTTAATACATTATTTCTAATGACTGCGTATTATCCCTTCTTATGTACAAAAACACAATCTACCCAAACCCGTGTTTTGTTCTCTTTTTCTCTATTATGAGAAATGTTCAGTGAGTACTTTTGCAGATAAACTTTTGGCCACTATCCTTGATTACTTCCCTTAGATAAATTTTAAGAATCTTTATATATTAAAGCCATTAACCCCATATGCAACTTTTTTCCAAATCTTTATTTTAATTTTTGAGTATTTAAATTAGCTGTTTCTTTTTATCTTCTTTTAATTTCAAGCTTATCAAGTCCTTTGTTACCCAGATGATTGATTGTTATTTTTATTATCCATATTTATTTTTTATCTTTTTGTATTTTCAACTTTGTTTTTACATTTAACTTTTTAATTCGCCTAGATTTTGGTGTAAACTATAAAACACTGATCTGGCAACTTAACGGTTCATCATTTGTTCCTCTGCTATTTCAATGGGCGGCTCAGCTTTTCTACTCAAATTTTCAATGTCGACTTTGTAAGATACTAGATTCATGTGCATTTTAGGGTTGTTTTCAAGGATTTCTATTCTCTTCCACTGTCCTGTTTACTGTTGCAATAGTCTTACTTTGTTTTATTGATTGTATTGAATGATTGTATTTATAAATTGTAATGCTGAGAAATGCAAGCCTTTGTTGTTGTTTTTTAAGTTTTTCTGATTATTCTCACCAATACGTTTGACATATTTTTTGCTGACTTGAGCATCCAACTAAATGTATATGTAGATTATGACCTATACTTTCATTTCTCCAACTGTGAATTATAATAGGGAATATCTACTTTGTGCAGGCACTGCTCTAAGTGATTTTCCGTGCATCGACTCATTTAATGCTAGCAGTGACCCTCTAAGATGGCTACTTTTACTGTCTGTCTATGTTTTACAGAAAAAGAAACAGAAACATGAAGAGGTTAAATAAGCTTGCCCAAGGTCGCACAGCTAACATGGGGCTGAGCTAGCTGGTACACGTAAATGCTCACTAAAGCTAGGCAGCCTGCTTCCAGGGCTCGCTGTCTGCCAAGCAGTATAGGTGGGGTTAAAGTATCTTGATTAATTTTTTGCCTTAAACTGCAAATACTGTAATGTAATAGGCCTTTGAGACACCACAATGACAGAAAACACTGTTCAAATCAGCTTTGTGTACATATTGTATAGCAATATATATTTTCCCTTTAGAGTGATGAGGGATGGAATTTTCATTACATTATAAAATAGCGCTAAGAATGGTGCATCTCAACAAAGAGGAAAACAAGAGGCAGCGTATTATTATGCTGGAAGGGATAATAATATCCAGGCCCCCTGGAAGGGCCCTGGACTGGGAGACAGGGAAACAAGGCCTCTAGTCCTTGTATTGGTACTAACGAGCTTCCTCCCACCCCAAATATCTTCCTTATTAGTCTGTAACTCTGGCTAAAATTACACTATCACTGATTGTTTATTCCAGGTTAATTCTCTAAAATGTGACTAGCCCTGGTGACATAGTAGTTGTCAGGGTATTAATTACCTATACCATGATGTGATTTTGCTTCCTGCTAACTAAGAACGAAGCCTTGCCACAATAGTTGTTATGGTTCAATAGGGCAATAAGAATAGAAGACAATGTTATTCTGGGGCCTAGAGAGAAGGAGGGTTGTGAGAGGAAGATACATCGTGGGAGACCACAATTCACAAAAGCCAGCAGTTGGAGAGCAGCCTCAGGTGAGAGAGGGTGGTGAGGGGGGAGGCTGGAGGAGGAAGAAGGTCCCTGGAGAAGGGGAAAGGAAAGCCTCCCCTACGGGAAGTTTTCCCAGGACTGGTGCTGAGTGCGCATTCTGAAAGGAGGACTTCCTCTGGGCATCAGGGAGGGAGGGAGGGAATGTAAAAAGAGTCCACACCCTTGACATGCACCCAGAGGCTCTGAGGTTCATTGGAAAAGATGTGTGAGAAGTTCTGGGTAAGGGCATGCAAACGTACACACACAGCACCATAAAAGGAGATAGCTTTTTAGACTTTCCTGAAATCCTCAGGCCTGCAAATTTCTTCAACAAAGTTCTTGAAACATCAAAACTTTAGCGTCACTGCCATAGTGATGCTGACCTTAAATTCCAATACCAGGGGAAAAAAGGGTGTGGGGAGCCTCAATAACATTGCCTTTTATGTAAATTCTTAATAGCCCATACAAATACTTTTATTTCTTTGTGTTTGATGGAGGTTGTGAGTGGAACGGTTTTTAGTAGTCTGCTGATTTTAAAAGCAATGAATGTTTATTGTAAAAAAAAAAAATCAATGATACAGAAAAAGAAGAAAGTGAGCTTCCTCTTTTCACCCTGCCTTACTGTAGTGTGTCTCTTCTAGATTTTTTACAATGGTATCCCACTCTTCTACCATCAACATTTTTACTGAACATAATGTTGTGAGCACCTATCTGTGTGAATAAATGTAGCACTCCATCATCGTTATTGATGGCTTCATAGTAATCCACTGTATTTTCTGTACCATAATTTACTCAACAAATCTAGTTGCTGGATATTTAGGTCATTACAGTCTCTTTCTATTACACATTATATTTGTAGTAATTGTTCCCAAAGCATTAATTTCCTAAGAAAAGAATTGTGGAACCAAATGATACGTACTCATATATTAAATTTTATTACACATTTCAGCTCTCCACTGCTTGTTTATATCCTTTGCCATGTCTTTTAACAGTGTTCAGCTTTTTTCAGAAATCATTTTAAACTTGTTCTGTTGTTCCTTGTTCCATTTCCCAATTGGTAGGATGTTGGTTAGGTTAACAGGGAACTCACAGATTCTCAAATTTGGGGCATCTTTTATTCTTTAGATTTTAAAGAGATCTTTCTAGAAGCATCAGACATCAAGCTGCTGGCAGATGAAAAATCTACTTGAAAAGATTACCACAAAAGGAGCGAGGCTCTGTGTTCTCGCTGTTCATTGTCGAATAATTAAATCTTTCCTGTGAGTGTTGTGGTGAAAATGAGCTAGGGAGAAAATTGCACTTTTTGAGGCTTGGTTTTCTTGAACTGCATAAGAGATCTGGAAAAGGAAAAACTGAGGGCAATGACTACCCTTTCCCTTTGTGCTGAACACTGTGTAAAAAGATCAAAGTCTTGAGTGTAATCTCTTCCTGGGCCACTTAGCTGTATTTTCTTCCCATGTCTATTATACTGTTAAACTTGACAGTCCTAAAGAATGAGAGTCGGAGGTTATTAGAAGCCCAAACACGACCACGTGGATGGCACTAGGTCAGATCTATTGGTCCCACTCGAAGAGTAATAGCATAACACCTGAGCAAATTACAAAGCATTACACTTCGTTCACGTACTGCAAGCTGAACTGGACTGGGCTGAGAATCAGGTCATGGGCCTGTTGTAAGATTAATGAGAAAAAGAAAAAGAATTGAAAATGTGCTGAGTCAAGGGAAGATAGTCTTCAAAATCTCTCAGGCTAAGGCCATGATCATCCATGACAGTGCCAGTGTATAGCTAGCTGCTGAAGAAAGAAAAAAATTCAATGATAGGAACCCCCAAAAATATGTGCCTAACATCAACTGAATCTTCTCTCCTCTCCAGCAGACTTTGTAAATCTGTATGTCTTTGTTCCCTTGCTTCCTTCTCTTTCCCTCCTTTTTGCTCCCTCCCCTTCTTTCCTTCATTCTTGCTACCCAAGGTACTGAAAACCCAGTGGGAAGTGAGACCTCTGTCACTTCTTTCTCTTCTTTCTCTGAATGCCTTTTCCTTCACCTGCAACCGATCTCAGGCTTTCCCCACTCAAAAGGATTTCTTTCAACTATGTTCTCCTTTTTCTTTTTTTTGTTTTCAAATAGTTTAAATGCAGTGAATACCTTAGCGTCTGTGCCTCAGCAACTAAGTGTTGTCATAAATATAACAAAAGCAATCCAGATTGGTGCTGTAATAAAATCTCTCTTACAGGTTTCAGTAAGTGGTCTACATGGCCCAGCAATCTTACTTCTGTTCTCTAGAAAACTTGAGTCCCTGTTCTCTGCAACTACTATTGAATATTTCCCTGACTCCCTGTGCCCCACTCACTCTCAGAAGAACATCTATTGCAGACATTGTAGGTTTGTCCATGTTTACAGAATCCTAATTTTGCATCAGTGAGATGGCATCACATTTGGGCTAAACTGACAGTTTTTAACCTGTGTTATGTGAACCTTCAGGGAAACACATAGACTTTCCAAGGAAATATGAGTACAGATCCTCAACTACCTATAGTAAATTTTTTTGAACTGATCCACCTCAAAATGCCCTACTGGTCCTCTGTTCTAAACTCCCCTCTTGCAATTACCTTTCTTTAACTTTATGGAAGAAATCAATACATTTCACCTTTCATAAATCTTACCATGGAGTATTCTACACTGATGTAAGCTATGATGTTCTAAATCAAGAGGTATTTCAAAATATTGATATCAGAGAAGCTTTTTTAATGAAGGCACCATAAACTCATGATAAGGATTCATGTTTTCATAATATAGTTCCATTAAGAGTTAAGCATAGTTTTAGAAATGGGGCATTTGGCCCATATTGGGATATTTTGAATTAAGAAATGTTGTAGGGTGTGGCAATGGGAGTGAAGACAGTAGTCATTTAATGACTTAGAAATGTTGAAGATGGCGTACCTGACTTTCTCCACAGAGGGGCTCCAGGATTTCTCCTCTCTACCTTGAAATCCATACATTTGAGATGGTAAAAGCCATGGTGGCAAACACCAGTCGGCATGAAAGCTGGTCCCCCTGAATCTTTACCATTCACAGTAGTGAGAAATCTCTTTTGAATGAGTACTTTCCTTTATCTGTGTCTACAATTGTGCCTTAGTTGCATATATGGTTGGATTTGAAGGAAAAAGAGGTGAAAACTTTTATGCTGACTTCCAACAAGTAAACATTACAGTTTAGATTAAAAGGATTAGCATTTATGTTTTGTTCATTTGTTTAGGCTAGTAGGAAAACATTTTCACTAATATTTACCAAAACATTATTGAATATTATAAATTCATGTCCATTTTTCCTTAAGTGAACTTCTCTTCCTGGCTGTCAGCATCAAACACGTCTCTGCTAGTGTGTTTATACCTACCATCCTTGTAAATGTTGTAAATGTTGGGCTGTCCCAACAAGAATATGTGCTAGATTCCATTATGCACTTAACAACTAATGTTACAGCATTGCACAGCTCCAGGGGGCACTTTCCAGGCAGCCCTATAATAACAATCATTAATAATCCTTTGGTAAGCCTGACTTTACAAAGGGTCTGTTGCCTTTTGCCCCTCTTTCTCTCTTATTTTCTGTAGCTTTTCACAAAGTAGATTCAACTGCACTATAAAACGTAGAATTTCTATTAATATATAAGCGTAGGACAATAAGTTCTTTAAATGCAACCTACTGTGTAAGGCTGGCTTCATCCTCTAGATGAAGATATTTAATTCTAACTAAGCCAAGTGCATAGCTATAAACTTAAATCATTTTCAATCATGAAATAAATTTATTACTCTGTCTATAAATTGTAATTCCCAAGTATCTGCTTCTTGGTATACCTGTTTCACCTTCCTTTGATTGGACCTCAAAAAATGAAATTTTGTATGACTGTCTACATTTTTGTTTATAGGCAAAAAGAAAAAATCTAAATATACAATTTCCAATTTTACAGAGTGTTCTAACAGGTTTGGGCCAATTTAAGCTCCATAAACAAGGTGGAGCTAAATGAGTGGTTGGTAAGCCAATCACAATATTCCTACTTCCCTTTGCCAGAGATTGGTCTAGGAGTGAGCATGTGACCTAGTCCTAGCCAATGGGGCCTGAGAGTAATTTGGCAGAGGGTTTCCTTAGAAAAGGATCTCCTTTCCCTCTTTTTGTTTTGATGCTTTCTTGTGAGAATGCAATTTTATATTAAGGGAGAAAAATAAAACTTTATTAGTTTAAGCCACTCTTGGTTAGATATTTGTTACTTGCAGCTAAAACATCCAAACTGACTTACCTTCCAGGATCATTTGACAGCGAATATCGCATTCATCAGACAGGAACTCCCCACCAACAGGTCCCCTTTTGCTACAATGGAGGAAACATCCCTCCGCATACTGAAAGTCATTCTGCCACATGTGGTCTTCCTTCTATCTAAGGTCCTTGTTCCAGTGGTTATCCTCTCAATTTAGCATCTTTATCCTCTTATTCTCCAGCTAAGCCTTCCAAACACCATTCAAACATCCTCTTTTATCTCCTACCCCCAAACAAACAACAAACAAAAATGCCTCCCATGACCGTACATTCTCCTCTGCTTGTATTGCTATCACTCTTCTCTCCTTTCCAGCCAAGGTTCACAAGAGCTATCTGTACTCACTGTCTCTTCCTTGCACTGTCTATCCCCATCAATCTCTGAAGCACAGCTCTTGCTAAGGTCACTGTGACATTCATGTTACTAAATCCAAAAGACACTTCTCTGTCTCATCATGTCTAACTGTTGACTACGGACTCATTCTTAAACCACGCTCCTCTGTTGGTTTCTATGAAAGCACACACTCCTGGCTCACTGCCGCTCCTGTGGCCATACTCTTCGTATGATTCCTCCTTCTCAAGCCTGCTCGTGGCTCCACCCTGGCCTCTCTCTCTCTCTCCCCTTTTCTGTTACGTTCTATCCTCCCAGACTGGTCTCATTTGTACAGACTGCTGGCTCAAGTCATGTATATCTCCAGTCTGTCTCCTTGCTGAGCTTCAGCTTTTCGTACATAGTTGCTAACTTGACTTCTATATTCAAATGGCTCACAGGCATCTCTAACTTCAGATTTACAAAATCAGACTCTTAATTTTTACCCACTCAAATGTGCTCCCCCTTCGGTGTTCTTCATCAATAAATGACATCTTCATCTACCCAGATGTTCTTGCCGGAATACTTGGTATCTCATCCTTGACATAGTCCTTCCTTTCAATCTCATCTTCCTCCTTTAACTCCCAATTCAGTCTCAGATAAGCCATCAACAAGTCCTATAGGTTATACCTGCAAAATATTCCCTGCATTAATCCACTTCTCTTCATTTACACTCTAATCAAATCCAAACCACCAAAGACTTTCATAATAGTTTTTTTAACTGGTTTTTCCTCCATCCTCCCGCCCCCCTTCTTTAATGAATATATTGGGATAACATTGGTTAACAAAATTATACAGGTTTCAGGTGCTCCATTCCACAACACATCATCTGTGCACTGTATTGTGTGTTCACCACCCCAAGTCAAGTCTCCTGCTGACACCATTTATTCCCCCATAACCTCCTTCACCTTCCACCTCTCCCTCCTCCGTGCCCCCCCCACATCCACAATCACCACGCTGTTGTCTGAGTCCATGAGTTTTTCTCTTTTTCTCTCAAACCCGCCACCCCTTCACTCAGGCCCCCAATTCTCCATCCTTTCTTTGAATCCAGTCTTCATGGAGGAGCTACGGCAATGGTTTAAAAGATAATTTAACCATGTCATTTCCCAGTTTAAAATGCTTCAGTGACAACCTATTGCACCTGGATAAAAATTCACTATCTTTAATACTGCCTTCAAAGTATTGCAGAATTTATCTCCCACCTATCATCCCAATCTCATCACATGTCTCTCCCCTTGGCTCGCTGTAACCCAACCACATGAGCCTCCTTAAGTTCCTTGAGGGTTCCAACTTCTTTGCTTATTCAAGGTCCATTCAGTGTACAACATAATCTTTGCCAGGCTTTGCCTTCTAGACTAAATCTAAATGTCATTTCCTAAGAAAGTCCTTTTCTAATACCCAGTGCAAATTATATCTCTACAATTACTTTACACACATGTTTATCATTAGCAGTGTGCATTTTCCACTTTTTTCCTATTTCAAACAATGCTGCTATAAACATTTTTACATATGTGCGCAAGAGTTTCTCTAAGGCAATGCTTTCGAATTGTTGGACCCAACTTGCTAGTGGGTAGTAATGTCAATTAAAAAAAAGAAAAATAAATAAAAGAGAATAAAATGGGAAACACTAGGGTATATTGCATATAACAAGTGCAAGCTTTGTTTGATGAAACTTTTATTGTGTGCGTGTATGTGTGTATTGGATCACATGGTAAAAGAGATTTATTACTGAAGGACAAAGGCAAAACAGATTGGAAAGCCACTATTCCAGGGTATATTTTAGGAAAGGATATCTTGGGTCACGTGTTCAAATGTAATTTTAAACACAAATACAGCAAATCAAAAGCTCAAATGGGAATATATTGCACTTTGCCCTTGGTTTACTCATGTTAGCTTCCATAAACTTCTGTTCACTTTAACAGTACCTTTTTCTAAAGGAGGGAATTCTTAAAGTAAAATATCTTACAAGTATTGTTTAAGAGGCAAGTTATTTATGTAGAAACCAGTGTTATTTAAGCACACAGCACACTGACAGAAACCAGGAGGTCTGAAGTTTTAGCATGCATTCTTTTTTCATAACTTTCCACACCACCAATTTACATTATGGCTAGAAATAAATCCTCCATGTTTATTTAAACACTAAAAGTGCAGAACACATTTGTTTTACTGTATAAAACCTACTGGAAAAATCCTGGCTGCTTAGGATAGTAATCCCCAATCCATGGACAAAATGCCATCTCCGTGTGCTGTTTTCTATTCTCGGTTCCATTTGGTGCTCCGCTGCCCTTTGACCTACCTTTACTCCACAGCAAAGGTCTGTGACTGCGCCAGCCCTGCCAAGCCAGAACAGACAGCTGCCTCGCTGTAGGACTTGAAGGGAACTGAAGGGCAGTCTGTCCTGAAGTATCTCTCCTACTGCCCGACTTCCCACCATTAGGATGACTTGTTTGGTTTCAGCAGAAGACCCTCCTTAAAAGCCAAATACTTTCCGCAGGAGGAAGTCATCTGTTAAACTGTTAGCTTTAAAAGCAGGATCAGGACTTAAATAGATGGGATGTAAATAAGTTAGATCCTTGGGCAGGCTGAGGTGGGAAGCAACAATGGTGCTTTTAGTGAGGGGGTAGTCCTAGTTTCCCAGCTGGGTATGGAAAAGACAGGCTGGAGACAAACCCTTTGTGTTTCACAGCTTTGGCCTGCCTATAAACACTACCCCTGGCATCCTGTGGGGACATCTTGGGGGCACCAGGAATCACAACCAACATTTCACCTCCATTCTATTCAACCCCATTCACACGCTGCATCCATTGTAAGATTTCAGGCAATGCCCCATGCTCACATTGAAACACAGGTGCTCAGAAGTCAATATTTGGAATACCCAAACCAGGTTTGGATACGCATCTGAATTATGTGCGACCCTTTTATTCCCATTGTAGTTATCTTTAGGACTAGCTTGACCCTTCTTTTAGTCAGCTTTGTTTCTTCAATTAACTCCAAATAGATAATCCACTTGAGAGAAACCAGTACTGCCCTGTATCTCAAGCCAGCCACGAAAAGAGGAATGCTGGATTTCAAAGGCAATAAAAGGAAACAAAATCAGACAGAGAACAGGTCTGTTTCTTGGGACACATTAAACTTACACTGCATTGTTGGAGTCACTTTTTATTGAAGATGACAAACAGATAAAATCCCTCCCTAGCTGACATAAGTAAGAAGTCTTTCGGGAAGAAGAGCAGGAAAGAGGACCCGGCTGCAGGCTGAGGTTGCTGGGCCAAGCGTCAGTTGTGAAGCGCAAGTTGTGACCAGTCCGCCTGCCTCGGATATACCAGATGCGACCTGATTTTGCTCCCAGGTGTGCCGGGACTCTGTATTTGGAGGCAGACTGGAGAGAGACAGACTTCCTCACCTTCAGAGCCCGCAACTCCTACTTCCCTGTCACTCATTCTCTGGCAAGGTTTTGATTAAATTCACTCACAATGAGCTATAAATAACAAATGTGGTTTCTTGTTCAGTTTTTATCATCCCCCTACTGGAAATACATAATGCTCATTAGCATATAATATATATTAGCATAGAGTGCACAGCAGGTATTAGTGCCTTCATTTTCCAGAGGAGGAAACAAAAGTCAGAGAGGCATGTGACCTTCCCAAGAGCTTACAGCTACTCAGGGGCAGAGTCAGGATCTAAATTCAAGTCTGTCTGAGTCCAAAGTCATGTGCCAAATTAACAACTTCCTGAAAAAGGCTGTCTGTTCAAAAGGACTGTGCTATCATGCATTCCCTTCCCAGAGCGCCTAGTACCTAAAGGCTTCTGTGCAATTCCAAGCGCTCCACCCTGGGGAGGGTACAGCCAGATTACAAACATAGATGGCACATCCAGTGTTAGAAAGCATAAAAGTACGACATGAAGAGGTACTCTTTAGGACTCAAAGTAAGATTCTGAGTTCCAAAGTGGACAGTTTTCCATTTCATGCTTCATATGAGGCTGTACTCCCAAGCGCAGAAGGAAAAATCAGCGTGCCCTTTGGACGTCTTGATTTTTCTGTGGTTTTGAGCCCTGAAAGGTGGCGGTGGTCTTTAGAGACCCCAGAAGCATGAGCTTATGGCCTTGCCTGGGCCTTCATGCCAGCACCGCAGACTCCAGACCCTTCTGGGAAGCTCAGGGGCCCTCAGGGAGAGGGTTGGTGATATGGAAGTGGCCTGAGGAGATTCATAGCTGACAAAGGGGGGGCTTGAGGCTGGAGGATGAGGAGAGGGGAGTTGGTTTCAAGGTTTTTTAGAAGATCTAAGTGTCCGGCAAATTGCTTCATCTGTAGAGTAACAGCATGTCTTGGAAAAGCCCTAGGTCTGCCTACATTTTGGGGGGGCTTTCTTAAATGTAGAGTGGCAGACAGGGCCAGAACCCATGCTCCCGACGTACACCATGCAATCATATGACTGTGTGTGTGCATACAATTCTTTCCATCTCAGCACATTCTTTGTTGTGCCTGCTGTGATCCTAACAGCCAGTTGAATTTCAGGAATCCTGGGGTTTCTTATATCTAATAATTGTTCTGGTTGGAAATTCCCCAATGAAATGCCATCTTTGGGTCTGAAATAGTCTTCACAGTGGTTCTGCCTTGGGTTTACGCACCTGTCTACACAGAGATAGTGGGAGACACCCAGTGTGCAAATAATTCCTGTAGATCCTACCTGCCCTTCATAATATCACTACCCAAAAAGATACCTCTTTGCAGATCACAGGCTTTGACCACAAATACATCTGAGTTTGATTCATGGCTTGCTCTGTGACCCTGGGCAAGACATTCAGCGTCAGTTTCTGCATCCGTGAAATGGATCTCCAATCTTTCTGCCGGGATTACTGTAATGATTAAATGAGCTCATGTAATTTGGTTCACAAAGTCCTGAACACATGGGAAGCCTTTAAGAAATGGTAGCAATTATTACCTCTATGATTACCAAGAGGAAGTCAAGTGCCCGAGACAGGTAAGCAAGAGGGACTAGCAAAGAAAAATCTGCAGCAGCGAAGTCTCTGGCTCTGGAGATCCCACCCCATCCCACTCTGACCTCCATTAGATCTAAGAGTCCCTGAGCAAAGTGACAAATGACCTTAGCTCTCAGCCATCTCCCTGGGCCAGCACATCTTCAAATTGAGGACACATGGGATAGCAGATCAAGAATTATCCCCATAGTACCCCTGCTTTCATCTTTTCTTGACTATTTGATCTTAGGAAAATGATTTACACTCCATAGGCCTCACTTCCCTCATTTGCAAAATGAGAATAATAATGACATCTATCCCGTAGGACACTTATGCAGCTTAATGAAATAATGTAGAAAAGTTGCATTAGGGTATAGTTATGTTTTATGATGGAGAAGCAGGAGTAATTGTTGATAAATTTGGCCTCTGCTAGAAAAGTTCCAGTAACAATGAGTTCACAGAAAGGATGATTACATTATCGATCAGCTATGATTGTTTAAAATTTTCCCTTCATATTAAGTAAATGCCTGTTCTTCATCTGAACTCTGACACATAGATTTTGTAGGACAAGACCCAGACTCTCTAACTCTCAATCTCTGTGAACAAAATCTGGGCTTGGAGAGTTAAAGTCCCCACAGGTGACTGAGGGACAGCCAAGACTGCCCACCACTGACCTAGGGTCCAAGAACAACATGAAACTGGGGCAGAGCTCTTGCTCTAATGTTAATATGATCTAGTTCTGTGGACAGCAAGGACAGAAACCTACCCAGTGTGATTCAAAATCTACCCTTGGACTAGAGTTTGGCTGGAATGAAAAAAGATATATTAGGAAACTCTCCAGCTGGCTTATACCCTCTGGACTTATCTGGCTTATCCTCCAAGTGACCAAACTCCAATTTATTCCTCTAATTGTTGCCCTTGGGTACTCCAAAGCGACTTGGGGTGGGGGCAGAGGGGGCAGGGAGAATGGCCATGGCAAGGGTGGCTGAAGGATTGGAGAGGCTGAACACTGACAGGCTCAGGGGCTGTCAGTTTACTCAGAACAAAGTGAGAAGCGAGTTGAGGAGACTGCTCTACTGTACTCCACCCTCCTTAACTGCTGCCTGTACACACTTGCACTGAAGTGAACACATTGTAAAGGAGTAAGAAACTTTAGCCATTATTTGTTTGTGGGTGCATGAGAGATGCAGCTCAGAGGTCAAGAAAGTGTCTCACCAGAAAAAAACAAGAGCCATATGATTTCAATCATATGTGGGATATAAAACAGAAGGCAACAAATGAACAAACAAAACAAACAAACAAAAACACATAGACACAGACAATAGTATGTTGGTTACCAGAGGGGGACGGGCATGGGGGAAGTAGAAGATAGTAAAGGGGGTCAAGTACATGGTGATGGAAGTAAACTTGACTATGGTGGTGAACACAAAACGCAATATACAGATAATGTATTACAGAATTAAATAGTTGAAACATATAATCTTATTAACCAATGTCATCCCAATACATTTAGTAAAATTAACAAAAAAATTGTCTCACCACATGTGTTTTATATAGTAAGTTATTTAAGGCATAAAATGTGAGCAATATAAGGAAAGTATACTGACTCCTATTATAACATTCTTTTTCTATGCTCTTCTTCTTGAAACATATTCATACACTTTTTTACATTGCCATTTTATATAAAATTATACTATTTCCCCTAGGATATTAGGAGCTCCGTATTAGGAGCTCATATTAGGATATGAGGGAAGGGATTCTGTCCTAGGCAACCTCATACAAAATTCTGGGTGTTTAATAGGTGCTCATCAAATACTTGATGAAAAGTGAGTAATATGGGCCCTTGTGCTTTATGCTGTTAACCCTGGGTTTGTTTGGCAAGCACCTATGTCAGTCTAGACAAAACATCCCTGGGAAACCCCCAGAAGTCTGTCTGGTTGCTTTCTATAACTGTCATCACCTGGGTGACAGGATATGTGGGTCTCTAGAGACCAGGACTGCGGGATTCACTTTCTCTTTTCCTTTCCTCGTAGTGCAGCATTGACTGAAGTGTACATACTTTTCAGAGAGGGCAGGTTAAGTTACAGATACACACTGTCTCCATTACTGAATTCACTGGGCACAAGTCGGGCGGGCTCCTGAGTGATTCCATGGATGGGATCCTTCTTAGCTCAATCCTTTGACTCCCACTCTGTCTCCCCCTACTTTCTTCTCTTATTTTTTTACTAAAATATAATTGACATATAACATTCTATTACTTTCACATGTACAACGTGATGACTTGATATTGGTGTGTGTGTGTGTGTGTGTGTATATCTCAAAATGATTACAATAATAAGTCTAGTTAACATACATCACTGTATATAGTTAAAATTTTTTTCTTGTAACGAGAACTTTTAAAATCTGTTAGCAGCTCTCAAATATGTAATATAGTGTTATTAATTATAGTCACCAGGCTCTACATAATATCCCCAAGACTTATTTATTTTATAACTGGACGATTGTACCTTTTGACCCCTTTCACCCATTTTGCCCACCCATCCCCACCCCCAACCTGTCTTGATAATTTGTTTTCTTTCTGCCATTTTGTTTTGAGATCTCTGATTTCTGAAGGTGTAAAGTAACTTTTGCTCGGGACCTAAACTTCTCTCCTGAATCTTCTCTCCTTCTGTCTGCTGGAACCCATCATCAGCCAATGTTCTGAAGAGCCATTATTGTTTAAATCTTGAAATGAAGGCCCAATATTATGTGCTCCCTTGATATCTTGTAAAATCCAGAGGTCCTTGATGGCCTAACTGTAAGTTCCCCTCCCTATTCTGTTCTTGTGGATAAGGTCTGCTAGCCAAACAACCCTTCTTATCAAAGGGACCGGGCACAGTGCTGCCTGTGCCTGAATAGGGGGTTTCAGTTCCATGCCAGCTCACAGAATTCTTCATACAAGCCAATCACATCTTTCTGTGGGAATCAGGGGCACCACTGCCTCTTGCTACTACAAAGCCTGCCTCCCACAGCCCCTGCTTGTTCACTCTGTCCCTGTCCCCAGGCACAACCTCCGTAAGGCCCTCCATGCCACTCAGTGTCCTCCTTCCCCAGCCTGTAAGTAAATATGATTAATAAACTGCTGTTAATCTCATCGGTCCAGTATCAGGTGTCTGGTGTTTCGCCATCCCCATAATCCTAAAGCAGGAATCTCTCTCTCCTCTGATGAGGTGAAGAGGAGGCAGTTAAAACACCTATGCCCTCACCTTTCCTACAGGGAATCCTGTGTGGCCTCTACTGAATTTTGTTGGATTCCTCTCATGATCCAGAATGCAGATCTGCCCTCTGCAAACTTATGACAGTTTGACTAGTTCACCTGAAGATTCAGAAACTAGATTTACCTGGATTAGCCAGAAGATATAGGTGAATGGTTACCTAGCTCCTGATTTAAAAGCAAAGTAACAAAACATAATGAAAAAAGGTGATAGACTTAACTCTATGAAATTGGCAAACTTCTGCAGGGTAAAATTAAAAATTCCTAAATGAAGTTAAAGGTCAAATTGGAGGAAAGATGAAACATATATAGCTATCAAAGGGTTCATGCTCTTACTGTTAAAGGAGCACTTACAGAAAAGACAGATAAGTGCCCCAATAGAAAGCTAACCATTCAAATAGAAAGTCATCAGAAGATATGATTATATAGTTAACAAAAGAAAAAAGACAAACCACCAATAGGTCTCTCCAAAAGGTCCATCATCTCTAGCAAATAAGTAAGTACAAATTAAAATAAAATTAAGGTGCTATTTTTTGCCTGTCAAACTGACAGTGAGTGGACTCTCCCATGTTGCACATCTTGGAAGAAAGCAGAGCTCATCTCTGTCGTCTCTGTCTCTAGGAGGTATACACACTAGGTACTCTCTGTCCCCAGGTGCAACCCCCAGTTACTGTCATTGTCAGCCCCTAGGCTTGGGCACTCAGATGTGATGACCCAAGATTGTGTGTCTGCTGCCTGTCATGCTGTCAAGCTGAGAGAGAACAGAACTCTTTCTGGCTACAGTAGCATCATCCAGCTTTGAGGACCTGTAAGGCTGTGGTCCCAGCATGGTGTCTGATGTCTAGTGCCCAGTGTCCAGGCCCAGAACCAGCACGGTGGCAAAGAAAGCACGGCTCCCGTTTGGCCTCAGTGGCAATGGCGGAGGAATCCTCACTGCACTGGGTCCGTGGCGCCGCCTTGGCTGGATCTGCGGTTGCGCAGCTTTTCTTCGTTCCTGCCCATTTTCTAAGCCTGAGTCTCTAGTTTTCCTGGCAAATTTGTGGGGTGCCCAACACCTTACAATAAACTCCTGCAACGGTTTTTGTTGCCTGACTGATATAATAATATGTAAAGAAAGCGCTAACTCAGTATTTTCACTTCTCAGGATATATCATTAAAGTGTGTGTGTTTAAGGAAAAGGATATTCTTCTAAGCTCTGGTTAGAGTAACAAAAACATAGAAATGATCTGAATATTCTCCCATAGAGAATTAGTTAAATGGATAGTAATGTACTTATAGCCTAGCCTCTTATATAATAATTAAAAATCAAGCTCTTAAAGGTATGAAAATCCTTAAAATATAATAATGAATTTAAAAAGCAAAATGTTCACAAATAACCAAAATGTTAACGGTTACTTTCTCTGGGAAACAGATATGAGATATGGGATCCCTTATGAGGTATATTTTCTTTGTAGTTACTGTGTATCTTTAAATTCTTCATAATAAACATGTATTTTTTTGCCAATATCAAAAAATAAATAAAAGCTAAGTTAAAAAATAAATGTATGTGAAGTTGTCAGGTGAATTAATTGGTCTTTTGTTTGGTTGTATGTTTACTTTTTTGCAGATCAATTGGCAAAGGATAGAGGAGATTTAACAAGACTCTGAAGAGATTTAATGCTCCATTTTCTGTATACTATAGACTGAATATTTGCATTCCCTCCCCCCAAAATAATGTGTTGAAATCTCAAGCCCCAAAATAATGGTATTTGGAAATGGGGCTTTGGGGAGTGATTACGTCATGAGAGCGGAGGCCTTATGAATGGGATTAGCACCTTTATAAAAAAGATCCCAGAGAGCTCTCTCACTCCTTCTGCCATCTATAAACCAGGAGACAGGCCCTCACCAGACACTTAATCTTCTGGTACCTTGATCTTGGACTTCCAACTTCTGAAACTTAGAAAAATAAATGTCAGGTGTTTGTAAGCCACCCAGTCCATGTACTTTTTTATAGCAGCCTGAATTAGGACACTATTTTTTTTCCCCACAACTACTCAAAGGACCATCTCAATAAAACAATGGTTTTAACTTAGAAAATTTGTTTTTAAAAAAGTAGCCTGAAAATTATTTGTCCACTCATGGCAAGCAGTTAACAAAACTCAGGTCTAAATTGGGGGAAAGATCAGGAGATAGGTATATGGACTGATGGAAAGATTCACATAAGGAGGGTGGAGAGTCATAAAAGCAACACAAACTCTAAAAACCTAGGGAACACAAATATATCATCATTCCCCAGTGAGAACATGTTAATTGTCTTCGCCCTATGCTGATGCCACTCTTAATAACACTTATTACAGTAGCAGGATGCTTTACAGTTTATGAAGTACTTGTACTTCCCCACATATTATTATTAGGTTCATTTTACTGAAGAGAAAATTAAGCCCTAGAGAAGTTAAGTGATTTACTGAATATCTCATGCTTCTTATGTGGCAGAACTGGGCCTACAAACCAGGTCTTCTGCTCTGTTCACAATTCCAGGGGGTGGTTAAAGCTTGGGCTTTAGAGCCAGACAAATCTGGGTATGCACCCAACTCTGGCCTGTAAAATTGTTGTTAACTTGGAGAAATTGCCTACCCCTCCAGCCTCAATTTCCTCTTCTTTGAGCTGGAGATGAAAACACCTACCTTAGAGAACCCCTGTGAGAATAAAAGGTAGCTGTAATCATTACCCTGCCCATCTTCTTGACAAGCTTTGTTTTTAGTCTCTTGGGACTTACAACTCTGTTATGGGTGGAAGTGTGTCATTGCAAAATTCACATGTTGAAGTCCCAACCCAGTACCTCAGAATGTGACCTTATTTGAAAATAGGGTCTTTGCAGATGTAATGAGTTAAAATGAGGTCATTTCGAAGAAGGGTGGGCCCCTCATCCAATATGACTGGTGTCCTCATAAAGAGGGGAAATTTGAAGATAGACACACACAGGGAGGATGCCATGTGAAGATTTTAATTATGCCGCCACAGACCAAGGAACTGTCAGAAGCTCAAAGAGAGGCCTGAAACAGATCCTTTCCTACTGCCTTTGAGGAAGCATGGCCCCCTGTTGATGCCTTGCCTTTGGACTTCTGGCCCCAAACTGTAGAACAACAAATTTTTGTTGTTTAAGCTGGCCAGTTTCTGGTACTTTGTTATGGTAACCCTAGGCGCACCATCCAAAAATATTAAGTGGAAAATTTCAGAAATAAGCAAGTTATTAAGTTTTAAACTGCACGCCATTCTGAGTAGAATGATGAAATCTAATGCCATTCCATTTGGTTCCACCTTCAACGTGAGTCATTCCTTTGTCCAGTGTACCCACACTGTATATGCTACCCGTCCATTAGTCACTTAATAGCTGTCCTGGTTATCAGATCAACTGTCACAGTCTCACAGTTTGTGTGTTCAAGTAACACTTACTTGACTTAATAATGGCCCTGGAGCACAAGAGTAGTGATCCTGGTGATTCAGATGTGCCAGGGAGAAGTCATAAAGCACTTCCTTTAAGAGAAAAGTTATGCATGTAGGTATAGGAAAAAAAATAGTATGTACGGTTCAGTAGTATCCACTATTTCAGGCATCCACTGGGGATCTTGGAATTTATCCCCTGCATGTAAGGGGGACTACAGTAAATGCATTAGTTTCCTATTACTGCTATAAAGAAAATTACCATAAATTAGAGGTTTAAAATACACAAATACATTGTCTTACAGTAATGGAAGTCAGATGTAAGAAGATTTGTCTGCACTGCCACGTCCCTCCGGGAGGCCCTAGGGAAGAATCCATTGCCTTGCCTTTCCTGGCTTACGGAGGCCACCTGCACACCTTAGCTTGTGACCCCTTCCTCATATCACTCCGACCTCTGCTTCCATCATCATATCTTCTCTGACTCGGCCCTTCCTGGGCTTAACACTGGGCCTACTCTCCCAGGACATCATGGTGTGACAATACGCAGAGTCCTATCAATTGCACGAACTCACCCAAAGTTCTGTGCCCAGAGTTTTCATCAGGGCTTCACTACAAAGGCATGGTTGATTAAGTCATTGGCCCTGTGACTCAATCTCCAGTTCTCAATCCTCCTGGTAGGTTGGTCATACATCACTCAGTTCAAAAGCCAAACCCTCTAATCGGACAGTTGGTCTTTCTGGAGCGGTCAGCTTTGGTCCTGAGTCATCTTCTTTGTTTAAACTATCTAAGGGCCCACCCTTAGTCACCTATCTGGGAACAAAACAAGTAACAAAGACACTCCTATCACTTAGGAAATTCCAAGGTTTTAGAGGTTACTTCCCAGGAAATAGGGACAAAGATAATTTTTTTTTTATTACATAGGCTGTCAACTAGAACACCTACACATGACCATTCCATGTTACCTGGGTTTCTAAACAACATGGTATTATAGTTCCAAGGGTAAGTGTCCGGAAAGAGAAAGAACCAGGTAGAAATTACAAGGCTTTTTATTGATCTAGCCTTGGATATAACGTGGTGTCACTTTAATCACATTCTATTTGTTGGGGAAGTTCCAAAGACTCACCCAAAATCAATGGCAGAACATCTAAGAATGGCAAGGTTTGGAAGAGGAGAGGTGGAAAAGAAAACATCATAAAGGCATTTTTTGAAAAATAAATCGGACATAACCATCAAGCCTAAAGTCCTCTTGGAGGCTTTCAAAATCTTTGATAACTAGGTCTTATACAATTTTCCTTCCTGACATCTAATTGCCTCTTCACACTTTGCTTCCAATTCGGTTAAGGAAGTCATTCCCATCTCAAAGATTTTGGGCATGGCTTTTCTCTCACCAAAGTCTTCTAATGCAAATCCAGCCCTTTTATTCAGCCCATAGATCCTTATTAGCATCTGTGAACCAATAGACAGAAATTTTGTTGGCCAAGAAGTTCATCTGGTTTTTTCCGTAAAGTGGTTCTACTAGTGCTTAGTTGTCTTTTTTTTAATTATATTTTATTCATTATGTTATTACAGTTGTCCTGATTTTTCCCCCTTTGTCTCCCTACCACCCAGTACTTCCCACTCCCTCAGGCAATACTCCCACCATTGTTCGTGTCCGTGGGTCATGTGTATAAGTTCTTTGGCTACTCCATGTCCTATACTGTACTGTACATTCCCATAGCTATTCTTTAACTACCTATTCATACTTCCTAATCCCCTCACCTCTTTACCCATTGCCCCATAGCCTCCTGCCATCTGGCAACCATCAAAATTCTCTCTGCATCCAAGATTCTGTCTTTGTTCTTCTGGTTTACTTAGTTTGTTTTTTAGATTCAATGGTCGATAATTTTGTATTTTTGCCATTTTATTGTTCATAAGTTGCTCATAGTTTTGATCTTCTTATTTTCCTTAAATAAGTCACTTTAACATTTCACATAATAATGGTTTGGTGATGATGAACTCCTTTAGTTTTTTTCTTGTCTGGGAAGCCCTTTTTCTGCCCTTTGATTCTAAATAATAGCTTTTCTGGGTAGAGCAATCTTGGTCGTAGGTCCCTGCTTTTCATGACTTTGAATATTTGTTGCCAGTCCCTTCTAACCTGCAAAGTTTCTTTTGAGAAATCAGCTGACGGTCTTATGGGAACTCCCCTGTAGGTAACCAACAATCTGCATTCCTCTTGCTGCTTTAAGATTCTCTCTTTATCTTTAATCTTTGGTATTTTAATTATGATGTGTCTGGCAGTGGGTCTCTTTGCATTTATCTTCTATGGGGCTCTCTGTGCTCTTTGGACCCGTATGCCTATTTCCTTCACCAAATTAAGGAAGTTTTCTTTCATTATTTTTTCAAATAGATTACCAATTTCCTGCTTTTTCTTTTATCCTTCTGGCATCCTTATGATGCAAATGTTGGAATGCTTGAAGTTGTCCCAGGGGCTGTTTACACTATCCTCATTTTTTTGGATTCCTTTTTCTTCTCATTGCTCTGCATGGTTGTTTTTTCCTTCCTTATGTTCCAAATCATTGATTTGATTCTTGGCTTCATCCACTCTACTGTTGTTTCCCTATAAATTGTTCTTTATTTCAATTATTGTATCCTTCATTTCTGCTGAGGTCCTCACTAAGGTCCTTGAGCATCCTTATAACCAGTGTTTTGAACTTTGCATGTGATAGGTTGCTTATCTCCCTTTTGTTTAGTTCTTTTTCTGGAGTTTTGATCTGTTCTTTCATTTGGGCCTTGTTTCCTTGTCTCCTCATTTTGGCAGCATTCTTGTGTTTGTTTCTATGTGCTAGGTAGAGCTGCTATGATTCCCTGTCTTGGTAGCATGGCCTAAGGTAGTAGGTGTCCTGTAGGATCTAGTGGCACTACCTTCCCTATCACCCAAGCTGAGTACTCGAGGTACTCCCTTCATGTGGGCTGAGTACACCCTCCTCTTGTATTTGAGTCTTGATTGCTGTTGGCAGGTCAATGGGAGGGATTTAGTCAGGCCAGTCAGCTGCAAGGACTGTTGGTACCCACTGACCACCAACCTCTGTCCTCTGTTGAGGATCATCTGTGCTGGGGCAGGGTGGTGGTGCTCCAGTGTGGTCTGTAGTTATCCACTTGGTGCAAAGGCCATGGGGTTTCCCAGGTGGTGCAGGCCCAGATCAGCCCCCACCTGTGTTCTGCCCATGGCCACTCTACCTGGGCTGTAAAGCAATCTGAGATGACTGCTACTTGTGCTGGGCTTGGAGATACCCAGGCGAAGCCAAGCTGTGACTCTAGGCTGGCTGCTGGTGGTGCCGGGCCTGGGACCACTTAGTAAGATGTAAGGGGGCTAGGGGTTCACTAAACCCAGCTACTGTTTGTTTAAGAGGATTTAGGAAGTTGTGCAGCATGAGCCAAGACCAACCAATCATTGGAAAAGTCTCTGTTAAGAACTTAGGGGAGCCCTAGGTTGGGTGGGATGGAGCCTCGGGGTATATCCAGGATGGGGTAAACAGTGTTAGCTACGTTGATGGAATCTCAGATATGGTACCTACCTGCTGGTTCTGTGGCTCTGTGTGGGAAGGGCTCAGAAAAGGGACAATGGGCCCTGCCCACCTTTCTGTCTAGGAAAAAGCTGCCCCCCAGCTCTCAGCTTCATGACAGACACTTCAATTCCTCCCTGTATGCCCCTGATGCCTTTTGAGCTGCTACTCTGGTGCTGGGGCTCAGAGGGAATGAGCCTAAGTAAGTCTGTGTATGGGTTCTGTAAGAGGAACTGCTTGGGTCTCCAGAAGTTTCTTCCACCAACTCAGTACCCAGTAGTATTTGCAGGCAGAAGTTATGGGGACTAATCTTCCTGGCACTGGAACCCTGGGCTGGTGGGCCTGGTATGGGGTTGGGGCTCCTCAGTCTTGAGATCTCCTTCCCAAATTTTTATCTGCCACATGTGGATATGGGACCAGCCCATTCTATGTCCCTGTCCCTCCTACCAGTCTGGATAGATGTGGTTTCTTTAATTTTGTAGACATCAGACTTTCATTCAACTCAATTTCTGACAGTTCTGAGTGATAGTTGTTCTATAATTTAGTAGTAATTATTTTAAAAGATTTTTTATTTATTTTATTTTTAGACAGAGGGGAAGGGAAGGAGAAAGAGAGGGAGAGAAATATCAATGTGTGGTTGCTTTTCGAGAGTCCCCTACTGGGGACCTGGCCCGCAACCCAGGCATGTGTCCTGACTGGGGAATCAAACTGGCAACCCTTCTGTTCACAGGCTGACGCTCGATCCACTGAGCTATAGCTCTGCTCAGTGGTTGTGTGAGGAGGCAAGCTGTGTTTACCCATGATGCCATCTTGACTGGAAGTCTCCATGCTTAGTTGTCTTTAACTTCATACGAAACAATTTTGTTAGATTGTATTGTGACAGCTACCATATCAACACGCATTTTTAAAAAAACTTATCAAAATTGGGGAATTTTTGTGCAGCCATTTTAATATTGAAGACTGAAGAAAGTAAGCAACATTTTGGTATATAATGCTTTATTACTTCAGGAAAGGTAAAAATGCAACTAAAGTGCAAAAAAAGGTTTGTGCAGTGTGCAGAGAAGGCGCGGTGAATGACTGAACGTATCGAAAGTGGTTTGCAAAGTTTCATGCTGGAGATTTCTTGCTGGATGATGCTCCATGGTCAGGTAGACCATTTGACGTTGATAGCTATCAGATCAAGACATTAACTAAGAACAATCAACATTCTACCACGTGGGAGATAGCCAATACACTCAAAATATCCAAATCAATAAAGTTATTGGTGAAAATGAAAAATGTGTCTTTTATTTTATGGAAAAAACCACACGAACTCTTTGGCCAACCCAATACTTATTGGAACTGTCTTAACAGAACAGAAAATGCATTGCCTCAAGAAACTGAGCAGTCCAGAGGAAGATCTGACTTTAGGAATGGAGCAAGCTCATTTTGCTTACTGTTAGCAATCATGGAAGAACAGGGTAATTTCTTTTAATGAATCACAAACAACTCCTGGGATTTACTCTAATGTGTCCACTTAGGTCATGTGTTCAACCTTGCATCCAATTCTGATGTCAGAAGAAGAAATCATGCTGAGAGAGAGGAAGGGGTGGTTCCCCCCTAAGGATATGAATACAGAGGAAATAGGTGTCCAATTCCAGAGTCAGGGATTTTTCCTTGATAGAGTGGTGGAATGTTGATGCTGGAAGGGACTGTGAAAATTGTTTGGTTTAACGTGTTCATTTTACATATGTGGAAAGTTGAAATTCAAAAAGGTGAAACAACATTCCTAAGTTGCATACAGCAGCATAGCATCGGAGCCAAGACTAAAACCCTGTATTCTTACTCCCTTTCTGTATAGCCTAATGTTTTAATAGACACCAAGATTACATTTAAAACTTCAGTTTTGTGTTACTAAAAAAACAGCAGAAATTAGAATCACGTGGGCTTCAAATTCTACTCACTCACTTGCTCTGTTAATTTGGACAAGTGACTTATCTTCTCTCGGTCTCCATTTTTCATCTGGAAAATATAGTAATAACAGCTACCTGAAGGGATATTGTCAGGATTACATTAGATGCTGTGGAAATTAAGATTCTAGCAAACAAGAAATGCTCAACATATTGTAACTGATTTACACCCCTTGCAATGTTTAACAGGGTTTGACACGTTTCATACTGGGTGGTTGACTAATTTCTTTTCATAGGTGAGAGTTAAGATTTACATCACCTATAGCATTTTATTGATAAGTCAGTGAGAGTTCTTGCCCTTAATAGGCTTCAAACAAATATTAAATAACCAAAAAGGATCTAGCTAATCCAAATTAGGTAACATTATAAGGAGCATTTCATGGGCTTTTGAACACCATTTTCTAACATTGCCTTTGGGAATCCAAGCGTAGGGTAGCAGAAATTTTTTCTGTTGTCAACTCCGCGTGTTTCTGTATTGTAGTTTTTGCTTTCACGTTCAGGCAGAACTGATGTGCTGATGAGTTTAGTGATGACAGTCTAAATAGTCTGGCTACTGCTTTTAAGCCAGTGTTTATGGGTACATAATCCAGAGATGATACACATGACTCACCAGGCCATACAAATCGCTGGTATTTTATGTCAAGTCAAAATTTTTCTGTTGGCATCGCATGTTTCAAGTACTCACAATGTTTCCTCTAACCTTTCCATGCTTTTGTTGTGATTGACAACACAAAAGAGTTTTGTATGTCTTGTCTACTTAAACAAAGGTCACTATTTTTACTCGCCCCCAAGAGATGTACATGTGGTTCTTTAAAGGTACAGATGCATATATTTTATTAAATATTTCTTTCAAGAACCTATGATTGTCATAAAATGTAATTTGAACAAAGTATTTCTAACAGATATTTTGAACAGAATTAATAGGACATATATAAAACTCTGGTAAATGGGAGATTTGTAAGATAGTACAGCAGCTATTATTTGCATCGCTCTTCATGTTTAATGCTGTCTGATACAGGTAAGCTCTCAATAAACACTTGGTTCTGAATGACGGATTATTTTTTCCAATGGTAGGTGTTTATGATTTGTACCATCTAGTGCATAAGGTGAATTTGGTCCTAGACAGAAATTATTGTTTGACTCATCATTGTAGAAACTATAGAAACTATATAATAGCCAGATAATTTTTATTACAAAATATTTATTGGGTTGTCTATAATGTACTAGTATAAAATTAAACATAAAATTTGTCATGGTCTTTTGCCAAAGACCTATTCTAGGTTTACTTTGGAGACCACCAATATATGACCATTAGATTAAATGAAAAAAAAAACCAGTAGCATTAAGAAGGCTAAGTATAGGACGTGTATGTATTTTTTTCAAAGACTCACGAACAAGGCTGGACCTAAGCATGGTTGTGGAAGAAGTAGAAGTCATCTTTGATTTTATTGAGGTCTTTACTAAATCTCTTCCTAAATTTCTTTGACCCTATCTCACCAACACATGTCAAGGCAACTTGCTTACCAAGTATTAAAACTTGACTTTAAAAGATCAAAAGACTTTCATATTAAGATGTAAAAGTCTGCCTTAGGTAAGAACACCTAAACTATCATCCTCACTAGATACACAATACATAAATTAATTAGTAGAATTTTAGTCTTCAACCTTCAGATGTATTGGGAGAGTAGTGAGTGATGGGGGAGAGAGTAATAAGTTTCTTAGAGCATATTTTTTAGGGCAATACGTACTCACCTATATTAAATCACCAAAATGGGCATTAATGACTCTTGGTCTTTTCCTATAATGTACTCCTTGCTACATTTTACAAAACTTACCAAGAAAGGTTACTTGATGAGTCATTGGCAACAATATTTAATAAGTATAGTTCCCAGACAATGAAAATATTATCTGGGGAAATGACCACATTTGTACCATGAAAACATGATCACTCTATGCCATTTAAAGTTGAAAGCTAAATTTGTTTCCTTTGTAAGGATTTGTGAAACTTATATGAAAGGATTTTTCTACTTCCACTTTTGCTTTCCTAAAATCTCTTTTCTATACTCATCAAGAGCAAAACATAAATCAGATCATATCACTCCCCTGCCTAAAAACCTCCAGTGGTTTCCTATAATGCTCAAAATCAAAATTCTTACTGTGTCCTACAGCCACCCTGGCTACATAACACTCTCTTCATTCCTCATTATGCCCCAGGCATCCCAGAGTTCTGTCTGTTACTTGACATGCCATTCTTCCTCCCCCACCCCAACCCCAGACGTTTGTTCTTACTGTCCACTCTTCCCCCACACCCAGGTTCATCTCACATTTACAGTGACCTGTCTGGTCCCTACCACAGGTTATTAAGTTTTCAGTCTCTGATGCTAACCTGAATTTTTCCCACTACCTGATGCTCTGCCATGTTTATACTAATGGCAGGATGACAGGCTCTACAATGATGTGTGGGATGGGGGTCAGTACATACTGTGTTAGCTTTTGTTTTGCTAAGTGGGATCTTTAAGGAGTGTGTCAAAAGTAAAGAATATCGTGTTAGAAGGGAAGAGAGAAAGTTTCCTTCAGAGGAGAGAGCAGGAGAATGGAGGAAGTGACGGTTGGAAGCAAAACTCTAGGAAAAGTAACGATTTTACATGAAACTTAAGAAATATTTTTCTGTGTGATGTGCAGTGTAACTCCTCTCCCTTCGCACCAAGACATCTTCAGTAAAGAAACCATTGTTGAAATTGTTCAATTTTTTCTTGGATGGGAAAATGCCCTGGAAAGGGCCTCGAGGAGGGAACAAGTTATCAAGAAAGGTCAGTCAGCTTTTGCAACAGAAAAAAGCAGGGATTTTGAAATCAGGTGGTCCTGCGTCTGCAAAGGAGTTCTTTTTCTCTGCCTTGATTTTCTCTTTTGTAAAATGGGAAAACAGTATCTTCTTTGCAAAGGTATTGTGACAATTAAATAATACACATGAGGGGCCTGATAGGGAGCTTGGCACATTCTAGGTCAGCAATTTTCAACCTTTTTCATCTCATTACACAAATAAACTAATTACTAAAATTTGGTGGCACACCAAAAAATATATTTTTTGCTAATCTGACCAAAAAATCGGTATAATTTAGATTCATTCACACCAGATAACTATTGTTGTGTTGGCTGTCGTCATTTTTTTGACAATCTAAGGCAGGGGTGTCCAGCCCGTGGCCCCCAGGTCGCAGTGGCCCAAGATGGCTGTGAGCGTAGCCCAACACAAAATCGTCAATTTACTTAAAACATTACTTAGTTTTATTATTAAGTTTTATACTGCGTTTTATTACTTAGATATGTACATTTTCTATATTAGTGATCACAGACTTGAGACTTGCTCGAGGATTTTAAGAGTATCGAAAGGGCCGCTACATAATTAGGGTTATTATGTGAGGAATGTTTGCTTATGTGTGGTGGTGGATTTCATGAAAGTTATGCACAGGCCCTTTTTTTCAAGCTTATCAGTTTTCATTAGTGTTTGTGTATTTAATGTCTGGCCCAAGACGACAATTCTTCTTCCAATGTGGCCCAGAGATGCCAAAAGGTTGGACACCCCTGAAAGGGAAAAGAAGTCAGTGCCCCTGACTAAATAGTCAGGTATTGCATATTTTAAAAATTCTTATGGCACACTGGTTGATAATTGCTGTTCTAGGTCATTCCCATCCCTTTATATTGAACTAAAACTATCTTCTCTATAATTCCCATAAATCAGTTCTAGTTCTATTCTGCAGAACACAAAGGGATTTGTTCCTTTTTTCTGTGATGGGGCTCTAGATCCTGCAAGAGAAAAAATATGCATTTAGCATTTCTGTATTAAATCACTCTCAAGCTTAAAACAATTTCATTTTTCAATCATCACTTTAACTATTCTTTCCCAAAAGTTGTGGATAAAGAGGGGCCACACACCAAATCTGACAAGCTCAAGGGAGGCCTGCATGATGGCCTTACAAACTCAGACACCCGAGGTAACCACAAAAGGTGGTCTGAAATTAAAACTTATTAACTAAAAGCAGTTTATGGCAGGTAGTCGTGTCCTGGGCTAAAATCATCCCTGACAAAAGTCAATCTTTACTATAAAGAAGCCTGCCTATTGTCTTTTTATATCTATGATAACATACCCTTGGAATGTCAAAGTAATTTCCTTTTTCTGGATCCCTCAAGCACAGGCAGAGCACCAGAGGGAGACCACAAATCCCCTTGTTGTTATTATCGAATTAATTGTTGACTGTTAATGATTTTATACTCATCTGTGTAAAAGAAGTATGTCTATCATTTTATTTTTTATCTAATCACAGAAGTTTCCCTGCTTTGCTTTCTCCCATCTCCCTAACCTATCGCCAATGGATTTCATGTAACCCACTTACACCTCCTCTTTTGATTGTTATGTATAAAATAACGTGCAAAATTGCCATTTTCTGGAGCATTTTTTTTGATCTGTTGAGGTTTTACTTCCTGGCAATTGTCAGCAGTTTGTCTCAAATAAACTCATAAAAATATTCTTACAGGTTTGGACATTTCTTACGCTGACAACGTAACACTCAAGATAAAGATTAAAAGTGAATCGAAGTACTGAAAAAAATTCCTTAAATATTTAAAGGATAAGATCAGTATACATCTGACAGTGGTGGCTTTTCTAAAGGCAAAGGATCTGTTTTGGTGATTAAACTTTCTGAGCACTCACAGGGTGTCATGGTTATACCAGCTCTTCTACTGTGTTTGGGTGCTTTTAGCTACAAATGACCAAATACAAAAATAAAAGTGACTTCAACAATGAGGAACATTTATTATCCACCCCCCTCAATAAGTTTCCAAGGTAGACAATTCCGGGGATGGATTCAATAATTCAACAACATGAAAGACTCGGACTTTTGCCATCACTCCCCTTCTCCACATTACACTGGTCCTTTGCAAGATGATCCAGAAGTTCCAGGCTCACATATAAACATAACGATATATTGCTGAAGAAGACATTTTCTCTCTTGTGACTCTTTTCATTAGGTAAAAAAATATTTCCTACATCCATCTCCTCAGGACTTTCCCCCAGGTTCCATTGTCAGAATTGCATTACATTACCCAAGTCTGAAGCCAGTGCTTCCCAACTTTTTTTTCCACATCATGATGCAAAATTGATAATGTTTTTTTGACACAAAGGGGTACCTGGATGAGGTTGTTTGTGTCCAGATGGGACCATCTCAGTGCTTCAGAAGCTGAACTTCACTTGAATGTTCCAAGGGCTTAAGGGATCAATACCTTGTCATGTCTATAACCCATTCAAGACATACCAAAGTGTGCTGACACATAGATTTAGTATACTCTGCTCTAGGCTACAAAGGAGACTGAGAGAATATGTGTCCATATAAAAACTATTGTTAGAAGGGGAGTCTACCAGTGAGGAGGAAGAGGGACGGGTGGTCAAGGGTACCACATCTATCCTAATTCTCATAATACATCATGAGAGGAAGTATTTTGTGGAGAATAAAGCTGGGGCTAACAATTTAAGGGACTTGTTTAAAGTCAGAGACCCAGTAAGTAGCCGAGCTGGCATAGTGGATGCAGATCCAGTGGTGTGCAGGTAAATGTTTAACAACCAGTTCTTCAAATGTTCCTCATGCCTGTGGACTAATATTTTCATTTAAGATAAACATGAAACTACAAAATACTTGTCTATGATGAGAGTGACTTCTTTGCTGATTGGATGTTTGTGTGTAACAGCTATACACACAACATGCTTTTTAAGTTTAATTTGCATTATTAACATTTTCTCCATCACTTTTGTAAGTCTAGACAATCAATAAAGCAATAAGTCAAGCCCTGATTTGTGGTGTTTGCTGACTTCCATGGTGTAAACACTCCCTCCAGTCAATTTCAAGCTACCAAAGTTAAGTCACTGAATGCGATGTTGGGAAAAGATGTGAAGTAACACATTGTAGATCATTTTTACCATACACCTACAATATGTGTAAGTAGTTTCAAGTATAGGTAATTGTAAGATATATTAAAATAATTTGAGGGTGATGAGTTTTAAGTGTACATTACCTTTGTTTAAAATTTACTTGATTGGAAGTTTACAACTGGTAAAATTCCTAAAAATTTAACAGCCAGCTCTCCTGAGCTAGAACAAGCCAGCTCCACACACCATGACATGCCCTTTCCACTCTCTGACTCTCCCTGCTGCCTTTGTTACCAGAATACAAAAGCTAGGGATGATCCATAGGCCACTGGAAAAAACCTGGTTACCTGTCATTACTTTTGATAACTCTGGGTAGTGGCTACTCCTCCCACGCTCAGCTTTCTCTTCTGTTAAGGACGAGAACAACAATCCTTAGCCTGCCTGCCCGTAAGAGTTGTTGTGAGGATTAAATTGATTGGTCTAATTGGCAGTGCAGAGCCAGATATGGAAAAAAGCCTTTAAGATGATGGTCGTTAAATCACTGGTTTTCACCCAGGTCATCAATGTTAAGGATGCAAAATGGGTTGCAGCTTTCAAAGGTATGGTTTAGTTTGAGATCTTTTGTGATGCCCGCATTAGACAGCAAAAATCCAGAAAAATAAAAAAAAAAAAAGATGCTCTCAAGAAGTCCAAATTTTTGATAGTCTTTACTCACTAAAAACAGTTGTCTGTATTGGGAGAAAAACAATTTTTTCAAAGCTTATACTTTACTCATTTCTAGCTGCTGTTGGATTGTCTGAAAAGAACTCTCCCTGGGGTTGTGCAATGCTTCCTGATTCCAATAGTTACATAAAGGTCCTTTGATTTTTAATTTTGATTTTTCAAGATGCTTTGCTTTTTGGTCCAGAACAATTCACTAAGTTATTTTGTATGGATTGTGCCCCTCTGCTCAAGGTGGTTTCCTGAATGTGAAACTGGTTTAAGTGCCCAAACATCCTAAATTGAAATCATAAAGTTGAGTGACCTTATATTTGCCTTGAGTTTGCCAAATTTCTCTTGGGTCTATAGGCAACTCTTTTTCTGACAAAGCTCTTTCCCACATAAAACACTTTGCCCATGCTGATCCCTCTGCCTGAAAAGCTCTCCCGTGATTCTTTGCAAAACTGGCTCTTTTTCATCCTTCAGCTCAAATGTTGCCTTCTTTGAAGGGTCTCCTTGTTTCAAGATCACTTCCCAGATATAGCTCCTTATTTATTTCCTGACAGCACTGATCACAATCTGCAATTTCCTTATTTATTTATTTATTTACTTACTTACTTACTTACTTACTTCTTTGTCTATATTCCTTATTATATCACCTCCTTCAGAGCTGGGCATTTGCCCACTGATGTCAGTGGCAAATAATTTGAGGGTGATGAGTTTTAAGTGTACATTACCTTTGCTGAGTTAGGGGCGTTATCTACTCCTAACACCCAGCACAGTGCCCAGCACATAGCACACAATAATTATCTGTTGAACAGATGAACTTGTCTGACAAGAGCCGCACCAATGTTTTAAGGCTGTGGCCATATATACTTCTCTTGAGGCAAGAGCCTATTCTAAAGACTATCCAGGGCTTGGCCTGTGTTGCTTACAGTGCCCACATTTTTTCTCAGGGGCTAGTGGCAGCAGAAGGCTGCTGACTTCTTTCTGCCCCATCCTAATGCGGCTGCCCTAGTGATGTCACAGGACAGAATTCTCTAATCCTTTTCATTCTGTGACAGTACTTTAAACAGCTAAGTTTTTCATGACCTGATATGTTGGGGCGCAGAGGGATGAAGGAAGGAAGAGTGGCCTGAGGGGTACCTCCCCTCCAACAAAATTAGTTTAGGGGTGCTATTCACTCATATGTATTGCTCCAGAGGAAACTGGGTCGCAGAAGCTGTAATTTGGACTAAACTAAACAAAAAAGAGAAAAGAAGAATGGGGAAAGGAGTAAAGGAGATAAAAAGAAAACAGAAGAAAAGGAGAAGAGTAATAAAAAGAAAAGAGAGAAGAGGAGGACAAATGAAGAGGATGTGTGTGTGGAAAAAACATGGAACAGGTAGTGAAGGAGGAGGAAGGAAAATCTGAATCTGTGCTCTGCTTGGCTTTGCAATTCTTGAGTAGTGACTGGCTTCGGTGAGAAAGGGTGAATGGGTCAGGTGAGGGGGATTCTCAGGAGGGAGGGCCACTTAAACTGCTGAGATTTATTTTGAGAGGCCTGAGCAAGACTGTCTCACGGGTGACACTCCTGGGTGGACTGGCAATAGTAATTTTGGAACCAGGAATGTTAACTTTTTCTTTAAATCATGATTGTGGAAGAAAAGAGGAAAGAGTATTACCAATCAGTCTAAGCCTTAGGCAACTCATCGCAGCCCTGTCCTCATCCCCAAGCCTCCCAATTACTAGACTAATAGCATACATTTAAAATCAGGACTTGAAAGCCAATCTTTCAGAAAAATCCTTTTCCTCTTTGGTAATTGAAATATAAACAGATTTTCAAAGCAGAGTAGGATACTTTTAAAATATACCTATAAAAATTACTAAAATATGGTTATGGCGGTATATTCCCACTGTTTCACAAAAACTAGAAACATCCCTAACTTGTAGGCCCAAGCAAAGTCTCCTAGTTCAAAAGAACAGGGAACTTTTGCCCTGGCTGGTGTGGCTCAGTGGACTGAACACTGGCCTGCAAACCAAAAGTTTGCCTGACTGAAGTACCAGTGTTTCTCTCCCTCTTCCTCCCTCCCTTCCCCTCTCACTAAAACATAAATAAATAAAATCTTTTAAAAAATTAATCCATTATTACATACTTTAAAAAGAAAAGGAAACTTTTAACACTCTTTTTTCCTATGCGCTTTTGCCCCTTTCTAAATAGTTACCGGTAAGTTTTTTGCCCTTAGTATTATATTTAGGGAATATTTATTGTAATATTTTGGGAATATAGTACTTAGTACAAGGAAGGGGATATTATAATATCAAGCATATTTATTCAGACAATATTGATAACTTTGTCCTAAATTTTTAAAATGTTAATCTTACAACCCATGAGTTTCCTAGTTCATACCAATATGTCCCTGCAAACTGTATCGAGAAATAGGAAATAGAGCAAGGTAGAGTTTTATCGGCAGTCTGTGGGACACTGTGCAGACTCCTAAAAATTTCTTTATGTTCATATTTTCTCTCTTTCTACCTCTTCTGCTACAATTGACCCAGATTCTCCTACAAGTGTAGAGCAGAGAGAAGAAAGGTATGGATGACTAAAGGAAGGAAGCAGAAAGACAGGCAAGACCTTCACGTTCAATGCCACTTCTGACATTGGCAGCCCTGGTTCTGCTTTACAAGAAAATTTGTTTTTTAAGACACTCCAAAAAGTGGTTGCCACATGAGCAATTCTATTTCAGAATGGTAATGAGTCCACTAGCATGCTAATCGTGCTGTTACTTGTCTAAAGTATTAAGGATTGCAATAAGGAAGAGTAACAAAGATCTTTGATCTAATTCTCTTTTTTTTTTTTTGACAAGTGTGTGAAGAAGTAATTAGGAAATGTGTCCTTACATGATACTGGGACTAAGGGCAGAAGTGAATTTTATTTTTACTTTGTATACCAGGAAATGACCCATGTTTATTTTACGAAATTTTGACCCCAAAATTATTGGGCAGAGTGATTTTTGGGCTCCTTGAAGATTTGGCCTGCCAGTGACAATTTGGTGAGACTGTTTGATCATGTTGTTAGCTCCCAGGCCTAAAAGTGAAAGGAACAGAGCTTTCCCAAAAAAAGTCATGTTGAAGAAATTGGAGATGGCTTTTAGAGCTTTAAAAGCAACTAAGTGATGAGAAAAAGACAGGATAAGAGTTGGGGCAACAGAGTATTTAGTAGATACAACTAGTTCTCTACAGTGAGCTCCTGAGATGAAATGGAGAGGCCTCATCACAAACTTACCAACTTGGCTAATATTTTTCAGTGTTCTTTTTAAATACCTGTCTCCTACAACGAGGTACATAAGTATTTTGTCTTTGTATATACCAGAGCATTAAAAAAAAGGATATTTCTTTTAAACTTCTGTTTCTGCAAATGTAGTGTAGGTCGAATCCATGAACAGGTTAAGCTTCTGACAAGAGAGGGAAAGGCACTCCAGCCAATGGGAACCCGTGCTGGTGATGTACTGCTCCCAAGTTCTGATTCATTGGCCGGCTAGGGTTTGTCATTCTATCCTCGGCGTCTGCAAACAGCGTGGGTCGGGTTTTCCGTAGTCTAGCTAGCTAAACTGGATTTTGGCCGCCTGCACGTGCAGTTTCAATTAGGTATAGCTGATCTCTAACTCTTCATAGAAGCAGCAGTTACGTTTCTGATTATCCTCTAGATTTTCAAAAATCCTCCTTTCCTTTACCCTCTCCGGAGGTCGCTGGAGGTCCCCAGTGACAGAACCATGTGACTGTCTTGCATGTGCAAATAAATACAATGTGGGATCCCACGAGCTAGACAGAAAACCTGCCATTTACTCAGAGCATGTGCCCTGTGCGTGCATGTGGGTGGCTAGTGGTGGGGTGCGTGTCTCGCTGCCCTTCGGGACGCGAGGTGTGTACCTGGGACACTTGCGTGGACTTCCCGGGGGCACTTGGGGAAAATGGCTCCAGAGACGTGGACCCTGAGGTAGGGGGTCTGGCGGCGGCCTGAAACCTAGCGCGCATTCGAGCTACGGTAGCCAGCCGACGAATAGGCCGCGGCCGCGCCCGAGGTCGAAAGGGCAGGGTCGGCCCTCGGGGCTCTGTGGACAGCGTCCTGTCGGGGCGTGGGTGTGTATTTGCAGACAGGTGGAAGTGCCAGGGCGGGAGGCGCGGACGCCCTAGGGAGAGCTTCCGAGTCCCGGCGCCGCAGACGCCTGGGTTAGAGAAGGCTCTCTAGTTCTCAGGGCTCTAACAGTCGCACACACTGTACAGCCCCGGTGCCCGGTTCCGATCCTTGATTCGTATACTCCCAACTTCAGCCTGGAGCCTGGGCCTTCGAGAAGAGAAAAGCTGGGTAGGGTAGTGGCGTCATCTACCGCTGCCCCTCCCCCGCCGGCAGGCCGGCCCTCTCCGCAGTTCCTGCCCAACGACATCCGGGTCTCTCCAGATGGCTCCGCCGCGCCGCAGCCGTAGCGGCGGCCGAGCCGGCGGGGCGAGGTGGGGCGGGGCCGGAGGAGGTGTGGGGGAGGGGCAGCACGGCCCCGTCGTGAGCGCGCCTGCGCGGGGACGCGCTTGAGGCGGCGGCGGCTCTAGGGGCGGGAGCGCGCGCGGGAGCGAGGGAGCAGTGGTCTCCGGGCGGCCCGGCCCGCAGCTTCGGGTGCTCGGGCGGCTGCAGCGCAGGAACGGGTGGTTGGGGAGGGGGGGTGGGGGGGCTCCAGACAGGTGGGGCGCGATAGCGATGAGTCTTCGGCTCTTCCTCCTCTTCCTCAGGGACCCGCTCTCCGCCTCCCGCCCCAACGCCCGGATGATCTGAGCCGCGAGGGCACCGAGAGCCGGGGTCCTGGACGCAGCCCGGCTCCTCCCCTCCTCTGCCCCCTCCCCTGCCTGACCTGGTCGGCAGCCGCCGTGGTGACCCCCTTCCCGCCCCATCCCCGGCCGCCGTCGCCGCCGCCGCCTCGGCCGACCAGGGACCTGCCTGCCCGCGGCTGCTCCGGGTAAGCGCGAAGTCGGGCCGAGGGCGGGCGGGCGGGTGGCGCGGGCCTGCACGACGGCGGCGGCGACCAGGCCTAGGGCCTGTAAACAAGCCGGGCGTCTGCCCGGGCGCTCCCGGGAGGAGACGCGACAACTCCACCCCCTGGCCCGGCCTCCTCCTCGGAGCCGGGCGGCGGGCAGCGAGGGGTTAACGCTCCGCGAGGGCGGTGGCAGGGAGGCGGGGGCGGGGTGTTTGCGGCGGCGGCCCGGAGAGGGGGCGCGACCCTCGGCCGGTTTGGGTGTTCAAGCGGCGATGCGGGCGAGGGCCGTGGACCGGCCTGGCGCGGCCGGAGAGCGGCCCGCGGAACTTCTCCCGAGAGGCGAGGGGGCGCCGGGAGCCCCCACCCGCCCCACCGCCTTGGGCTCCGACCCCTGGGAGGGAGGCCCAGAGAAAGACGGGGAGGGGCTTCCTTTGGACCGGACTTGGCCCCGAAACGCGAAATTTTGTAGCGTTTGCTTCTGGTTTTATAGGGGGCAGAGCTGAGAGTGAGGCTCTTTTAGCACTGAAGTCAGTGATGCCTCCGTTTCATTCATTATTAAGGCATCGAAGAAATCCATTGAAGTAAATCACACTGATTTCTTCTCGTCTTTTTAACCGTGTAAATTGTATAAATTCTCGATGTGAGCGTTTGGTTGAGGTGTGGTTCTGTTCTGCTTGTAGATTTGAAATATTTTCTGGCTGTGGAGAGCCTTCTACCAACCGTAGTTTTAGATACGTTTTGAAAATTTCATCGCCTGAGATATTTTTCCTTTCTTAAGCACCGCATGGTACTTAAAAATCCACAGAGGTCATACTTCAGTTGTTCAAGCCAAGAAATCTATGCGCCACCCCTCACCCCCAACCTTAAGTTTTCTGCTAATTGGAATATTGAGCTGAATGCATTCTAAGGAGTGATTGGAAGAGTACCGGAGGTGTAAAAATCTATGAGAGATAGGTGTTATTCTCCCACAGTAAGTGATTTTGACATTGGAAGAAATTAGAAATTTAAAAAATTGTTCTGAGGAATAAGGCTTAATCTTTTCAGATTCGCTCGTTGGGATTTTAAACACAGCCACTTTTTAGATGCAAAGAGCTATGAAGAGTCAGGATTTATTTATTTAAACAGTATTCTATTGAGCCTTCGGGGTTACAGAGCTCTCAGAGGTCCTGCAGGGCTTGCTCTCCAACTCCTTAACTGGAACAATCTCATTTTTATACTTTTTATCTTTTTATGTGTTGGGGCCTTTGCCAACGATTATATTTCTGCAACTCTTTTCCGATTAGAAAACTGACTAGGAAGGTAATGACCCACTCCACTGCCCGTTTTCTAATCATATATGCTACCTTCATTAATTTAATATTTCCTTTGCCCATAAATTGAAGCACAGACATTCCTTGCCTGATGTTATGGTCCTGTTCTTACGTATTGGGTTAGCCAAAATGTCCATTTAGTTTTTCCATAAAATAAAAGACACATTTTTCATTTCACCAATAACTTTATTGATTTGGGTATTTTGAATATGTCGACCATATCTCCCACTATTGGCTTCCAGTGGGGAGAGGCCGCGGCTGCTGCTAAACATCTTCCAATGCATAAAACAGCCTCACATTAAAGAATTGTTTAGCCAAAAGCTACTTGTACCAAGAAACTTCGCAGACCACTTTTGACTCATTGGATAAGTCACAGCTCCTTCTCTATACGCTGCACAATTTTTTTTTTTGCATTCCAGTTGTGTTTTTACCTTGAAATAATAAAGCGTGATACACCGAAAATGGTGCATATCTTCTCCCATCTTCAGTATTACATTGGCTGCACAAAAATTCACCAATTTTGATTTTTTTTTTGAATGCATGCTGACAGCTGTCACAATACAATCTAACAAAATTGTTTCGAATGAAGTTGAAGGCAACTAAGCACTGCTAGAGCCAGTATATGGAAAAAGCTAAACTAAAGTTATTGGGCCGACGCAATGTAACCCACATTATATCTGATTAAATGTTCAGTCATGTAGAGATGATTGCTTTTAACTTAATGAATTGGGCATGGAAGTTACTTAAGACATTTTTGATTTGATATCATTAAACATTTTTCACATCAATGAAGTCATTTTGGGAGATGCATATTAAGACTGGCAACATTTGACTAGGCACCTTATATATTTGAGAAATAACATGGTTGAATGCTATGGTCATCACAATTTTTTTTTGCATGGTACAAGTATAAATATATATGTGTGTGTATATACACATATATTTTAACATGAACTGTATATGTGTATATTTTAGTTTGAAGGGCTGGGTGATGACCATAATTACAGTATAAACTGTTGAAGGGAACACTGCACTAGGAGACAAGAATTGTTTAGTCATGGCTGTGCTCCAAAATATCTGTGTCCATGGACAAGTCCTTTAACCTTTTGAGTCTCAGCTTACAAATCAGTAAAGCCAAAGGGGTAGATTATATTATCAAACGTACTGTCCAGTTAAATTTTTTTATTATCTTGTTCAATATACTTTGACCAAATGCCTGGTATGAACTTTGATGTTTCAGCATTCTGAAGCTGATTTTCTGTCTGGGTTTTGTCTTAGTTTCAAAAACTTTAAGTTGGTGATTGTTCTTTAGGAAAAATATTCCAGTAGGTAGCTTTTATTGACTTTTCTGTTAGGATTGGGAAGTCTAGGAAAACTCTTGGGAGGAAGAGGGATGGAGATTGCACAGGATACAAAGGGTGGCTTAGGCTGCATGTTTGAACAATCACGTGGCCCTTGATAGTTTGATGTGAAGGGTATCACAAGAACACATTAAGAAGTTTTTTCTGTCAGTTTCGGTTGGGCCTTGCTTATTTTGTTAATAAACCTTTGTTTGAAAATTTGTTCCCTAATACCTAATTTTTTTTCCCAAAGAAATCTATAGCAGCATCATGTTATCACTTGGTAAATATTGCTAAGCAGTTACTAAAAATCTACACTCTTTAAATTTGTTCGCATAACAGTGTAGCTGATCCTAGTTTCACTATGAATGTTTATTTACTTAATATAGAAGTAAAGACTGATATCCCCACATTTTGCTGTGTATAATACATACCGAGGTTTTTGGCCCAGTCTTTCAGGAAAAAAATCTTTCGTCAGGAAAAAAATCTTTCGTTTTAATTTTTTTAATTAATAAATGATTCAGTTATTTATTTATTTACATTTAGGTACTTGTTTTTTATATTATAAAGGACTTTTAGCATTTATTTTTAACATATTGTACAAGAAATTTATGTAACATAATTACAAAACACAAGAACAGGCAGAAGGTATTTCGGGTATTACCCATGCATAATACACATCCTTGTTTTTCCCTAAAAAATTTGGGCAAAAGAGTGCGCATTATACACGGCCAAATACGGCATAGCCACAGGGAGCCTGTTATCCCTGGAATTTTCAGCCATGAGAGCTGGGTTAATTTCTTAAGGTGTAAGCCAGTGATCATGTAGAAATAATTTTAAGTTGACATTTTGGTGATCGCCCCGAAAGATTAACTTTGCATGGGCACCTGATCCTGAATGTTACTCTCTTTTTTTCTTCCCCTACGGCCAAGTATCTCGATGTTTATTGATAGATACCAGTATATAAAATTAGAGCATGAATGTGACTTGATAATGAATGTTGCTCTTGACTACTTTCCATCCTTAATAGAATCAGGGGAAGGAGGCAGCCATGTAAGGAAAGCTCAAGAGGAGTCCTGTAAGAGTTAGGCAAGAAGATAAAACAAGGTGTGGCCCTGTGAAACATATGGACCTTGGGGAAGGGGGAAGGTGTTATGAGGCACCTAGATAAAAATTTGTGTCTTCTTTTATCTTGGGTAGTAAGTTTATGCCAGAATATGTTGTTTTCCATCTGAGATAATGTTGGTGACAAAATTTTAAAAGTTCATTTATTATTTCACTGTTAGCCTTGCTGTATAAATTCTCTGAATTTCCATCTGGGATTATTTCTGCCTGGATCCTTACATGGAAGGAGTTTGGGTTAAGTACATCAAAATCAAAAGATTGAATATATTCTTTTTCTCTTCTTTCTGTATCTGATGTACCCCATTTTACTCAAGAAACAATTTTATATTTTATTATGAGTCTCCAGGATATATTCCTTGATGATTTTGACCTTTGCATGTCCTAACAGTCTCTGTACTACCTAGATAATCTCTTTACCTAACTTTTGCTGAGACGGGTAGAAGGAGCTAGAGAAAATAGTTAAGAGAGGTGAGCTCTTCAGTATATCTTTATCTAAAATGTAATAGACCTTGGAGTTTTTGTGAGAAACTGAGGAAAAGGTACTAGATACTAGTGTATATTAATAAAGTAGACTTGACACCGTGTTTATAAAATTAGAAATGCTTTAAACACTCCTTGAGTAAAAAGTGCAATAAAGAAGGGAGCTTGAGTTTTTATAATAATATGTTTGTTTGGAATCCATTGACTAAATTTATGTAGCATTCATATTTAGAATCCAGGTTGAAAGTCATTAGAGTTTTTGTGGCTAATATGATTTGAATTAAAATCCTATGAGACCAAATTACTTTTAGATCAGAAGAAAGTGAATAATAAAAGCCATAATTTATTACCATTTACTTGTGTCAGGCTGTAATTTTCACCACAACCCTGTAAAATATATATCTCTTTCACAAATGAAATATAGGCTCAGAGTATCAAAGTTACATGCCAACAGCTGATCTAAAGTTATTATCAAATGTAAAATTATTTCCAAAATATTTCTGAGTGGATTTTCCCCAATTAGATGAGCCTTCTTTTTCCTACCAGTTAAAATTTGAAAAGCTGAATGTTAATACTTCTGATCCAGATTCCTAGAATTTAAGAGTATAAATTTAAGTCAATGCAAGGGTCTCTACCAAAACACTGAGAAAAGATTTAAGAAGTTAAGTTCATTTCTTCATTCCCAAAGTTTCAGAAATCAGCAGAGCTAATTTTTTGTCTTCAGCTATCATTGTTCAGGTTGAGGAATGGAATAATGTTCTCATACATTGATATCCTATCCTTAGTGAAGGACTAAGGGAAAAGTTTTTGAGTACACACACACTGTAGAGCCACACTGAAGGCTACAAAGAGGAGAAGGTAACACTTCCCAGTGGGGTGATCTTGGGCAAGTTACCTGATTTCTCTAAACGTCAGTTTTCTTAATCTGTCAAATGGAAAAGTCTTTCTCATAAAGTAATTTTGAAGATTAAATGAGATAATTATATAAAGCAGTTGGTATATCTTCTACCATGAAGAAAATACCAAAGGCATATAGTAACTGCTATTATTAAGTATATGAAATCTTGAGATACCTGGGGGAATAGAGATTTAGTGCATATGAGAGGGTCGTCTTTGAGTATAAATTTAACTGTGAGTCTGGAAGTTGTTAGAACTATAAGAGAATGAGTAGAGACTTTAGAAGAGGTTGTAAAGGTGGGTATATAGAACTTATATATGAATAGACTAAAAGTTAAGAGGTAAGAAGAGAAAGTTGAGTATGAGTAGATTTATTGGACTTCATGAAGCTGGGGAAAAGTTATGGGTTTGGAGTTAATTATTAGGTCGGAGTAGATGGTTAAATAGAGGATAAAAAGTAAGCAATAAAGCAAAGGTGAATGTTCAGACTAGAATGCTTAGTAAGTGAGGGAAATACAAGGGTTGGTATTTTGAAGAGGAGTTAACAGTTCCTAGTTAGAAATGGGCAAAAAAATATTGCTACGGGAAAAGATGAAAGAATAAGAAAATGAAATTATTCTAATTAACTTAGTTCTTTGTGTAAAAAGAAATAGGGTTTTTTTTTCAAGATTTTATTTATTTATTTCTAAAGAGAGGGGAAAGGAGGGAGAAAGAAAGGGAAAGAAACATTAGTGTGTGGTTGTGTCTCCTGTATCCCCAAATGAGGATCTGCCCTGCAACCCAGGCATGTGCCCTGACTGGGAATCAAACTGGTGACCTTTTCGTTTGTAGGCCAGCCCTCAATCCACTGAGCCACACCAGCCAGGGCTGTAAAAAGAAATAGGGAGTTTTTATAAAAGGCATTAAAACTTTATATATGGATTCTGGATTATTTAAAGTTGAAGAATTGTACTGCAGCAATTTCCGTCGTCTTACCTCATACCCAAACCAAGGTTTTAGAACTTAACTGGTCTTTACCACTGGCATCTTGTACTGCACCTCCCTCCCCCATTCTGTAAACATCACAAAATTCATCCTAAAATACTATTTTCATCATAGTATTTATCTGTTCAGTATATTGTACTTAGGGACTTCTTTTGCCTCTAAAGTAAAGTTTAGAATTCTTGGTTTGGCTTTTGATCACTTTCCACAATTGGACCTCAGGACTACTCTGTTTGAACCAAACTGATACACTTGCCATCTGTGGAACACATTCTGTACTTTTCTTTCAGTGGATCCTTGTTTGTGCTAATTAGGAGCTTGGAATTCTTGCCCTTCTTCACCTTTTGTTTTCTCCTTTAGCAAAGCTCATTTCTAATATTTCCTCTTCCACAAAATCTTCCCTGATCACCAGAGTATTTCCTCTCTTGTTTTCTATGGCTTTAATCATAATTTACAGTTAGGTATTCGTGTTTTAATTCTAATTTTGTGTTCAATTTAATTATAAAATTCTGAAGGGCAAAATATAATAACTTTTTATTATACCCAAAGCCTATCACAGTGCCTTGTGTATAGTAGGCATTCAGATATTTTGTTAGTATTAGGGAAAATCTACCTAAGTGGGAGTGATTGCTATAGGAAATGGTGTAAGAAGTTAAGAGCTTCTGGGAGCAGATATTTGTTATATTATTTATTTATTATTTTGGCTGAACCTGGGTATTTAAGAGTGAAGATTATACAAATCTGAAATGTGACAGAGTTTATGTTGGTATAACTAGGTTGATTGATTCTGGATCTAAAGGTTTCATTTTAATTTCCTGAGTTTGGGCTTTGAAGCTTAACGGGACATTAATAATCATGCTTTCCAGAGCTATATTTGCAAATATTACGAACTATACATCCTTTTAAACAGAGAGGAATTGTGGAATCACAGTAAATAGACATCATATTAGCAACTATCAACCGACTTAATGTGAACCAAATGAATGTCTAATATATGAATAGCCTGTTCATTAAAACCTCTAAGGTAAACTCTAAAACTTACCAAAACTGCTAAACTATTTCAGTATTTAGAAAATACATGTAAAATTTTCTTTATTTAATTTTTAAATGAATAATTTTATATAGTCAGTCTGTGAATGCTTAGATTCATTTATTGGAGTATGGTACTAAGGAAACCAGAATTATGAATTTGATTATTTTGTGTGCCTTGACATTAGCTAGTAACAATAATAGGTAGCATTATTGAGCACTTATGTGCCAGGCATCATTATAGAAATTTTCAGATACTATCTGATTAAATATTCATATTTCTGTGGGCTACATACTATTATTACCTATATGTTAATAGATGAGGAAATTGAGACAGAGGTTAACACATGTCTTTGGACTGTTCAAAGTAATTGTATATGTGGGTCTCTGCAGTTTTATTGCTACTGCTAAAAGAAAATCAGTTGGCAGTTGTGATGGATTAGAAAATGTTTGTGTAGGAAGGGTACGACTGTAGTTCCATTGTACCCAAAAAGTGAATCTTGTGATTAAGTTGGGATCTGAGGTGGAAGTGTTTGCTAAATTCGCAAAGTGTACAGTATTACATGTCATGTCAGCTCCCCAACAAGAACTATTACATTTTTAATATTAAAAAAGCATATAAAATACAGCTATAATGCAACTAGTCCCACAAGCCATACACACTTTTGTTTTATGGCTTATTTTATTCATGTTCATTGCTTTGCAACCCACTAACAAAAATGGTTTCATTAAGCCCTTTATTCAAATGAAATGTTCAATGAGTTTAAGAAGATAGTCTTAAATGCAAGCTACCTAATTGGTCTTATGGTAGAGATTATACTATAAATGGAACATGTTATATTAAGATTTATGAAAAATAAATTCCTTGAAAGCAGGGACGAAGTTTTGTTTTACATAGATGCTCAATATATGATTGTTTAATCTTAGTCTCTCTGCTCATTTTCTGATGATCACATGACAAAATTGAATGTGAGCCAGAAATATAGCAGATTATGAGAAAGCGTAGGTCATGTATAATCCAGTTTAAATTTAGGCTGGTGTTTTGTATTCATTGGTGATATGACTGTCTCAGGCAGGGATGCAGATAAACAGGGTTTTTGTTTTGTTTTGAATCATACTATATGTGGCTTAATTTTTATTTGAAGAGTATGGTCAAGAATTCTCGTACTATTTCAGAGAATTAGAACCATAAATCATTGCCAAATGTGAATAACTATTTTGGCTTCATAGCATTGCTCCGTTATTCTTTAGAGTGAGTGGTAAAAATTGCATTAAATTTGGTATTCCATCTATAGAAGATGAAGCTTGCTTATCAATTTTGTTACCAAAATTCAGAAATGAAAATACTAATGACAAATGAAAATATTAATGGTAATGATAAGCAAGGAAAGGCTGTATATTATTTTTCATTTTTGTTTTTCCAAATAGAATGATAAAGCAGCCAGGCTTTAGAAAAACATCTTTGAAGTATGTCATCATGCTTTAGAATGTAAATAGGCAGTAAATAAAGTCTTCATTTTTTTTTAAAAGATTTTTATTTATTTTATTTTTAGACAGAGGGGAAGGGAGGGAGAGAGAAACATCAATGTGTGGTTGCGTCTCTCACACCCCCTACTGGGGAGTTGACCAGCAACCCAGGCATGTGCCCTGACTGGGGAATCGAACCGTCGACCCTTTGGTTTGCAGGCTGATGCTCAATCCACTGGGCTGCACCAACCAGAGCAATTTTTTGCTTTTTATAAAACAGTACAATATTATCCTTGCTCAGAGTCCGCAAGATTGTTTTGAACATCAAGAGGCCAATCTTAGAATTGACACCTTAATCCTGTTACTCCACATCCGTTGTCTTCATTTTGTCCATCTATACAAATGCTTCCTGATACTATAAGCAAGTACTTCAGCGACTACTGAGCCATCTAGTGTAACCTGTAGTCTATAGAATAATAAAGTGGAAATGGCAGGATACAGTTTGCTTGCACATCAACTTCTATGGGTATACCTGGGTGGAAAAGAATTCCTAACTGTTGACAAGGGAGAAGTCACAATGATAGCTGTCATTCTTTTGTTTTACATATTAATCAAGTGTCACGATTTGGTAAGTACAATGAATAAAAAGGTGTGATTCCGTCCCTAAATCTAAAATGAGAGATAATTCATTCACAGGATTTTGTAAGCTCATAACTAATTTTAGATCTATTTTCTGAAACAGGGAACTGAGTAGGAGAAGAGGTAGGGAGCTAAGAGATTCATTTTGGGTCATGTCATTTGAGGTGTGGCTAATCAAGTATAGGAGGTAGTTTGTGTCTGTGTATTTTTGTTTTTTAACCCTCACCCAAGGATATGTTTATTGATTTGAGAGAGCAATGAAAGAGAGATATCGATCAGTTGCCTCCCCTGTGTGCCCGCTGAGGGGTGGAACCTGCAACTTTTTGGTGCATAGGATGACACTCCAACCAGCTGAACCATCAGTCCAGGGCTGTGTATGTGTGTAATTTTTTAAAGCTAGTAGAAAGATGAAATTTTCACTTAAAAAAAAAACCCAAAAAACTTTTTCTGTTACTTTCCCAGCACCCTTTTCCATACACACAAAACCTCTCATGGATGGACTCAACGAATGATTCTGTTTTAAGAATATTAACTTATATGGACAGAGCTCTGTCTCTTAGAGACAAATATTTTTTGATCCTTTTTCTTGGGGACATTTCATATGTGTCAAATATTTAGAATCTCCACATATTTTGTGAGTGAATGACCGTTTACTATCTTAAATATTTAATGTTTTATTTTTCCCTTCTTTCAACTTGATTATACAAGGTTATCAGCAAACACTTGTAGATGCTCTGTGTGAGGGGTTTTGTTTTTAAGGAAAAGAAAAAGATGAACTGACTGGGGAAGTCAGTTACTGTTTTTTGGGTCAGATTGAATATGAAGACTCTCTTATTAAAAAACAGCAAACTGAGCCCTGACTGGTGTGGCTCAGTGGATTGAGCCCTGGCCTGCAAACCAAAAGGTCACCAGTTCGATTCCCAGTCAGGGCACATCCCTGGATTGCGTGCCAGGTCCTGGGTTGGGGGCATGTAAGAGGCAACTGATGATGTGTGTGTGTGTCTGTCTCTCTCTCAGACACTGACGTTTCTCTTCCTCTCTTCCTCCCTTCCCCTCTCTCTTAAAAGTAAATAAAATAATTTTTTTAAAAAGCAATCTGAGAATTGAATCTACTTCTCAGTTGGTACACAAGTTATTAAAGCTGAGAAATTTGAAATAGTTAATACATGAGACAAATTAAGATTGTAAATACCAAAACATTCTTGAAAACTCTAAAAACTAAGTTAGCTCTCTGCCCTCTAAATCTTTTCAGTGGTTTGCTTGTACTATAATTGTTAAGTGAAAATAGGTCAGTATTTAATTTTTATAGTCACTAAAGTTAGCTATTTTTCAGGCAATTAAATACTTATAAAGCTTACTTTTAAAAAATGTGCAGTACATACCTGTGTCAAAACTTAAGAAGACTACCTTATGGAGTGTATAATTCAGATCACAGCAAATGCCTAGAAGATGATGATATGTTAAAAATCATGAAACATGAAGGAAACATCAAAAGCGGCAGCTCTGTCTCACACATTTTGTGTGACTGAAACTGCTGCCAATGTCTGTAAAAACTGACTGTGGTCTAGGTACTTGTAAGTTTTTACCTAATTCAACAAAGACTTAATTATTTTTGAATAGTATTTGGTGGGGAAAAAAGTGACCTGTCATGCTTTATGGAAATACTGTTTAGAAGAGCTTTATATGACCAGGTTTGGTTGGTTCATTCGGTCAATTTTGGTTTACTTTTTGAAATTTCATTTTTAAGGTTTTAATTTAGGGCATTTAAATTAGGTATTGCTTAACTCAGTATCAGTCTTACAGTAGAATTCATTTGGATGAAGTTTGGTTTGTTGGAGGTTAAATAAATATTAAATTGAAAGAGTGAAGTAAATACTTAGTCGAAGCTATAAGCTGAAGAAACATTGGGCAGCTGAGAAGTTTTTAGGTAACTTTTTTAATCTTTAAAAATATTTTACTATAGTATTTTCCATATTGCTACATATGTCTATAGCCATCTTTTTAAACCGTCTTATGTAAAAAAATAGAAAACCAATAAAGCTGTAGTAATCTTTTTAAATGGCATCATTGAGATATAACTCACATAGCATAAAACGTACCCATTTAAAATGTATAGCTCAGTAGTTTTTAGTGTATTCACCGAATTTTGCAACCATTGCTACAATTTAATTTTAGAACATTTTCATCACCCCCAAAAGAAATCTTACACTCATTAGCAGTCACTCCCTTAGTCTCCTCTTACCCTAGCCCCTGTCAACCACTCATCTACTTTGCCTCTCTATAGATTTTTGTCTTTTGGGTATTTCCTGTAGGTAGAATACAGAAACTTTTTGATCAGTGATTTCAAGCCTTAATCAAAATCTTGTATATCTCATGAGACAGCCTGCTGTGAATAATTTAGCCTCCTTTTAGAGCTTAAATAATGGCTGTTTTCTCCTCCGACCAGGGAAAATTGTATCCAAATTTAAACCAAGATTCAGGCTTTTCACTAGTATTATAACTTCAACGAATATGTACCATTGGTCCTTGCCTCCAGTAGTGCTTTTCACTGTGACCTGTACTCGTTACCTTCTCAGCTTTCCCTAAAATTTTGCTGTAGCAGCCATTTCTCTTCTACCTCTCAAACTCCGATTTGCTTGAGTTCATTGAAATGTTTCCCTTTGCAGCTGGCTTGCTTGAACTGTACCTTCTCATTCCTCTAAACATAAGAATGAAGAATTAAAAGCAAGAAAGGAAAAATAGAAGAAGAGACTATTCAGGCTGGGGAGGGACAAGGTGTTAAGAGCGGGAATGGAAATGGTATAAAATTTACAGGAAGACTGAATTTGTGGGGAGAATAAAACTTGGCTGCTGCTTAGGAGAGAAAATAACCTAGAGGGAAGACGTAGAAGGAAAAGATGTTGTAATGTAATAGAACATTAAAAGATAGGTGAAATTTCTTAAATTTTCAGTTTTGAATTTTGAATCTTGGTGATATGTCAGTGAAACACAGATGATAATTTCATTTTCTGATGAAGATTTGTACCTTGACCTTTTTTCTTTCCAGAACTTTGTATAGGCATTTATAAGCTGAACTATAGTCATGAGTTGTTTTTTGGGTTGTTCAAAGATCTTCAGGTTTGAACCAGTATAGAGTGGGAAACCCATTTCACCTTGGGATTATCCTCCAAAGTCGCACAGAGGATTATAAGCAGTGTCTCCTTGGAGTTTCCTAATTGGAGGGGCAGAATCCTTTTCTGGGTGCCCCCATAGTCAGTGGGTTTCTTCAGTGGTCTAGAATTAGCCAGAGGATGACTGCTAATTGAGAAGTTGCCACTGCCAAAGAATATCTTACTCAATTTGATAAATCAGGGGCCTCTGGTTGGATCAGAATTGTTAGTAAGATTTTAGGGACAGTAAGTAAAAGTGCCTCAAGAGAGCCAGAATCCCACATTTAGCTTTGAAATGAGTAATGTCCTATAATAAGCAAACTGGGAATTCGGAAAAAGAGGAGTACAAACTAATAAGAACTGTTAGTACCTGTACTTCACCACTTAGATGATATATTTCAAACCCTGTATTCAGTTCCTTGACAAGAAATATTGCCTACAATATTTTGTATATAACCTTTTTAAGGAGCTGGTGATGCAGATAGGTTACTTTTTTAAAAAAGAACAATAGGCTTTTTTTTTTTTTAGAACAACTGAGAATTGTTATTTAAGAGATAAAATATAATATCTGATTTCAATGAATATTTTCAGTTTTGGACACCAAGTTAACCAAACATCAGTGTATATATTTTGTTTCAATAGCAAGTATTCCTTTCTTTACAAAAGAACTCTATATACAGGGGTGGACAAAAGTAGGTTTACAGTTGTGTCTATGGAAAATGATACAATAATTTACAAGGATAAACTCTGTGTTTCATGTACTCACAGCTGTAAACCCTCTTTTGCCTACCTTATAGATTTGACGCTTGAACAACATGGGTTTGAACTGCATGGGTTCATTTATGTACAGATTTTTTTCAATAAATACTGTAAATGTATTTTCTCTGATATTCTTTGGGGGGGGCATTTTTTCTTAAGGGTATTTTATTATTCTATTACAGTTGTCCCAATTTTTCCCCTTTTGCCCCCCTCCGCCCAATATCCTGCTTCCCTCCAACAATCTCCCCTCCCTTAGTTCATGTCCGTGGGTCGCAACACCAACTCCTGCATAGTTCAAGGGTCAACTGTAAATCTTCATAACTGTTTCATAGATTGTTACATTGTAGAAGGAGAACCTTGAGAATAATTGTTGATTGAACTAAGTAATCTAGGATTGAGCTTTAGTAAAAGGGTACTTAACCAGAAGAACCTGTAAAAATTTAGTCCTGACCAATTGGAAAAATGTAGAGACTGTCATCTCATGAACTGCAAACTAATGGATCTTACGAGAAATTTCTACCTTTTACTTAAGTAAGATGTGAGAATTTAAAGGTACTGTGACTTAAGTATATGTAAGGAAAAGAAGAAATACCAGAGGAACATTTGTTAAATGAGATTAAGCTTTACCATATAGAATTAAGGTACCATTATTTTGGTGGTAGTTTAATCTCCTGGTACTTATTTTACAATGTTCAATAGGGATTCAAGTACCCTCCACAGGATGGCAGGAATGAAATAATAGGCTAGCTGTTTTAACACCATTTATTGAATTTTTGTTCTCAAGTCTTCTTTCTGGATTCTCAGTTATTTTCCACTGATCATTTCAAATACCGTAATTTGAATTGTTTTAGCATTAGGCATGGCAAATTCTCGTGTTTTTTTTAACTCTTTTGGCTATTCTCTAAAATTCTTTCATACGAATTTTGGAATCAAGGTCTGGGAACAAAAAGACCCAGTTTTGATTATTTTGAATTTATTGATTAATAAAGGTAGGATAAACATCTTTACAATATTGACTCCTCCTGTGTCTTTTACCTGAGTCTCTCTTCTAAAAAAATTTTTTTATTGATTTTGGGGTGGGGGGAGAGAAAGAGAGAAACACTGATTTGTTGTTCCACTTGTTTATGCATTAATCTGGTTGATTCTTGTATGAGTCCTGACTGGGGATTGAACCTTCTACTTTGGTCTATTGGGATGACGCTCTAACCAATTGGGCTACCCGGCCAGGGCCTGAGGCTTTCTTCTTAAAGGTACTGAATATTTCTTGTTAATTTTTAATTAAATATTCTTATGTTTGTGATTATTATTATTTCTATAGCTGGGTGACCTTATTGAACTTCTTTTCCCAGTGTTTTAGGTTTTGAGTTTGCCATCATTTGGTCATTATCTGCAAATAAAATTTTGATCTTGCCTCATAATTTTATGCCTCTTTTTAAAAAAGCTTAACATACTACATTCATCATTATTTCTAGATATTGCTAAATAATAGGGATAAGAGCAGGTATCCTTGTTTTCTTGGAATTGTTTTATTCACTATGCTTCCTTTTTGGCTTGAAATATGTGTTATCATATTACAGGATGAATTTTATCAGATACCTCTTAGCATATGAAGAGGTAATCATAAGGCTTTTCTCCTTTGAACTTTTTAAAAGATGACATATTAACAGGTTGCTGAATGTTGGCTCACAGTTAAATTCCTGAAATGAACCCTACTTGGTGCTTTGTAATAAATGGTTATGTTTTACTTAGGGTGTTTTGCATCTATATTAATGAGTGTGTATATACATTTTTTAGTGCTATCTTTGACAGTTTTTATATCAGGATTATGGTAGGTCTGTGAAAAGAAGTGGGAAGTTTTTTTCTCTGTTCTTTAGGTAATTTATATAATTTGGGAGTTATGTTCTTTTGTGGCTTGAAAGATCTTGGTTGTGAAATTATCTTGCCCAGTGCACTTTTATTTTTACTGACTTTATTTTGAAAGCAATTGGAATTTACAGAAAATTTGAAAAAAAAGTACAGTGAACTTCCATATTTACCTGAATGACGAGCTGTTGTTAGCATTTATAAACTTTTTCCCCCTCTTTGTGTGTGCACATGCATGTTTTCTTTACACACAAATATATATAAGCCAGTGCACAGTCACACATTATACTCTGTTGTAATATCTCTTCGGTCTTCTTTAACCCGGAATGGTTCTTCAGTCTTTTTGGTTTTTGTTTTTTATGAACCCTGGAGCTTTTTTGAGGGATAGTTCTTTAATAACTTTCTCATTTCCTCCCAGAGGTACAGGTCTTTATATGCTGTCAGTTCTTGAAAAAAATTTGGTAATTTGTTTCTAAGAACATTGTCAGTGTCCTTTGTATTGTCAAATTTATTAGCAAAGAATTATACAGTGTGTTTTGTAAAAAATAAAACACCCTTCTATCTGTGAGGTAAGTATAGCCTGTTTGGTTTCTAATTTTAATAATAGTTTTTCTCAATTAGGCTAACTCTTGGTTTACCTGTTTTGCTCATTTTTCTCTCATATAACTTAAAGTCTTTACCCTTTTCTTTTATAATATACTCCTTCAGCTTTCCTTAGGTTTGGGGGGCAGGTGTACTCTACTTCTTGAATTGAATATTTAATATACTAATTTTATTGTTTCTAAATATTCTGTAATTGTAAAAATGTAGAAACTCAGTGCATAGTTGATTTAGAAGCATGGCTTTGAAAGCAGTTTTCAGATGTTTGAAGTTTTTTTATTGTTACCAATATCTACTGTTATTGTATTAAAGTCAGATAATATAGTCTGTATTATGTTTTCTGTGTGGTTTTTTTTGTTTGTTTGTTTGGGGGGTCCCCAGGGCAGGGTGGATGGGAGTGTATTAGGAAACTCTAAAACTTTGTTTTCCAATATAAAGTCTAATATACACTTGATTTTTAGTTAATGGTTTAAGCATGTTTGAACAGAATGTATCTTGATTTCAGCATATAGTGTTTTTGATGGGTTTGCTTTGAGTTATCGGGCATAAAATATTTAGCACATGAAATTCATACGTTAAATTATACTTTCAGACTACACCCATATCAATTTTTGAAGACACTTATCCTGTTTATTTTATTTCTTTTTTTTTAAGATTTTATCTATTTTTAGAGAGAAGGGAAGGGAGGGAGAGAGGGAGAGAAACATCACTGTGTGCTTACCTCTCATGCACTCCCTACTGGGGACCTGGCCTGCAATCCAGGCGTGTGCCCTGACTGGGAATTGAACCAGCGACCCTTTGCTTCACAGGCCAGCACTCAATCCACTGAACCACACCAGCCAAGGCAATTGTTTTATTTCTTACACTTTCTTTGTTTGAAATTAAAATTGCAAATCTTGATTTATTTTTGGTTAATATTTGTTTGGTATATTTTTGCCTTCCCCAAAGCCCTGTATTCTATGACATCTAAATTATTGAGTATAGGGTTGTTGAGGAGAATGAGTGAGGTAATGCTTATGAAACACTGAGAACTGTTTTTAGAATTCTTAAACATTCTCTGCCATTAAGGTTGTTCAGTCAAAACACCCTTGCCATAACGTGTATCAGTTTGGTGTCAGAATGGTAATCTGATGAATGAATACCAACATAAGAAATAAATGATGGCTGGTTTTCATTATTTACCTTTCATCAGTGGTATTATTGGTTGCCTCTTGAACATATCCCTACTGGGGACCAGGCCCACAACCTAGATGTGTGCCCTGACTGGGAATCTGGCCAGTGACCTTTTCACTTTGCAGAACGATGACCAGCCAACTGAACCACACTGGTCAGTGTGGGTTTGCTTTTTTAATAAGTAGAGAAGAGAGGCAAGTGACTCCAGTTATGGAGACTGATACGAGCAACGGCTTAAAGGAAAGAGTGTGCAGATTTGGACCTTTGTGAATAGATCACTTTTTACTTTTTCAGAGGGTTGATGGAGTTAGGTAATTTGGAATCAAACTTTAGAAAGTTTTAATGTTCCACTAAGACTTTTGAATTAGTAGGCTTTTGGTATGTCCTGTGGATTCACTTGGTTTTTCTTGGTATATACATATACAACTTACTTCTGAGATTCCCTAAAAGAGTCACACGTTCAGTGCATTCTTAAACGCGTGGCCTAGTTTATGTAAGTTGATGACCACTGCCAAGTCGTCTTTTTGCCTTAAGTGGTTATGCCTTGAAGAGAGTGTCAGATCTGCAGTTTTTATCCTGATGCTTTAGTTCTTTCAGCCTCTTGTCCATTCTTAACTGTTCCTGATTAGCCTTTCTCCACTTGTTCATTATTAATTAATCTCCAGATTACAAGGCAGTAATAACAATGAGTGTGTGCTTATCACAAAAGTTGTGAATTTTTATTGAAAGCTTTCTTTGTATCTCCTTCACTTTTAAAAAGGTTGTTGGATATGTGTTTTGTTTATAAAATAGTTATTAACTCAGTTGTTTCTCTTCTTTTGCAGACCTAAACGATCAAGACATAATGGGAGCATTTTTAGACAAGCCAAAGATGGAAAAACATAATGCCCAGGGGCAGGGTAATGGGTTGCGATATGGGCTAAGCAGCATGCAAGGCTGGCGAGTTGAAATGGAGGATGCACATACAGCTGTGATTGGTTTGCCAAGTGGACTTGAAACATGGTCATTCTTTGCTGTATATGATGGGCATGCTGGTTCTCAGGTTGCCAAATACTGCTGTGAGCATTTGTTAGATCACATCACCAATAACCAGGATTTTAAAGGGTCTGCAGGAGCACCTTCTGTGGAAAATGTAAAGAATGGAATCAGAACAGGTTTTCTGGAAATTGATGAACACATGAGAGTTATGTCAGAGAAGAAACATGGTGCAGATAGAAGTGGGTCAACAGCTGTGGGTGTCTTAATTTCTCCTCAACATACTTATTTCATTAACTGTGGAGACTCGAGAGGTTTACTTTGTAGGAACAGGAAAGTTCACTTCTTTACACAAGATCACAAACCAAGTAATCCGCTGGAAAAAGAACGAATTCAGAATGCAGGTGGTTCTGTAATGATTCAGCGTGTGAATGGCTCTCTGGCTGTATCGAGGGCCCTTGGGGACTTTGATTACAAATGTGTACATGGAAAAGGTCCTACAGAGCAGCTTGTCTCACCAGAGCCTGAAGTCCATGATATTGAAAGATCTGAAGAAGATGATCAGTTCATTATTCTTGCATGTGATGGTATTTGGGATGTTATGGGAAATGAAGAGCTCTGTGATTTTGTAAGATCCAGACTTGAAGTCACTGATGACCTTGAGAAAGTTTGCAATGAAGTAGTCGACACCTGTTTGTATAAGGTAGCTAGACTTTTTCTTTTTAAGATAAAATTATTTTATGCCATCTTACTTACTACTCTAGTATTTAATCATCTTAGAACCTGGTAGTTCTCAGAAATAAGATTTTGGTATAATTGCAGATACTCTTCACCTGTTATGAAACTAGGACCATGTTTTATAAATAAATTACCCAGTTACCAAATATGCAAGAGTTATAATCTGAATGTTTTGTCTTTTAGTAAGCATGAGTACTTGAGGTTTTTAATATTGTGGAAAATTATCAAAGGTAAAAAGATTATTATATAAAAATGTACAGTGTTTTTTAAAGAGGGCGGTGAGAGGTTAAACCTCAGTATTTGTAAATAAAAAGTATTTTAGAATTTTAATATTTTATTTTTACTGTGTGAGATCTCAGTACATTTAGTACTTTGAGACTATGGTCTAATGAATGTGTAGCACCAGCAAAGAGAATTTAATGATCAGTTGCCATGATGTAATAAAAAGTCGAGGATTTAGAATCAGAATAACTTGATATGTGACTGTGTACGACTTCAGGTAAGCTATTTATCTGGAAAATTAGTTTCTTTATTTGTGAAAAAGATAAGAAATACTTATACCCTGTCTCATGGGGTTGTTGGGATGATCAAATGGGATTGTCTATATAGATGAGCCAGCTCAGCACCTTTATTTTATAGAGGCAGCTAAAGCCAGAGAAGGCTCTGTGCCTCAAGTCATACAGCCCTGGAATCAAGGCTTACCCCTGTTACTTTTGTACTCTTACAGAGTATTGAACAAATTGTTCAGCCTCTCTCAGCCATTGAATGGAGATAATATTATCTAACTCAGGATTGTTAAGGAACTAAATTAATGAACTAATGTATACATATGAAGTGCCTAGTTTAGCAAACAGTGTGTACTGGAAACATGCTGCTTCCTATCTTAGAAAAGTTAAAAATGACTTCTACAGGGTTATATAATTTACTTCTTCAGTAACCCTAGGGCTAGAATCTAAGTCCTGACTTAAGTTTAGTGTTCTCTTCTGTCAGTAACGCTCATTGACTAATTCTTTGATTGTTTGAAGCAAATGTTGATTATGTACAACACTTCCCAGGCTATATATTAGTTTTTCTTTTAAGATGCAGAAATAGAAAGTCAGCATTATTCTTTGTAGTTTTATATGCACAGTGTCAGCTCTACTTAAAATCTGATCGTAGTTAGAAACCAGTTTTGTGTAACAACCAAACTAAACCAAATTTATGTAACATTCAACACTTTAAGTTTAAAAAGTCAATGGAATAACAGAGCCACAACTGAATAGTGTACACTCTTAATTTCTGAATTTTGGGGAGAACCAATGATGCATATGTTCTTTGTCTCTTAGTATATGCATAAAAGTAGCATCTATTTGATGGGTTTTTCCTGAAGCACTTGAGTATTAAATACGTGTTAGCTACATTAAAAGATGATTTCTTAAGAGAATTGTCTGATTCAGATATTAGTAAGTTATGGCTCAGATTCCACTTTTTCTCTTCTGCATCCTACTCTATTTTCAAAATTATTTAGTACTTTTATTATATGCCACATTTTATGCAATTTTCCCCTAAGGTTTTTATTATTACATTCTTTATTGTTTGCTTAAACTAGGGATATAAGGTTGATTTTCCCATATAGTGAGATTAAATAATTAAAATGTAAAAGTTAACTCCAGTTACTAATAGGAAAGGGAGTATGAGGAGTCCAACATGTATTCAAGTATTTTAATTATAGCATTTTGAATACCTAGGTGTCTTTAAAAATGAATGTGCTTTCTGAAAGTTGTCAGGTTTTGAATTATGGAAGTTAAAAGCTGGTTTATAAACTTTATGTATGTAGTTTTACTTCTAATTTCCTTATGTCCCATTAAACAAATTAATTAGCTCCACAATTTATTATAATTTATTTTAAATGTGAATTTGTCAAATATCATGTAATTACAGGTCGAATACTGTTTAAGGAATACCACTAGAATTTTCTATTTTGTTGAATTTAATTAATGTCTGTGTATACGTGTATTTGTCTTTGTGTATCACTTCAAGTTAAGTAGGCCACCAATAAATGTTCAGAAATATTTTTGTTTTTTAGAATTTTTTAAATGATTGCTGCAATGGAATTTAACCTGTTTCTTTCCTACGTTTTTAGTGTTGATTGTACTGTGTACTATATATACCATATGTGTATGGAGGGGTGCCCCTTCCACATATGTATATTTTTTTCTTTCTTAAATGCAATATATATTTTTACTTAAACAAATCTATGTATAATTGGCATGGCTGTAAATGTTCTCAAGGCTTCCAAGAGCAAAAAGAAAACCAAAATATTTTCTCAAACTTTTTTCTTTCCAGGGAAGTCGAGACAACATGAGTGTGATACTGATCTGTTTTCCAAATGCACCCAAAGTATCGCCAGAAGCAGTGAAGAAGGAGGCTGAGTTGGACAAGTACCTGGAAAGCAGAGTAGAAGGTGGATCATTTAACAAAAAATAAGTAGCTTTATTAAAGAAAAACCTCAACACAATCAGACTTTAACATTTTAGCTTTTAGGTATTTACATGCCTGTGACATCTAGTTCTTAGTGTACAAAAGTGGGAAAGAGCATTTCTGTAGTAGCTATTTAGATGCTTGTAATGTTTTTATCACAGCTATATTAGAAATAACAATCAGTATGGCCCTGTACATTCTGTTCAGGATACTTTTGTTTAAAAAGGCTCAAGTGTTTGTATGCTTTGAAATTCTGGATGAATTCACTGGCATGGGTAATTTTATGCCAGGAAAGTCTGATTTGTGGTTTGTTTAATTATAAACAGATTATTTATGATGGTGATAATTTGATTACCATCTTTCTCTGTAAAGCTGTGTATATGAATTTAAGATCTTTAGGAGTTTTGTTTTGTTTTGAAATAACTTGAAGATCATAGCCTGGTTATTAACAACTTTCATGTGCCACAGCTTTTAAAATTTTATTTTAAACTGTTTAAGGCTTTCTTGCCTAAGTCAAAAACTGCCTCACCTGGACAAAATAGACCTGAATAGAAAGACATACTAGGTCTCTACCTGGCAGAAATGTAAATGCTGAATAAATCAAGAAATAAATTTGGAATTCTAGGAGTATATTTGTTAAAATTCTGCAAATTACTGTGAGACAATTAGAAAGATGTTTGTAATTCTCAAGTGTAATGCCTTTAAATATGTGAAAAATTTAAATGATCTTCAATACAGATACTATTTGGTATAGATAGTAAATCTCCCAGGAGAATTCCAGTTTACTGCATATATGCAATAAGCATGTAAATTATGCAGTTTAAGCAGAAAAACTTGGCATGCCTATAATAGTGTTAAAATGCATTTGGGGTTTCTAATGTCATTAATTTGCACGTTAAAGACCTCTAATAGCATGTAAGCATTGACCTACACACTATTATATCCTGCTGTGCCTGCATTATTAAAATCAGTCTGCACTTTAATTTTATTTTCCCTTTTACTGTTTAATATCAGTTATAATTGATCTGATATTAGAATCATGATTGGTTTTGATTTGCAGTACTATCTAGAGGTGCTATTATGTTTTTATAGTTGTCCACCACTTGATAGTGATATATTTAGTACTATATGTATATACTGTTTAGTATTTCATTCATTGCACATACTATTCAGTGAGTTTGTTTCCTCACTATTGCCAAGGGTCTTAGAATTTTTATATTTTAAGTGAATCATTTCAATGTAAGCTATTTATTTATAATACAGTAAACTAAAATATTTAGAATGGTACCAAATCATATCACATTGGTTCAAACTGCTGGTTAGTGGAAAAGTGTGAAGGCATAAGAAGTATATGTATTGGGATAAGTTGATGTTTAATTTATTGGCACTTTAAAGTAACCTGGGCATACATGTTTTCTTATTGATTTAAAGAAGCAAGAGTAAGTATTTTAATATACTATGATATGGGATCAAATTTTAGAAATAAATTGCTACTTTTTAGTGTACACTCACAAGTTTTTGATGCAATTCTAAATAATTGCTTTAGGTACATAATATTATAGTACACTATTAAGTTTCCTATTGCTTATTATCGAGCAAGAATTGCCACCTAAACAGTTTACATTAACACTGAATATTTTTGATAATATTGTAGTATTACACATGTACCATTCAGTTGGAGATTATGTCATAAATTAAATACCATATTCTTTACTGAGGTAAATTTGATGAGACTGCAACTAGAGAATAAACATTTCATTAATTAAAACCACTACTATATTTAAAAACATAGAATGTAACTATTTGTATTATAAAAGTTATGTCTTAAAAAGTAAAAAATACTGCATTTATCTTTCAAAATAGACATCGAATACCTTTTTCTTTTTTTTCTTTCTTTTAAATACATATCTTCACTAAAGTGCTGTGACCTACTAAAGCTTATTTTATTTGTTCTGTGTACTTTTGACTTCTCTGTTTATATCACAGAAAAGGACAGAGGCTTCTCAGCTATTAACTGTGCCCTTCTAAAACTCGACTCTCTCAGGTGTAAAGATTCAACTCATAATTTAAACCATACAGCCTAAGGTGGTGGTCCTTCTAAGCCAATTTAAGATTATATTTGTACATACATATTTTTAAAATCTTTGCTACTGACTGCCCAGGCTTTAAAGTCGCTAATTTGGAGATAACTGCTAGAATCCCTCAGGCTTGGTGGAGGGAAGTGTGGAGAAGCAGAATGTGTTTATGTATTAGTATGTGAAACGTAGATCTTCTATACATATGTGTTCTTCAATAAAAGACAGCCTTTTTACAATTCTAATTAAAATGTACAGTCCAAGAACAGTTAAAGGAATATTTATTAAAATTCATTTCTTTTTATTTTTTAAAAACAGAAAGAGGTAAGGATAGTGTAGTATTAATGGTCAGATAGTTTAAATGTATTGTCCCATGCAGAATAGGATATAGTAGCAGTTTTTAAAGTCTTACATTATTCTTTTTAAGAATTTGTCTTACTGTAATTTTCTTTACAATTATAACATCATAATTTATTTTAACAAACGAGATGTAAGATACATCAATTATAGGCAATTCAAAGTAATGTTTTTTAGACCTGAAACTATCATTGATTGAATTTATCATCAGTGTTCATTTCTATTATGTCTAGTATCTATCCAATAATTGTATTGGCTTAGCAGAGACTGTATGTTAAGTGTAATACAGCTTTAGATTGTGAAATTGTGCAGTTTAGGTAAACATCCAATTCTTTTATTTTTGTACAGCAGATTTCCAGCCTTAGAACCATGTAGAATAAATATACTAGATGTTAAAGATTACACAATAAAGGAACTTGGCAAACCAAATCTGAGATCCTGCTTTTTATTCAGATTTAAGACTGTTTTTTTTTCTAAAGGCAAAATATAATAGGTGGTAAAATTTGGCCTTAATTCTAAAAGGATAGTTTGAGCTATTTAAAGATATATGGGTAGTATTGTCTGTCTTTTAATATGTGGCTTTAAGGATGAATTAATATTTTGATACTTGATCAAAGGATGAAAGATTTTTATATGCATCGGTATTTTCAAAGGTATTTACAGATTGAGAACCAGAATGATAATATTCTTGCCCCAATGGTGACAAAGAAAATATCTTAGTATAAACATTAAAAAACAAAAACACAAAACTTGAACATAAAACTCACAAGATACTTTGGCATGATCTTGCATTTAGAATAAATATGCTAAAGCTCCAAGTAAAGATTTCTTGTACTTAAAGTGAATAGTTGGAGAGTTCTTTAAGTTGCTTGTACATAATTGTTGGTGTTCTGTGATATGAATAACAATATGCATCTGCGTGGCAAGGCTGCAGATCGTATCACTATACCCATTTAATAACTGAATGTTTTGAAATTAATGATTTTAAACACAGTTGTGTGATTTATCAGCTTTTTCTTTTTTAAAATTTTGCCATGAAATTTAGACCTTTTTCCCATACTATATGCTTTGTTCAAATAATCAACTAAGGAAAAGGTATTATATATCTATTTATTGCTTTAAAATACATTAGACAAAAAATTAAACTGAAAATGGTGTTTGAGTATATAACCTAATCTGCAGTGCTACTTAAGTATCATTTTGCAAATACAAAATTATGTGTAAAAATAATTTGCATTAGTATGCAGTCAGTAAATTCCCCTTTACTTAATTAAAGGTAACCTTTTTTTTCAAATCTTGAAATTGTCTATTTTTTAAAAAATCTGTACAGTATATTTTCAGGGCAAAGTTCAGGAAATATGTTTCTAGTCTAAAGAGAGGAATTGATCTCAGAAATAACTAGTTGGCATCATAAGGAGAATACTCTCGTTTGTACACATGTATTTCTGATTATGTATGTATTGATTTTTAACATGAAATTTCATTTTCACATTTTTGTCTTGTTTATTTTCATTCTTTGCAGTTGATTATGGAAAATATCTTTTGTGTCATTTTGTGCATCCCTTTGTTACAAATTTTCAAAGACCTACTTGATTTTTTTTATATACCAGTTTAGAAAATTTCAGATGTGGTAAATGCCATCTTTAAAAACCTAAGTTATCTTTGTTTCAGTTTTTTTTTTTTTAATTAAATTTGGATAACACTTACAAAAAAAGTACTTCTGATTCCCAGAAATCATAAAGAAGCAGGGGGAAGGCGTCCCTGACTTAGTCCATGTGATGCGCACATTAGCCAGTGAGAACATCCCCAGCCTCCCACCAGGGGGTGAATTGGCAAGCAAGTAAGTTAATTCCGCATACTCTTAATGATTTATGTCAGTACACAAAAATTTTAGGTGTTTGTTGATTGTATATTTACCTAATTTCTAAAGTGATACAATTATCTGTATCTTCCGAACATTTAATTTGTGATTCACTGTTTTTCAGTATTAATGATATACGGTCCTTGTTTAGAATAGGTATCAGAATGTTACTATTTTTAACTAATTACACTGAAGGCTGTCCTTAGTGGAGGTTTGGTTATATTGATTTCCTCATATAGAATTATTGAGATAATATAGTGAAAGAATTTTTTTAAATTAAATGACATAGCACTATAAAATTCTAAATGTCATTATTATTCCTACTATTATAATTTGATCATGTCAAACCCTGGATAATTTGCCCCAGAGATGAGCATTTCCTTTTCCTTTGGTACCATTTTTTTACATTTGACTTTTCCCAGTGGTTTTAGTTGTTGATTGCTGGTAGGTTGGGTTTTGGTGTAAGGATTGCATTTCTTGCCTTTTTCTCTTTGCACTTTATTTCATAGAGCTGGATTTATCTGTGTTAAATATTAAGCTTTCATCTTTATAAACTAAAGTGGACACTTTAAGCCAGTTTATAATATAAAGCTTAAAACATTTTTACCTCAGAAATCCATACAATTGACCTACAAAGATATATTGACTTAATTTTTTTTATTCTCCACTGTGTTCTGTAACTGTAGCTGTGTTCTTTAATTCTTTCACTAAATAGTAATTATAAAGCTTCCTATTTGAAGCTTTTAGTTTTTGGAAACCTTTCCTTCCAAATGTGAAATGATTGTCTATAAAATTACTTCAAATGAATTTTAGAAGTAGGGAGGCCATAACTTATAAATACCACTACAGATTTTTTTTAACAGAACATTATTCTAAAACTAGTTCCTAGACTTGTGAGGGAACTGTCATATTTCACATTTCAGTTTTAATAAAGCTGTTTTAAAGGGGCATTACAAAACGCAAACTTAAATGTAAAACGTATGTTAATTATTTTACTACAACGTTCAACTCTTAATCAAAACATATTAGTATTATGTCTTTAAAAAAAATTAATCACACAGCATTTATTGTCACCCAGTAATAATAACAAAAGGGTAATCAAAACAACATGAATAAATGTTCAAGGACTATTCCCGCAACAAAGAACACCTAAAAAACACAAATTATATTACTTCTCAACAGTTCCTCACTTCATTACTCATTTCTAGTTGGAGATACTTTGGAGGAGAGTCATGTTACCTCCTTTAGAATGATCCGACCTAGTTGTTTTCTTGACTTTGTTTTAGAATGAATCTCTTCTGCATCATCTAATACAAGGTTCATGTATTCATCAAAACCAATGATACAGCACATATTCACTTGCTCATAAAGCCACACCTGAATCCAAGATCTATTTTGCAAATACCTGAAGATACGATTGATGGGCTGCACCATCACTTTCTGCACTTTTTGACCCTGGCCAAATGCTACTGTACGGCTGGTCAGTACGCCATGATGGAAGCTGGCAAAAGACCACATTCAGTATATTAATATTATATCTTAAAACCTGCATCGTCATTGCTCACCCTGGCCATTGTGTCTCAGTTGATTGGAGCATCGTCTGATAGACCCAAAGGGTCGTGGGTTCAATTCCCTGTCCAGGCATATGCCTGGGTTATGGGTTCAGTCCGTGGTCAAGGCACATACAAGAGGCAACCAATTGATATTTCTCACACTGATGTTTCTTTGTCCCCCCTCCCTCTCTCAAATCAATAGGCATGTCCTCAGATGAAGATAAAAATAAAAATAAACCTGCATCATCATTGTTGACACATAACCACTTAAGGCAGTTCAAATAGAAATAGATCATATAAGCCGATTATTTTTTTAAAATCATATGACTTTTAGTCTTGCATTAATTGGGCTGGTGGAATGTTACATTTAGAGTAAGTTTACCTCTGTTTTAACTTGGGGCTCCAAGTGTCTTCAAGGAGGCTCACTTATTAACAGTCAGAAACAACTAACATAATTTCTAAGTGTAAGATTATCTTTGACATTTTAATGAGCACTTGGCTGTGAGTTATTAAATAGTTTTATGCTCTGAAGAAGAATTAACTTTCTTCATTTTTTAAAATTTAGGCGGAATGTAATTGAAGCCGTTTACAATAGACTGAATCCTTACAAAAATGATGACACTGTAAGTAGCATTTTAGTTCTCTCTGCTTTCCCTTCCCCTCCACTCTAAATGCATATCCTTCCTACCTGTTTTTGCAGAGCTGTTCACTGCACCCATTCTCTTACATACACCCCTGATTGATTACTCTGAACCCTGCCTGCACCACAGTTCTAGTGATTGAGGACATAATCATGGTGAGTGGCCACCTCTCTCAAAAAAGAAGAAAGTCCCTTTGAATTTTCGTGGGTTTTTAAAACCTCTGCAAGCAATCAACTAAAGAAAATTTGCCTCCACTAAACGTTTTTTTGAAGTTGGAGATAATATCATTACTCACGATCTTGAATTATTCTCAGTTTGTAAGCAGCAGCTGCAACAGAACTTCACAATATCCATCTCCACTAAATAGTTTTTATGGTTGGAAATACCTTTGCCAAGAATCCTGAAGTGTATGCTTCGTTTAAATATTAAAGTAGAGAATTCTGTTTTATATAAATAGACATTATAATGCCATTCTCAATCAAGTTTCTTGTTACAGCTGTGTTGTTGTATGGTTTGCATAGAAAAGTGATAACTTCAAATCATTTGGACAGGCTCTAAAATATTTTATAATTGCATTATGAAGCCTCCTTGAATCTCATTACTTGAGTTCTTAATCTCTTATGCAATAAAAGTTTATAAGAGCAATCTTAATAAAATAAATTGGGTTTATTAAAGAAAAATGAAATTTTTAGTAGTTTTATTGGCTTAGAAATACATTTGGTCAACCTCATGGTAAAATATTTCAAGTAGTGTTTTATTCCAAAACAAAACAAAGGGTTAACAATTTTTTTGAAAGAGTAAATATTGATATTTCATATATACACATACACATACTTTTATATATATACTTTTAAAAATATTCATATTCTGAAAGTCCACTTTATAAAACCTGTCTTCTTGCATTATCCAGAAAGAGCTCTGTTTTGGCACCTCTAAGCTTTAATTTAGTTCCTTGCTTTGCTTTGTTTCCTTTTATAAAGGACTCTACATCAACTGATGATATGTGGTAAAACTGCTCATCTAGCCATGGAATTTACCTTCACCTCCAAAGGAGAGTACAGCTCATCTTCATTGAACCTTTTAAATATCCGTCATCAACCTTAAAGAAGGGCATATGACATGGGTGAGAGTGGTTACACCAGAGAACTTCGGCAGTACAACAGCTAGCCCAGAACTGATTTTTTTTTTTGTAAATTCGAGACTTATGTAAACGTGATTTCAAACCATAATTCATGTTGTAAATCAGACTCCAGCAATTTTTGTTGTATGATTTTGTTTTCTGTAAAGTGTAATTGTCCTTTGTACAAAATGCTCATATTTAATTATGAACCGCTTTAAATCACTATCAGAGTTGCAAGAAATGTTTGGCTTGTGTGACGCAACAGATAATATAGATCTTTCAAGTCATGTGTTTGGACTCGGGGTTGGGACAGGGAGAGCAGCAGCCATGTCAGCTAGATGCTCAAGTGTGCACTTGATTATGGAGAAAAATTCCAAAATCATATAAAGCCGAACATCCAGAGAGTTAATTGGAAACTATCTTAATGTTCTTGGCAGCAGGATTGGCATCGTTGATAAAGCTGGTCCTTTCATTTAACTGTCTTTTAGGTTGTTCTCTACTTGTTGCCATGAGTATTGCAGGTTATGCAGTATATTCATAAAAATATCAGTCTTGGGGCTAAAATGCCTTGATTCTTTGCACCTCTTTTACAAGTCCTTACATTTAATTATTAATTGATAAGCAGCAGCTTCCTACATATAGTAGGAGACTGCCACATTTTGCTATCATGATTGGCTGGGCCTGCTGCTGTTCCTAGTAAGATATTCTGAATTCCATTTTATCAATAAAGCTTGATTTAACAAACAAGAAATTAAATCATGTATGTGTAATTCCTCCTTTACCCTGCCCTTTTAAAACACCATGCCATTGTAAATGAGAAGTTTCTCATTGGGAAAGATATTAGTCTCTTTTAATTGGAAAATCCTGTTACTCAAGGCATAGATGGAACTGTTTCCCTTCCATTAGCAAGACTAAAAGATTTAAGTCTCTGTTGTTCCTTAATCAATTTTTTAAATAGGTTTCTTTCTGGCTGCTTACTTTTCATTAAGATATGTATCAGTTCCAATTTGCCTACTGTTTAATTAAAATAATTGTCAGCTTGACAATCTCAACACCCTTATGATAGGTGTGTGTATGTTTGTGAGTGTGTGTTTGCCTGTGATTTTTAATTGGCCCATGTTTTTACAATCCAAGTTAAGATGTATTTGTGATTTGAAATATAGCATGTTGATAATATTTAGCTGTTGGCCTTTAAAAATAACTTTCAAAATTTAAGGAACTGTAGATATAAAAATAACCTAATTTAATTTAGGCTTAAATTCCTCTGATTAAGCATGTGAAAGTAATTTTAAAATCTGTCACGTTGAAAAGACTACTGTTCTGTGCCCTTCTGTATTTTTGTCTCTTTAGGTTGAATATTGTATTTATCACCATGTAATTTAATCATTCAGTAGGCAGAGTCCCCACTAGAAAATATTAAAATACAACATTGGAATACAAAATCAAAATTTTGTGTATAAAAGGTAATCAGTTTTGTTATATTTGTTTTTTCCATAACTTGGAAATATACATATTTGTATATATAGCCTTAAAACTAATGTAAAGTTAGGGGAGTAGTGGAAAAAGTAATGTGAAATGTCTCAGATTTAAGTAGTTACATACCAGCAAAATCTTTTCATTATCCCTCTTATTCGTGAGGTGATTAAATGTAACTTAATTGTACTTAATTTATCTTAATCTAGCATGAATGAAGAAAAACGAGTACTATTTATATTTAGAAATTCATAACAGTTGGAATTACACCAACAATTCCATACTTAACTTACAAATAAATGCTTAATGTCTAAATCTGTGGTAGAGTGCGAAGTATGATAATGTTTTAAGTTACGGCTTTGCAAGTCTAAATGTGCATTTAATGAATAGTAGTGCTTATTCTAGTATAGATTGATTACCAGACGTACTGGTACTTAAAACTAAATCCCTGTTACAAGAAGCCAGGTTCTTAATTTTTTAAGTAGACTCCAGTTTTTAGTTCTAGAAATTTCAAAACCTTGAATTAGATTTTGAAATGCAAAATCTTAAATCACAAGTAAAATATATGATAGAAAGCTATATTTTAAATGATAACAGCATATACAGAATCTTTTAATTTGAGAGTCTTTAAATAGAAAAGAGGTTAAAATATAAAATACTCCTCTGTTAAAACTATTAGTACTGACATTTAGGCTTGGAAATGAGAGAAGACGGTAATAAGTGTGATCGAAGAAGACTAAATCTTTTCCACATGAGTCAGCATTGCCACATTAGATACAGTTTTTCATTGTAAAAATGCAGGAAGGAAGTATACATTATAACAGCAGACTGTGTGTGTGCTTCATTCCTGGGGGTAATGGTGGTGGTAGGGAACCAACCACACTTTTAAAAGGCACTTTTGCACCTCTGTTGTGCACTTCATTTTCGTACCACTTCAATTCTTGACCTCCCACCCCCTTTTGTGTGCTAATCAGCATCTCAGGGCAATGCCTCGAAATTTTTTGATGTGTTGTATATTATTTTCTTTGGAGGAAAAAGTTCATGTGTGATGATAACATACTATTCAAAATGTACTTTCATTTAAATGTTTTAATAGAATGAACCCACTTTGCTGCTTTTAATAGGAAATTCATTTTGTATAGAAGACTCTTGTTACCCTAACATTAAACAATTTCACTGATCTCTTATTGTTTTAGCAAGGTAAACTCTTAATTTCTACTTTCTTAGGGAATATACGTTTACAGATAACAGAAGCATTTCTCAGCATTAGCATTAACTTAAAAATCCAAGAGGTATTTTTCTTACTCAGCTTTAGAACTATTTCAAACGTATTTTTAATTATAAAGCATTAATTTGCTTCTAGAGTACTATGCAATTAGTGTACTGCTTCAGCTACTTAATTTTTTTTTACTAACTTAATATTAAGAAATTTGCATCAAAGAATAAATCAATTATGTAATTCAAATAACCTGAGTTATGGCAGTACTTTTAGTGATCATCCATTTGACCATATATTAATCCAGTTAATAACTCAGCTTTTCCACAAAATGTATTGAGTAGTTACTTACAAAACACTGTTCTAGACAAAGCACCTTGGACTGTAAAGAAATGAATAAATAGGTCCTTGCCCTCAAGGAGTTTATGTCTGAGTAGAATTTATACTCTAATGTATGTTACTAATATAACTGGATCACTCACCCAAAAAAATGTTAATGTCCACCTGCTGTCCACCAGATACTTTCTTGAACAGGGCAGATCTCTGCCTTAAAGACTGATCTGTACTTCCTTCATTCACATGAAAATCTGTTTATTTTCTCCACAAAGTTGAAAAACCCATAAATTTTGCTCAGCATAGGAATAAAGTTGGACTGATGAAGCTCAAGTCTCTTCAGCATGCTTGATTGCATTTAACAAATGGCCTTTACCCTCCTGCTGAGAGAAGCAAGCAAGAGAAAGAGGTAATAGAATTCTTAGAATTCTGCAACCCTCAAAATGTTGGTGTATTTTGAGTTTAAGGCATTTAAAATATATATATAAATATATATATGGCTAAATTTATCTTATTTAAGTACCACTTTGTGTTCTTGAAAACCTACTGCCAGTGCTAATATCCAATTTTAGCTAAATGATTACTATGTGTTTTAATATTTTAAAATAATTTCACTGCCTATCTTTACTGGACAAATTTATATGGAAATTCAGTTTGTGATTTCTGAAAGAAATGATTAAATCGGCTAAGGGTTTTTTTCTGTTTTAATTTTGGATTTCTTGATGTGTATACTTTCATAAAGTTTGAATGAGAGGTTTAAACCTTTAAATGTTTTGATTGCTATTTGTATAGTATTATATTAGAATTTGGTATTAGGAAATACCATGTAAATATTTGTGTATGGATGTTACTCATTTGAGGTTTTTCTTCGAGGGAACTGTAGAGAGTTTCATATACTTGTTTGCAGATCCTGCTGGTGAGGTGACTGTTTTTTAATCGAGTCATCTAGTCTTCTAATTAGCTGGGTGGTTTTTTTTTAAGCACTTAAGAAGACTATAGTTTAAAATTTTAGAAGCCTAATTTTACTTTATTTCTTTCAGTAATGTGCTATGAGTTTTGGATTGTATTTCTTTTAAATTAAACATTAGTTCAGAATATGCTTGAAATATTTAAGAATACATTTTCTAAGTGTTACAAATATAACACTGTATTGTTTTGTTGATCAGAATAATGTGTCAGTCAAATGTTAGTTATTACTGGTAGTCAGGATGCTATATGCAGAAATGATGAGACACATCAGGCTCCACTTAATTGTCAAATAAACATTTCCACTTTTGTTCACTTCAACACAGGTTTCCCTTTTACCTCCTCTATATATTAAACTTGTGGCTTCTGACCTCATCCTTTTCTAATTATATTACCAGCAGGTAGGAATGTGCCAATTAGAAAAACTAAAATATATTGAAGTTGTAGTTGAAAACTTATACTTTCATTAGTTGGGGTGGGGGGAAGTTGTTTAGATTGGTATAATAACAAAAGTGACTTTTTTTCCCCCTTATCCTGCATGAAATGTTGCTTCATTTCCTGTATTAGCCCCTTGGTGTTTTCTCTCTTCAGACTGAAACAGGCCAATTCCATTTTTTTGAGCAAGAAAACTTAATGTATTACCTCAGCAAGGTCAGTTAATACTATGTAAAACTGGGCCAAAAATAAGAAAATTTGGGAGATGAAAGAGTGGGGATATGCCAGTGAGGATGACAGAAGAAGATTATTCTTAATTTTATTTTTAAAGTCATAGAAAGGTCTTGGACCCAGCTGTATATTAAGAACTGTTGCATCACATAAACCCAGCAAGAACCAACCTTTGCTTCTTCAAATGATTTGATTTTTCCACCAAGGGAAATAATGATATAAAAAAAAAATTACTGCTTCTTCAACATAGAAACAGCAAAGAAAAATGAATGCAGTGTTTCTTCACCACAAAACCCAACCCTTCAGTTCTTTTCATTGTTCCAAACCCCATTTTCTACTAATAACTCTGTCATTGAACTAAATGTTAAAAAAATATATAGTTTTTCATTCCTTTTTACATAGTCCTGACCCAGTAAAAGACATTTAATAACGTTTGTATTTGTATGGTACTATCTGAAGTTTGATTTCTGTAGGAGGTTGGGTAATGACTAGGTTTAAGTATAGGCATAAATTCACTATAGCAATTGGTTTTAACCTTTTCTGGTTACTTGGAGACTGATGAATCCTAGGAACTTCCTTACCCAGGAAAATAGACATAACTCCCCAAGGTTTACAATATTGCAGTGATTCAAGGGCTCCTGGTTAAGATCTTCTACTATAGCATAATACGGTATCAGCTTTTTTCCTGCAAAGCCATTAGAAATATTTGAACGACATCAAAATAATTTAATTCTTTCAAAGAACTGTTTCACTTTTTAAAAGATAGAGGAGGTAGATGTGGGCCTGGGCAGGAATCCAACATTAAAACATTGTTTAAAAAAATTGTTTTTAATCCTCACCCAGAGGATATGTTTATTGATTTTAGAGGGAGAGAGAAGCATTGATCGGTTGTCCCGACCAGGGATCAAACCCACAATCTAGGTATGTACCCTGACCAGGGGGTGAACCCACGACCTTTTGCTGTGCAGGACGATGCTCCAACCAACTGAGCTGCCATGCTAGTGCTAAAGTACTCTCTTTAAAGGTGGTGTTTTGGGGAAGTGGAGAGTGATTAAAGGTGAAAAAAATAGGATAGTTTTGGAAGATAACATTCTCTGATTTTGCTGCTTTTACAAGTCAACAGAAAAAGAAGTAAAATGCAAATTGAGTGTTTCTGGAATGTTTCTGACCTGAATGGTGCAGATGTAATGTATTCACAAACAGCACATTTAGTTGTCAGATCTCACTCAGGTTTTAAGATTTTGAGTGTACTGGTGTTAGAGTTCCTTAAATATTTAATTCACTTCAGATTCCAAGGAATTAGATATGTACTTACTGATACAGAATGTTAAAATAGGATCTGACATGGCAGCCTATCATTGATTTGATCCTCGGCTTCATCCACTCCACTGTTGTTTCCCTGTAAATTGTTTTTTATTTCAGTTAGTGTATCCTTCGTTTCTGATTGGATTTTTTTTTATGCTGCTGAGATCCTCAGTAAGTTCCTTGAGCATCCTTATAATCAGTGTTTTGAACACTGCATCTGCTAGATTGTTTATTTTCCTTTTGTTTAGTTCATTTTCTGGAGTTTTGATCTGTTCTTTCATTTGGACCGTGTTTCTTTGTCTCCTCATTGTGGCAGCCTCCCTGTGTTTGTATGTATTAGGTAGAGCTGCTTTGACTCCATGCCTTGGTAGCATGGCCTAATGTAGTAGGTTTCCTGTAGGGGCCATTGGCACAGCCACCCCCAAGCTTGGTACTCGAGGTGCACCCTTCGTCTGGGCTGAGTAAACCCTCCTCTTGTAGTTGAGCCTTGATTGCTGTTGGCAGATCAATGGGAGGGATTTAACCAGGATTATTGAGATTTCTACTAAAATACAACTACCATGAAAAAATTCATTAGCTTATTGCATTTCTTGCCACAATCAGATGTTCAGTTATAGCTTATTTAATTACCATTTGTGGAAATTTTGAAACAAACCATTCTTTGTCTTAGTTGGTTAGCCCTTAACTAAGTCAACAGCATACTTGTGGGAAAATATCTTGTTTGTAGTAATATGCTCCGTTCTGGTTGGTTTCACTATTGAAATGGTTTATTTCTCTTAATTAGTATCAATGTTACGAGTGTAGAGAGACCATATACATATTAAAAGCATGTTGCTTTTTGTGTAGATTAATCTTTTTTAACCTGTAAGTGTAACACTAATACAAATGCAGAGTAATATTTTTCCTAAATACAGTGTCTCAAACTCCCCATAGTAATTTACCCACTCTTTGCAGCTTAAGATTCAAACTTTTAAAGATATTACATAAATGTATATTTTGTATTATGTACTATTTTCTAATTCAAAGAAAATATGTGAATTCAGTTCTAACCTGAAGAATGTACCTCTTTAAATTATATTTTATTGATTATGCTATTACTGATTGTCCTGATTTTTCCCTCTTTGCCCCCCTCCACCAAGCACCCCCACTCCCTCAGGCCACATCCCCACACCATTGTTCATGTCCATGGGTCATGCATATAAGTTCTTTGGCTACTCCATTTTCTATACTGTACTTTACACACCCATGACTATTCTGTAACTACCTATTTGTACTTCTTAATCCCCTCACCCCTTCACCCATTCCCCCACATCCCCCTCGCATCTGGCAACCATCAAAGTGCTATGTGTATCCATGATTCTGTCTCTGTTCTTGTTTGCTTTTTAGTTCAGCGGTCGATAGATATGTATTTATTGCCCTTTTATTCATAGTTTTGATCATCTTCATCTTAAATTTAAGTCCTTTTAATATTTCATGTAATAATATGTTTGGTGATGATGAACTCCTTTATTTTTTTTTGTCTGGGAAGCCATTTGTCTGCCCTTCGATTCTAAATGATAGCTTTGCTGGGTAGAGCCATCTTGGCTGTAGGCCCCTGCTTCACATGACTTTGAATATTTCTTGCCAACCCTGTTTAGCCTGCAAAGTTTCTTTTGAGAAATCAGCTGACAGTCTTATGGGCTCTCCCCTGCAGGTGACTGACAGTCTGCTTTCCTCTTGCTGCTTTTAAGATTCTCTCTTTATCTTTAACCTTTAGCATTTTAATTATGATGTGCCTTGGTGTGGGCCTCTTTGCATTTCATCTTTTTTGGGATTCTCTGTGCTTCCTGGACCTGCATGTCTATTTCCTTCACCAAATTAGGGAAGTTTTCTTTTATTTTTCTAACAAATTTCCAGTTTCTTTCTCTTTCTCTTATTCTTCTGGCACCTGTATAATGCAAATGTTGGAATGCTTGAAGTTGACCCAGAGGTTGCTTATACTGTCCTCACTTTTTCTGATTATTTTTTCTTCTTGTTCTGCATGGTTATTTTTTGCTTCCTTATGCTACAAGGATTGGCTGTGACCACTTACCACCAAACTCAGCCCTCCGTGGAGGACCAGATGTGCTGGGGCAGGGTGGTGGTGCTCTGGTGTGATCTGTAGCTGTCCACTGGGTATGCTGGCCCTGGGGCTTCCCAGGTGGTGCTGATCAAGGTCAGCCCCCATCTGTGTTTTGCCCGTGGCCACCCCGCCTGAGCTGTAAAGCAGTCTGAGATGGCTGCTACTTGTACTGGGCTTGGAGATTCTCAGGCAAAGCCAAGCTATATACCTAGTCTGGCTGCTGCTAGTGCCGGGCTTGGGGCTCACTGAATCCAGCTGTTGCTTGTTTGAGAGGATTTAGGATGTTTTGCAGCATGAGCCAAGACCATCCATTCATATGGAAAAGCAGCTTCCGTGGGCCCATAAGTTGGATAGGGCGGAGTCTCTGGGGATCTCCAAGGTGGGTCAAACAGTGTTAGCCAGGTTGATGGAGTCTCTGATACGGCACCAATTTACTGGCTTTGTGGCTCAGTCTGGATGGGTGTGGTTTTTTAATTCTGTAGTTGTGACTTCCATTCAACTCAATTTCTGACAGTTCTGAGTGATGGTGGTTCTGTATGTTAGTTGTAATTTTGATAGGGTTGTGCAAAGAGGTGGTGAGTCATGTCTGCCTATGCCACTATCTTGACCGAAGTCCCAAGAACATACCATATTTTGTCATGTATAGTGCACTCCTGTGTATAATGTGCACCCACGTTTTTGTGCACATTATACACGGGATTATTATGCCCATGGTATGTAATCATTAAGGCTATGTGTAATGCACATCCTTACTTTTCCCTCAAAGATTTGGGCAAAAAGAACATTATACACAGCGAAATCTACTCTTTGTTTTCAAGTCTGTTGGAGAAATTTCATTCAGCCTGTGAATGCTTGCAAATTATATGAGATGAAAAGCAGAAATAATTTCTAGTTTGCAAAATTAGTGCCACTAAATAAACAAGCAGTCTGAGATGAGTCTATACTGCGTAATGTGTGTGTATTTATGACTGATACTACAAGCAGCATTTTTGCTCTAGCTAGAAACCTAGAAATTTTGAAATTTCCAGTTATTAGGTGACCTTAAGAGAATTTTTTTTCAACTGAACTTGGTTAATTTGCTATAAAAGATAGACCTGATAGTCACAGTTTGAAGTAGGCCTATCTCTTCCTGACTTCAGGAAGATTAGTGAAAGCCAGTAAATTGGGTTAATGGTTATTTTCATGAAACCATTCCAGAAATAAAGAAGCCAGAGGCAGTTTCTCTTTGGTAAGAACATTTCCGTTGTCTTCTTATAGATGACATATATATTTCTTACGCCCTTGAAGAGTTGAGATTGGGATTTGGGAGTGGTCTGCAAAAGAACTTCTCCATGTAGTATCCCTGGTTTGGTGTCTGCTTCTTAATAGATATGCATGTGTGCATGGTTAGGATACTTGATCTACTAGTTATATTAAGTGGTTGTCTTACCTGTGTTTATTCTTGTCTGAAAGTGTGACTTATTTTATAGGCTTGCACAATTAAATTAGAGGGATTTTAGAGTACATTGAATTGATGATATAAGTGAACGTCTGTGACTGTAAGAGCTTTTTGTTCATTGTAAAATGTGTAATGAAACACAGTAATGAGACCCCCTAACCAAAGATAGCAAGTCTTAAAACTAAGTAAGTTTGAGGCAAATAAGGATGTATTTGGCTGTATATAGGTAGTACCTGTTCACTTGCCAAGGTGTATCTTTTTGTTTTTTGTAGTTTTTCATTTGAAAGGTGAAGCTACGTTTTTGTGGGGATTTTTAGTAAAATTTGTTTATTTCAGTTACTTTTCTCCCCTTAATCGATTACTTACTGAGAAACTAATATTGAGGTACTCATCTTTCTCTTTTTTCCTTGCTACCACTTAATAGCTCAGACTGAAATTCAGCAAGTCATAGAAGTTTCGATTCCAGTTAAAAAACAGCTTGTAGATTAACTACCCCAGAAAAACTTGTCTTGCATGTCCTCCATAGGACTTTGTTTACTTGCCACAAAACTTGTGCTCAGCTGCTGCCTCTTGTCTACCTGAGATTTACATTTATTTATTCCAATACCTTATATAAGGTGATCCAGAGTATCTAAAAAGCTTTGCATTAGATCACTTGTTTCATGTCAGTAGCTGTATTGTTAATTAAATAGTAGATTTGTTAAACACACTGTATCTGTATCATCTGTTCTCTGCTATAGTTTAGGTCCAGGCTTGGGTCTTCCAGACAAAAGCACTTTCTCTGTGGCCTTTGTGATAAATACATAAAAGCTTTTTCATGCGTTAATTCAAAACAGTGAAATTTCCAAGATTTGACCATTTTTGATCTACCAGAATGGTAGTTTTATCTGGTTCAATTTGCTAGTTTCTGAAATTAGTTCTTGAATGATCAGATTGCAAGTCAGTACTTCTCATTATTTATATTTAATCATGCCTCCTTAGAATTGATCCTTAGAGCTGTCTGATAGGTTTAAAGAAAAGCTGTATATATTTGAACAATACCAAATGTATAATTTATTTTAAATTAACTTATTATCACTGCAACTTTTCACAGATGCTTAACTTGCTGCTTGGACATTGGTATGGGAAATGTTGTATTAGTAGTGATCTGGAAAGGAACTAATATTGAATTTAGTGTTCAGGTAGGCTTGTAATAAAACATACTGATAAGATGCAAAAATGCTTTTACTGTTTTATTTTGAATTATATAATTAAGTGAGGTGAATGTTGTTCTTTCAAACATTTTATAAAAGGTGTTGTCATGTGTGGCTCCAGTGCAGCCTCTATGACTATGAGACATTCAACTCTGTGAGCTGCTCATTTAAGTGCAGTCTTTGTTAAAGGTAGATGACAGCGCTAACTTTGTTCTAGGTGACAAACTGTGATTTAGGTTGTAACCATGACACGCCCTTCCTAAATATCTGTTTTTGTATTATGTTCTGCTATTTGTCATGGTAACCGTTGACTAAAATTGTCTAGTATTTAAAAATCAAAGTATTTACTAGAAGAGCGTGACTGCTCTAGGTCAAAGGCGTTGTGTGTGTGCCCCCTGTTAGCATACTGAAACCATTCCAAGATTGTCTGTCTTCTAAACTCTCAGGACCACAGTCTTGAATAGGTATTTGATTATGTTTAATGAGGAAAACAAAGACTTACTATATATCATTATAAAAGAATTATTCTTAATTATTTTAGCCATTGGTATTTTAACTGCTTACTAACAAAACTGAAAGGTTTTTAAAAACTAAGTCTCCAGAAGTTTTGTAACAAAACTAAAATTTTCTAGTGATTGGATGTAGTAGAAGCACATAGGAAGAGGCTTTTGAAACTTATCATTTAGGCAAATAAAAGTCTCATGTAACCAATTTAAATTCAACTTTTTAACTGTCTGCCTTTCTTGATATATTTTGACGTTCTTTGCTGCAGTGATCCTTAATGAAATAGAGAGAGGTCTTACAATTTGATAAGGGCAATGAAACTGCTTCTGTGCCTAGATCACAAAAAGAAGCTTGCTTGGTGTCCTCCTTTCTTAGTATTTACTTTTATGTCTGAAATCAAAATCCTTGCCTTGTTACTTTTCTTTGGTTTTGTTTTAAGTAAGTTCCTAGACTACATTCTGCTTTAGGACTTTTGTAAATTTTTGTTTGTTTGTTTGTTTGTTTTTAAGAAAAGTCTGAAGGTGTTGAGTTCTGGATCCTTGGATAGCATAAGGATTTGCCATGTACTCTGTCCTGATTTTTTACAACTGTATGTTTAATGACAATATGGCTATAAGTGCATACATATGCATGTATAAGTATCCTTGTCAACTCCACAGGGACTGTCACTAGGTGTTACCGGTTCAACTTGACCTTCAGAGCGTTTTACCTGCTTCACGACCAGACGGATTTGGCATCTGACAGGGACCACAGTATTGGTAAATCCTTCACCTCAGGAGGAGCAGGGTTCCAAGGAGGAAACTTCCTGGAGGGAAAGTCTCCATAATTTGAGATAAGGAAGAAAACAGTAGCAATTTTGGAAGATCACACGGTCTTCTAATACTGCCTGAACTGCCTTGGTATGTTCAGGTATAAACTTTGAATACTTTATGTGAAAATAATTGTATTTTTAATGTTAGAATTTGTGATTATTTTATCTAAAATTTAATGAAGTTGGCAATTGTTTTGGCAAGGAAGGAAGAGGAAAAGAGGCAAAAGGGAGGTTTTAAAGTTTTTTAAAAATGTACCTTCTTTTAAGTAAAAAAAATTCTATTTCTTTGAAATTCAAATGGAATTAATCCATTTAAGCTCCATAAATCATGGTTAGGTTGTATAGCCATCAATAAAGCATCACTGGTTGGTAGATTAGTCAGATCTCCTTTTGTTCTCCCTCCATTATGTCCTGCACAAAGTACTAGAGGAAGGAGGAGATAAGCTAACTTTAGTTTGTTAACTATTGCTTGTATGTTTGATTAGGAAAGCAGTTAAAGTGAGGGTTAAGATAAGAATTTCAGGTTTTGAACCTGCCGCCTGCCAGTAAGATACTGTAGAATGACCCGGGAAGCTTAAAAAATCCTTCAGCAGTAAAGATTACCTTGGAAGATCACACTAAAAGTCCTGTTCTCTGCCTGTTCCCCAACCCCAGTGAGTGCCTGTATGCTCCCTTGCCCTCACATGCTCTGTTCAAATCCCTGCGATGGTGCCTGTCTCACTCTAGAAACCAATGTCCTTACAGTAGCCTACGAAGCCCCTATAGGACCTGGTGCCTTTGACCTCTCAGACTCTCTTCCGTCTGCTTTAGCCACACTGGTCTTCGTGGGTATCCTGAGAACTCTGTTTCACTCAAACATTAGAGTCTTACAGGCACTTGATTTAGCTGTTCATTCTATCCAGATTGTGTCATTGGCCAAGGTTAAATCTAACTTCGAGGGGGTATGAATGGAACACAAAAGATTATTTGTGAACTATGGTGGCCCACTCTACATTTGATGGCTGGATAAACCTGTGGGTCTGTGTGTGCCTGCAGAAAATGAGATTGGTGTTACAGACGCTGCAGGAGACAGTCTTCCTTGCACAAGTGCCAGCAGCAGTGCCAGGCTGGGTCCATGTAGGTCGTCTCTCATTGTAAGTACTCATAATCATTAGGAAGTGTTCCTGTGTCTTTGGGGATGAAGTGGATCACCCTGTGTTGAGGGTAAGGTTAAATTTGCAAAGGCAGAGGAACTAAATAGGCAGTTTTCCAAGCAGAAGAAATAGACAAGATAGGTAGAGAAGGCAGCTGAAACCATTGAGGATGTTGGTCTTAGCAGGAAATTCCCACACACTGAACCTGCTAAGGGAACTGAGAAAGAGCTACATCCCTAAGAGAGCCTGCTTTTTATGTCCTTTGTTTCTAGAAAAGAGCTTCCCCTAAGTTATATGATACTGCTTATCTCAAATCAGTTTTACTCTAAAGTGCAGTGGCATTTCAGTAACACCTGAAGTTGTTTTCGGCCCATACACTCCCAGTGCAGTGCTGCCCCAAACCTAACAGTATTTAAATAATATTGGCCGATTGTCCAGTCAGAAAAATTTGTTATGCCCCTACCCAAGTAGAGTGTTGACGGACCTCAGGAAGAGAAGTGGGCTGTGTCGAGCCTTGGCAGTGGCCTGGCAGTCCTGTAGGTCCATGTGGAAGACATTCTTCATAACCTTAGCTGAGCCCCGCTGGGCTGGCCTGGCTAGCACCTGGCCAGCACCAGCCGGGAGCTGTGGTCTGATCTGAACTGTTTGAGGTGAGTGCATGTGAGCAGAGGCGGGGACAACATGAAATGCTGCTTGAGGTTTCCTGTTTGCTTCAGCTCCGCTGCTGCCGCCGCCGCTTCTACCACCGCCTCCACTGCCACCAAAAAACTAAGCAGTCTGGACAACATATTTCATAATTTTAAAAAACAGTCTTTAGTTTATCAACAACTTGTTTCTAATGTGACTATCTTAAAGATACATCATTATGTACACACTTTTGAGCTGCTTCTGAAGCTCTTACCCAAGTCCATTCTGTGAATATAATTTGAATGTAAACATTACAAGACCCTTTGTGTATCAGAAAGCTTTCCTCCACCCACAGTGCTCTGCTTCCTTCCATTCTAAAGCAGTAACCTATACCAGTTGTGGCTGGGACATGAGATAAAAACATATTTTCTTCTTAGTACATGTGACTCTTGGAAGTAGAAATTATCTGATATAAATGGTGAGCAAAAAACAAGCAAAACCCAGCAGCGTGGGCTCTTCTCACCCACTGGACACCATCTTCCTGCTTTTCCAGCTGCCCTGTTGTCCTGCCCCACCCCCACATTGTAGGGGAGAATTATTAACCAATATTAAGTAAATAAACCCTGCTGTCACTAACCCTGAAATACGCTAAAGCTGGCCCTTTCGGAGGCCTCTCCACTGCCATCCACACCTGCAATGGGCGTTTCTGCCGTTGAGACTCAGTAGGCAGTTCATGTGTAAACTCTGCTGTCTCTGCTCCCACGTACCAGCAGACATGTGGGCCTCAATCTCATCTCCAGATAATGATACCTTATCTCTGAGGTGCTTCTGGGGGCATTAACGGAAATTTTACGTTTGCCACAGACCCTATATTTTAAATTAGACTACCTTCAGCCTCCAAATTTGATGTCAGTCTTGACATTTTCTTGTGATGCAGGAAAAAAATCAAATAGAAATTCTAAACATATGGGTTATTGTATAAATTGAGGGATATTAATAATTAAAATGTACTAGATTTATCTCCCAGCATAATTAAAATAACCTGTAAAAAAAAATTCTAAAACTGAAGAAACAGTATTTTCTTAAACATCTTCGATCAACATTAACCACCTGAATTAACTTCTTAGGGAAGATCTCCTATGCTTTATTAATTTTTAACAATTTTTACTATAAAATTACATAATAAAATTTGTCATTTTAAACAAAATTCAGTGGCATTAATTACATTTGCAATGTTGTTTAACCATCACCACTGTATATTTCCAGAGCATTTTCATCATCCCAAACGGAAACTCTGTACCTGTTAGGCCATAACTCCTCATTCTCCCCTCCCTTCAGCCCTTGGCAACTGCCGTCTATTTCTAGGAATTTGCCTATTCTAGGTATATCATATAAGGGAAGTCATACACTAGTTGTCCTTTTGTGTCTGGCTAATTTCACTTAGCATAATGTTTTCAGGTTTCATCCATGTTTTAGCATGTGTAGGAATTTCATTCCTTTTTATGGCTGAATAATATTCCAATGACCAGTTTTTGTTCAGGGTTTTTTTAATCCATTGATAGACACTGGGTTTTGTGGGGTTTTTTCACCATTTGGCTATTGTGAATAATGCTGCCATGAACATGGATGTGTACAAGTTTGAGTCCCTGTTTCCAGTTCTTTTTAGTATATACCTAAGAGTGGAATGGCTGGGTCGTATTTTAATTCTATGTTCAATTTATTAAGGAAGTGCCAGACTGTTTCCACAGTGGCTGCACCATTTTAAATTTCCACCACTGATTCATGAGAGTTCTAATTTCTCCACATCCTCACTGGCACTCATTTTCTGTTTCTTTGCTTGTTTGTTTGTTTGTTTAAATAATAGCTGTCCTAATGGGCATGAGTGGTATCTCACTGTGGATTAGATTTGCATTTCCTTGATGATTAATGATGTGTTGAGCATCTTTTCATGTGCTTATTGGCTATTTATGCATCTTTGGAGAAATGCCTATATTCTTTGTCCATTTTTTAATTGGGTTGTTTGGTGTTTTTGGTGTATTGAGTTGTAGGAGTTCTTTGTGTGTTCTGAATAATAATACCTTATCAGATACATGATTTGCAAATATTTACTCCCATTCTGTGGGTTGTCTTTTTACTCTGTTGGTTTTACACTGTTTAGTGTCTTTTGATGCACAAAAGTTTTAATTTTGGTGAAGTCCAATTTTTTTCTTTTATTGCTTATGCTTTTGGTGTTATACCTAGGAAATCATTGCCTAATCCAAGGTCATGAAGATTTTCACCCATGTGTTATTCTAAGGGCGACAGCTCTTAAATTTAGGTCTTTGATCCATTTTTAAATGTTTTTAACAGATTAAAATATACTTCTTTTTTTAAAGATTTTATTTATTTTTAGACAGAAAGAAAGGGAGGGAGAAAGAGAGGGAAAGAAACCTCAATGTGTGGTTGCCTCTCACACACCCCCAACTGTGGACCTGGCCTGCAACCCAGGCATGTGCCCTGACTGGGAATCGAACCAGCAACCCTTTGGTTTGCAGGTTGGCATTCAGTCCACTGAGCCACACCAAGCCAGGGCAAAATATACTTTTATTTACTTTGTTGAATCAGAAGATCATAAAAAAAAATTTTGCTAAAGTAGATATCAGCAAACAGAAAGGTGCTATACAAGTCCAGTTACCTTGGAGTTTATTTAAACTAAGAGGAAAAGGTCATGTTTTCATTTAATATATACTTGGTTCTTTAACAATTGTGACAAATAGGCAACCTTGCTTTCCTTCTCCCACAATACCTCACACTCTTTCTTTCCAACCTGAGTCCAGCACAATGGCTCCCGCAAAGGAGGGTGGCGAGAAGAAGGGCCATTCTGCCATCAACGAGGTAGTGACCACAGAGTACATCATCAACATCCATAAGTACATCCATGGTGTGACTTCAAGAAGCATGCTCCTTGGGCACTCAGAGAGAGCGGAAATTTGCCAGGAAGAAGATGGGAACTCCAGATGTGCGCATTGACACCAGGCTCAGCAAAGCCATCTGGGCCAGAGGAGTAAGGCATGTCCCATACCGTATCCAGGTGCGCTTGTCCAGAAAAAGTAATGGGATGGAGTTTCACCAAATAAGCTCTGTATGTTGTTGGTCACCTACATACCTGTCACCACTTTCAAAAATCTACAAACAGTTAATGTGGCTGAGAACTAACTGCTGATTGTCAAATAAAGTTATAAAACTGCCTTTGAGGTTTGGTTTCCTGTTTAGTGGCAATGTAATGTGTTTATATATCTTAAAGTAGTTCCCAATTAAAGAATCATTTGGAAAGATAAATAAATAAATAACAATTGTGACAAATAACAGAAAGAATTAAGGAATGCTGCACTTACCCATGCAAAACACCAACATTTCATCTCAAAACACTTCAAAATACTGTTGTAGCCAATAAATAGAGGCATGACTTAGCTGGGCATAGGAATGAAGTTTAGATAAGAAAAAAAATTCACACTGGAACTACTCAGTTTCTTCAAAATCACTGAGCAAGAATAACAGTAGTGACCTGCCACACTGATTTTACACAACTTTTATGCAGTACCTTGACTAAAATCCAAGAACAAAAATTAAGACTCTCCACCACTATTTTTGGTAAACAACTGCATGGTAAACTATCTTTTTAAAATTATTATTATTATATTTTATTGATTGTGCTATTACTGATTGTCCTGATTTTTCCCACTTTGCCCCTCTCCAGCCTGCATCCCCCACTCCCTCAGGCAATCCCCCCACCATCGTTCATGTCCATGGGTCATGCATATAAGTTCTTTGGCTAACCCATTTTCTATGCTGCACTTTATTCTGTACCTATTTGTACTTTTTAATCCCCTCACCTCTTCACCCATTCCCCCACATCCCCTTCCCATCAGGCAACCATCAAAGTGCTATGCGTATCCATGATTCTGTCTCTGTTCTTGTTTGCTTAGTTTGCTTTTTAGGTTCAGTGGTTGTATTTATTGCCCTTTTATTGTTCATAGTTTTGATCATCATCTTTGTCTCAAATTCATCCCTTTAACATTTCATATAATAATGGTTTGGTGATGATGAACTCAATTTTTTTCTTGTTTGGGAAGCTCTTTGCCCTTTGATTCTAAATGATAGATTTGCTGGGTAGAACCATCTTGGCTGTAGGTGTGTGCTTTTCATGACTTTGAATATTTCTTGCCAATCCTGTTTAGCCAGAAGTTTTTTGAGAAATCAGCTGACAGTCTTATGGGAACTCCCCTGCAGGTGACTGACAATCTGCTTTCCTCTTGCTGCTTTTAAGATTCTCTCTCTATCTTTAACCTTTAGCATTTTAATTATGATGTGCCTTGGTGTGGGCCTCTTTGCATCCATCTTTTTTGGGATTCTCTGTGCTTCCTGGACCTGCATGTCTATTTCCTTCACCAAATTAGGGAGGTTTATTTTTCAAACAGGTTTCCAGTTTCTCTCTTATTCTTCTGGCACCCCTGTGATGCAAATGTTGGAACACTTGAAGCTGTCCCAGAGGCTGCTTATACTGTCCTTGTTTTTTTTTGGATTCATTTTTCTTCTTGTTCTGTGTGGTGGATTTTTGTTTTCTTGTGTTCCAAATCAAGGATTTGACTCTCAGCTTCATCCACTCTACTGTTGTTTCCCTGTAAATTGTTCTTTATCTCAAGGTGTATCCTTTGTTTCAGACTGGATCATTTTTATGCTGCTGAGGTCCTAAGTTCCTTGAGCATCCTTAAAACCAATGTTTTTGAATGCTGCATCTAATAGGTTATCTCCCTTTTGTTTAGCTCATTTTCTGCAGTTTTGATCTGTTCATTCGGGCCATGTTTCTTTCTCTCCGTACTTTGGCAGCCTTCCTGTGTTTGTATGTATTCCGTAGAGCCTCTGTGACTCCCTGTCTTGGTAGTATGGCCTAATGTATTAAGCACCCTATAGTGTCCAGTGGCTCAGCTTCCTATCACCCAAGCTTGGTACTTAAGGTATGCCCTTTGTGTGGGCTGAGTACACCCTCCTCTTATAGTTGAGCCTAGATTGCTGTTGGCAGGTCAATGGCAGGGATTTACTCAGGCCAGTCAGCTGCAAGGATTGGCTGTGACCACCAACCACCATCCTCTGCTCTCTGTCCAATTCAGCTGTGCAGGGACAGGGTAGTGGTGTTCTGAGTGTGGTCTGTAGCTATCCACTGGGTGCACAGGCTCTGTGGTTTCCCGGGTGGTGCAGGCCAGGGGCAGCCCCCACCGGTATTCTGCCTGGGACCACACTGTATGAGCTACAAAGCAATCTGCAGATGTTTGCTACTTCTGCTCGGCTGGGAGGTTCCCAGGCGAAACCAAGCTGTGAATCTAGGCTGGCTGCTGCTAGTGCTGAACCTAGGGCCACTTAGCAAGTGTGAGGTGGCTGAGGGCTCACTGAGCCTAGCCATTGCTTTTTTGAGAGGATTTAGGAAGTTGTGAAGCATGAGCCAAGACCTGCCATTCATATGGAAAAGCCACTGTTAACAACTTGGGTGGGTCTGTGACTTGGATGGGATGGAGTCTCAAGGGATCTCCAAGGCAAGGCAAACAATGTTAGCCAGGTTGGTGGAGTCTCAGATATGGCATCCACCTGCTAGCCCTGTGGCTCTGTGGCTCTGTGGGGGCAGGATTCTGAAAAGGGACAATGGTCTCTGCCTGCCCTTCTGTCTGGGAGAAAGCTGTCCCCCAGCTCTTGCCTTCATGTCCAGACACTTCAGTTCCTGTATGTTACAGGTGCCTTTCAAGCTGCAGCCTCAGTGCTGGAGCTCAGAGAGAGTGAGTCTGAGTAAGTCACTTTAAGAGTATGGCTTGGGACTCGAGAAGTTTCTTCCACCTCCTCTATGCCCACGGGTTTTTGCAGGCTGAAGTTGTGGGGACTTTTCTTCTTGGCAGTGCAACTCTGAGCTGGGAGGCTTGGTATGGGGCTGGGACTCCTCACTCCTGAGATATCCCTCCCTCCCAAATTTTTATCCACCATCAGTGGGTGTGGCCTGTTCAGCATCTCTGCATCTCTGCCACTTCTACCAGTCTGGATGGATGTGGTTTTCTTAATTCCATAGTTGTCAGACTTCTATTCAACTTGATTTCTGATGGTGATGGTTGTTCTATAGTTGTTTTGTTGTTGTTGTTGTTTTTAATATTTTATTTATTTTTAGAGAGGGGAAGGGAAGGAGAAAGACAGGGAGAGGAACATCAATGTGTGGTTGCTTCTCAAGCGCCTCCTACTGGGGACCTGGCCCACAACCCAGGCTTGTGCCCTGACTGGGAATCAAACCAGCGACCCTTTGGTTCACAGGCCGGCACTCAATCCACTGAGCCACACCAGCCAGGGCTAGTTTAGTTGTAATTTTGATGTGGTTGTGCAAGGAGGCAAACCCTGTTTACCTTGGCCGGAAGTCCTCTAGATGACTTTTCATTCCGGATTTTACCCTGCAGTGGCCTTTAAATTTTTTTTTTAATTTAAGAGACTAAGTTTGAGACTTTTATACAAATGTTACCAATATTAATATTTCTTGGAATCTCGGGAAGATTTATATTCTTTATAGCTGATATAGCGCAGGCTGGAGCTCCTGCTAAGCCTGCCACAGATTTCTCCAGTTTGTGCCTCAATTTATGTAACAATTTCATTCATGTTGGTCTCCACTACCATTCCCCTTATCACCATTTCTGCAAGAATATTGTGAACCTTGTCTACACGGAAAATTAAATCTGCTTCACAGACATTTTCAAAACACTTGTCTAATGTTTCCACAAATGCTTGAATTAGATCTAAAATGCCAAGCTCACTTCCTGAAGAATCTACACCGAAGACGAAATACAACGTTGTATAATGCCTATGAATCAGTTTGTTGTCAGGTCCTCCAATTAATAATCTTCCTTCTGTGAAAGTACAAACATTTGAACCTCAGGTACAAGTGGCATGTTTCCCTGATGATTGGCTGTTGTGTAGGTCCACTGCAAGGCTGGTAGATCGTGGAGAGCCAGGGCTACCTGTGGTTGAAGATGAGCCTTGCTTTCATCATGGCTGAACCAGGTCCCTTTGTGGGGGCTAGCATGCGAGCCTTACCTCGGGATCTCCCTGGTGATCCTTCCCCGCCTGCCCTCTGATGAACTTTTTGAAAATCCTTACCCAAGGACATGCCCATTGATTGTGGAGGGAGAAAGAGGAAGAGAAACATTGATGCGAGAGAAACATCCATCAGCTGCCTCTTGCATGCCTCTAACTGGGGATGGAACCCGCAATCTAGGTACGTGCCCTCAGCCAGAATTGAACCTGAGACCTTTTGAGAAAACACTCCAACCAACTGAGCCACACTGGCCAGGGCCCCTGATCCACTTTTTAGTTTATTTTTATATATGGTGTAAGGTAAGATCCAAGTTCATTCTTTCGCATGCAGATACAGTTTTCCCAGCACCATTTCTTGAAAAGAGTACCAGCTTTATTTATGATGATGGATTTGAAACTGGAAAATTCAGCATTTGTGCTACTTATCGCTACCAGAACCAATAACTAGAGACAAGGATTAAATCTTTATGGGTGCTTTATTGCATGCCGGCAATCTAAGAAGATGGTGGGTTTTATACCCTAAAAACAATCCTAACATCTTATCTCAAGCTGACCTCTTTATAAGGAGAAGAAAAGGGTTGGTAAGGGGTTTGGGAAAACGTTAATCAGATAAAAGTTGGAGTCCAGTATTTATTACTGATCCTAGTATTTATTTACTGATCAACAGTTTTGCTAACCTCCCTGGAACACAACAGCTCAGATACCATCTTGATTGCTTGCAGACCCCTGGGACACAAAGGGTGAATTGCTTGTCATTTCCTAGAGTCATGTATTCCAGTTCTTGGAATAACAGCTTTCCACATGCATTAATCACTTAAGCCTATAAACTATAACTAAAGGTAAAATCTTTAACTCTTGAATCCTCCTATCAGACTGAGCTATTTCTTTTTTCTTACTGCCTCACCTGACAGTGGACAGGCAGGCTGGAGACAAAAAGCTTGCAAACTGCTTCTCCCCCTTCCTTTGCCTGGCTAGTGAAGATCAACCCTGATTCCTATAGTAATAAGAGCACTTATGCTCCCCATTTAAAATTCGCAGTTAGGACAAATGGGTTCTGTGGTTTTCGCTGCCAGCAAGTTACTTTTATATGCCGGTCTTCCTCATGAATCTGATAGGTGGCTGTGAGAATTAGTGAGAATATATATAAAACACCTACCACTGTGCCTACCACCTGGCGGATGGATCAGTTCGGGCTCTTCCTCTCCAGGCAATAAATAGATCCTCCCTCTCAACAGCCTAAGCAAAAGGTGAAATGTACAGAAAGGCCATTAGAAGATCACAGATGAGTAGGAAGGCTGGAAAACCAGGTTTGGAAATAGATAGGAACCAGGGTTATTAGAAGGGTCTATCATCGTAGCTTCATAATGGGGTAGACACCAAAATTTAGTGAAGCACCAAGGCTGTACATAATGGTATGCAAGATTTTCCAAAGGAAATCAGCACAGTTGGAAAGGGAATGAATGCTGGGCAACCATTTATGGGAACTGTCTGCTATAATTCATCTAGTTTGTTTCCCAACATCCACATCCTTTTCATTCACATACTCCCCAAAATGCTTATATCTCACATAATGCACTAGCCTCTCCCCAGAGGAATATAGTATGAAGTGTCGGTTTCTGTTCCAAGCCCAGGATATCTCTGTGATATGTGTGTGTGTGTATGTATGTATGTATGTATATGTAAATATCTGAATAATTTGAGAGTACATTGGAAACATTGTGCTTCTTTACCTCTGAATACTTCAATGTGTAACAAACATGTTTTCTTATATAATAACAGTATTTATTACAATCAAGAAATATGACATTGATAAGATACTGTTGCCTAATCTGTAGACCAAGTTCAAATTTTATCAATTACCCCAACATGTCTAGCATAGCTCTTTTTTCTCACTCCAACTTTCAACCCAGGATCCTGCATTGCATTCAGTTGTCATGTCCCTTAGTTTCCTCATTCTTGAACAGGTCCTCAGCCTGCCTGTGTCTTTAGCGACTTTGCCCCTTTTGAGGAATAGAAGCCAGTTATTCTGAGAATATTCTTCAATTTGATTTGGTCCAATGTTTTCTTATTATCAGTTTCAGAGTATGCGATTTTGGCAGAACTGATGTCATGTCCTTAATGCATCTCATCAGGAGACACATCTTATCTATTTGTCCCTTTACCAGTGATGTGATGTTTGATCCCTCAGAGCTGGTGATGCTTGCTTTTTTCCTCTACTGTGAAATCACTGATTTTTCCCCTTTGAAATTGACATGTAATTGTGGAGAGATTATTTGAGACTACAAATAGTCTGTTCCACATCAAACTCTCACCCACCAGTTTTAACATCAATTGTTTTCCCGACTCCACTCCTTCTATATTCTATTCTAAGGAAAGGCATTCTCTTTTTCCAACATATTCTCACCCCATGCCTGACTCACCCTACTCTCAGCCTGCTGCTGGCCCCCACTCTAGCCCTGAGCCTTGCCTTTGACTGATTGCCACCCCATCTGACTCCTACCCCATCTCTGGGCTTCACCCATCCCCAGGGGTTCCTGTCTCCCTGACCCCACCCTGTTTTTGGCCCAGAGTCTGTACAGTGTGCCCTGGCAAGTACAGTGGACATTGATAATCTATTAGCAAGAGCATTTATCTCAGAAAACATTACATCAATCTTCCCCTCCTTTCAAGTATTTTATTCCCTCTGTTACATCTTATGGATTTCTACTATTTTTCATCAATCCTGAAAGTTACATACTTTCATTGCTAATCTGTGCTTCAGTGCCTTTTCCAAAAGTCAAAACTAGTTTTTTTTTCTTAAAATATGAGTCCTGATTTGACTTTCTAAAATACCTTATTCTAAAAGATGGTTTTCAAAAATATACAATCCCATGATTTTTTTTTTCTTTTGAGAGAGAGAGAATGGGGATTAAGGAAAGTACAGTGGAATGTTCATTTGTTTCATATATTTATATATAAAAACTCATATGTTGAAACTCTAATTTCCAAAATGATAGTATTTGGAGGTGGGGTCTTTGAGAGAACTGGGTCATGAGGGTGGAGCCTTCGTGAATGGGTCTAAGTGCGTTTATGAGAAGAGGCCAGGAAGCTGGCCAGCTCTCTTTCCACCATATGAAGATATGGATTCCACCAACAAGAAGTTGGTGGTTTGCAGCCCAGAAGAGAGCCCTAACTAGAACCCAACCATGCTGGCACCTTGATTTCAGACTTCCAGGCTCCAGAACTATGAGCAATAAATTTTTGCTGTTTATGAGCCACCCGGTGTATGGTCCTTTGTTATAGAAGCCCATACTGGCTAAGACAGGAAGCAAGAACAGCAAAAGTAAGACTCAGCCGGGAGTAAGGCTAGTATATAGAATGCAGGTCCCGGCCTGCGTTGGCCTGCGTTTGGTTCGGGGCTTCTTAGTAGCAAGTGCAAAAGGAGTTTTATCATTAACTTGTCACCTTTATTCATCAAATAGAGTGATACATTTTAAATGTATCAAAATTTAAGTAACAAAGTTTGCTACTGAAAATGTGGGATATTTTTACCACTGCTGGGTGGCTCTGTCCCTGGCTTTACATAGTTTCCTCACACGCGTGTGCCGATTGACACTCAGCTGAAGCCTTGCGTGGACCTCTGCAAGTCTCTGGAGCTCTGCCGCTCTTCACCTTTCTCTCCTGAGACTCTCTCCGGAGACCTTCAGTGGCCTTGGCTTCCCTGGGCTCCCAACTATCTCAACACAGGGAGGTCAGCAGGGCCCACATGGTTCTCTCTTCCTGTGCCATAGCCTGTCCCCAGACAGAACACTGGAGCATTCATGAGGCTCATATTTTGTTTCCCTTCTCTCAGAGGGGATCCCTGTGTCTTGCTGCTGGATTGTCCAATGTCCCAAAAAACATCGTTTCATATATTGTGTCTGTTTCTTTAATTGCTTCATGTGGAAGGATAAATCTAGTCCCTGATACTCCATCTGGATTGGAGTCTGAAGTCCCTTGCTTCTTCATAATCCTACAGTCTTAGCTTGGGTGCACCAGCCTGTGATCAGAACTCTCAGGAACTGCTGCATTCTGGGCAACATTTATATAAAAATAACCTAATGAAACTCAGTGATATTTTATTTCTTCTCACTGCGTCCATGGTGGATATCCTCAAATCTTCAGTGATTTGGGAGAGGAAATTATGTATTAGTACAAAATCATGTTTTGGTATTAGTTTTTCATGTTATTAGCTGAACCCAAGACTTATTTTCTAGAATGTAGTCATTTGTTGTTGTTTCTCATGTCACATTTGTATGCAATGTTTGTCATATAAACATGTTTGCATCTTACATAGATATGTATGGATATATGTAGATTTACTAAATATATTCAGTTCCCCAGTATCTGTAAACTATAACGACAATAGGAAAAGACAATGCACAACAGAAAAATTTTAAATTACCTAGGTATAGACAAAAGTCTCTGGCACATTGGAAGGCATCTATTGTTTGTACTATGTGGGAATAGTAGACCCCGTGCTGGATGTACCATAACCTAGAAATGTGCCTCCCTGGCCACACATAAATACAATTTATCCACATACAGCTTGATTTCTCAAAATACAGCCACAGTGACCTACGGTCCAGGAGTAGCAGCCTGTGTGGCCAGAGACCCCGTTCTAGTCAGCCACGTGAGGCCATGGAATCGGGTTTGGGAGGCGGGGAGAAGGGGGCCTGGGCAGTGGAAAGCACTTGACTTTGCCTGAATCTCAAAACAGTGAACTCAGCTAAGAAACTGTTTGGCTGTTTTTCATTTGGGTTTATGTTCCCAAACTCTTTTACAGCATTTTTACCTTTGGCTGATGGTTATAGAAGAGTAAACGTGTTCCTAAATATAGCATGTAATTTTAGCTAGACAAACAAAGCCTCAGGGTTACATCATTCAAAGCTGTCACAGCTCCAGCTTTCTACGTGGGCAGCCATTGCTGGTCGCTTTCAAGATTCCACCAGATTTGTGACTCCACTCGTTCCTACTGCTTCGGCTGCCACAAACTGATGGGCTCCCTCCATAGACCTTTAATCTCAGTTCCCCCCAAAAGAGGATCTCAGTGGCTGGCCAGTCAGCATCCATTCTCCAGTCCTGCTGCGTTGAGCTCCCTCTCAGGGCCACCTCATGGGCCACACCCAGCCTGTGAAACAACCTTGGACCTAGAGCAGCAAGGTCACATGGGATAAGGCAAGATCACCTGTGAGTGTGGCGGGCACACAGCCCCATCATATGCACTACATAAGTGGAGGGTTTAACTTAGCGTTTCCAACAGTACCTACAAGCTCCTGGGCTAATCTCTGTAGAAGAGAAAAGGTGTAGGAAAGACTTCATTCCTGTTGCTGAGGAACAGTGTTCCGTGCTGTACAGTTATGAGACAAGCCAGGGAAAGGATAGGGGTGGAAGAATGGCAATATCCAGCTGACGGCGGAATGTTAGCTGTGCCCTGAGCCAAGCCTGGGGTTGATTGCTTACCTCAGGTCCTGCTCCCTAATGAGACCTCAGTAAGCGATAGTTGTTACTATGGAGACAGCAGATAGAGCCCCATCCTGGAGCCCCCCAGGCATGTTCTTGTATCCCACCCAGTTCTGCTGAACCAAGAAAGGTTGGGGAGCAGGCCTAGCCAGTCTGTGGTGATGCACCTGCTTGCTTTTGTTGTTGTTGTTGTTGAGAAAGAGAGGGAAAGGGGAAAGAGAGAGAGAGAGAGACAAACAGACATCAAGTTCTGTTCCACTCATTCACACATTCTTTGGTTGATTCTTGCATGTGCCCTGCCCAGAGATCAAACCTGCAACCTTGGCTCATCAAGATGACACTCTAACCTACCGAGCTATCCGGCCAGGTGATGCAGGTGCTGTTGTGCAAACAGGAGAGAGCGCAGCAGGGGCAGACTCCATGGAGCTTCCACTTTCATTCCAAACCCCTCCTGACCGTTCCCCCAGGGCTGCCCACAGCCCAGGCAGGCACTTTGGCTGGGCCAATGGGAAGTTCCAGCTGAGGCCTGAGGGAGCTTTGAGTGCATTCAGTCCTCCAGTCACCCCAACTTCTGCTTGTCAGCAGGTCGGCAGACACCATTCTTTCACGGGCCCAGCTCGATGTCTGTCTTGAAATGTGTGGATTCAGATGAACTCTTGCTGGGTTCTTCGTGGCACCTTCAACTTCTTTAAAGCCATAACCACAGTGGTTGGTTGGAGGTCGTGTTCTGACCAGCAAGTGGGTGTGTTTTCCTGAGTGTCCCCAGCCCCTAAAGAGCCAGCCTTTGGTCTCCATGGGCAGGAGGGAGGCTCACGAAGGGAATCCCATCCCACCCCTTTGCACACAAGGTGAGCCCTTGGCCCCAGATATATGTTCTCAGATCAGAGTGAGTCGAGTTGAGTGATTAGCAAGGAATATTTTATGTAGCACTGCAAATGCTGCTTGTAAATTCCATTTGGGTCTTGAGTTTAAACCTGGCCAAAACTCATCCTTTTTGCCATAAAATCTTAAGATCATCATGTAGTAAGCATGACTTAAAAAAAATTTTTTTTTCATGATTTTATTTATTTTTTAGAGAGAGGAGAAAAGAGAGAGAAAGAGAAACAACAATGTGTTGCCTCTTGCATGCCCCCCGCCCCCAGTCAGGGACCTGGCCCAAGACCCAGGCATGCGCCCTGACCAGGAATCAAACCGGCAATCTTTGGGCTTGCAGGCCGGTGCTCAACCTACTGAGCCACACCAGCCAGGGCAGTAAGCACGACCTTTGGAAAATCACCTTTGAAATATATTTAGGTAGGTTCTCGGCTGTTGGGAAGCCCAGAAGCCAGCGCTGTGGCCTCCCTCCCCACCTCCCATGGAACTAGAGGCAGGGGCAGAGGAGCCGACCTCCGTAACTGCCCCCATTTCCCAGAGCTGCAAATGCGAATCGCATCTCCATGACTAAATTTGGTGTAATTTCTCATTTTTGAACCATGACTGTTTGTTTTTTAAATGGAAGGTAGGTGGTGTTTTCAGCTGTTGCCAGGAGTTAACACAAAAAAGTTTCATAGGTTAAGTTAGGGAAGGGCAGTTGGTGGCTGATCATATCATGCTTTTCACCCCGGGGCAACTATCTGACCCTCCCGCGGGTCCCTTCTCCTTACCAGATCCCTGCATCACCACTCCACTTCATTCCTAAATCCTTGCCTTGCTAAATCCTTCCCAAATGTCACTCAGGGAAAGGCACATTGGCCAGGGAGCTGGCATTTTCACAAACTCTCAAAGGCAACTTAGGCCACAGAAGGTGGGGAAAACCTAATTTCTAAAATTGGACTGTTAAATCCTCCAGAATTGGCTTCTTAGAAAATGAATTGGTCTCGAAGAGACTAGAGAACCTGCCAGAGACGCTTGGGGGTTATACCTCATCATCTTAACCGCTGAGAAACCCCAAAGCAGGGAGACGCGCTGAACATACAGCTTGGAGTGCCTGGCATTTGAGTTACGATATACCATTGGTTCATCCAAAATGAAAGTTATTTACTAATTAGTCCCTTCTTATCTCTTTTAATCACTGGAGGGGACTTCCCAATCCAACCTTTCAGTCGGAACGGTAGGCCTTCTGACCCAGGTAAAGACGTGAAAGGAAGAAGCAGTCCTTTTCAGTCCTCCTTCCTGAGGGAAGAGACTTGCATGGGGAGTCCACAGATGCAGGAAACATGTAAACCCAGCTTCAGGTGCACCATTTCATTCTCCAGGATATGGAACATAACAGCTTATTGGGTTATGCCCAAAAGAACACGGCCCCTCGCTCCCACAACCACTTCACACAAAGCAAATCAAACTGACACCACCACAGGATCGACGCTTGTGTGCCCCCTGTGCCAGGTACTACACTAAATGCTTCCATGCAGCATCTCACCTAAATCCTCCAGATAACACCATGGCGTATGCGGGATAATCGTCTTAACACTCAGATGAAAAACTGAAGTTTTCAGAGGGTGCCCGACCTGCATAAGGGTGCACCACCACTACCTGGTTAATCCAGGGCTTGAACCCAGGAAGTCTGCCTTCAAATCCACTCTCCTAACCACTCCGTGGTCCCCACTGGCAATCTGTTAAGTGGATGAGCCACAGAATTCTGCTTCCTTACTTTAATCCCAGTTTGGCACTAGAGCAAATGCACTGGCCCCAGGAGCTTCTGCAACAAGCCCCTTCCTTCCCTGCCTGGGCACAGCCTCTGTTCCCCCGGAGCCCTGCAGTCGACCCCACACAATTATCTAAGGCTAAAGAGATGTGAGCTGCAGACTGCTTTGTTCTCTGGGTAAATTCCATTTCCTTTTCTATTGTCTAAGGAGTCTTAGTGATGTAACATTACCCCAGCCTATCCTGCTTTTAAAAAGAAACATCCATGGAGGTTGGCAAATTACCACTCACAGCTCAGAGAATGATAAAGTCGCAGGAGATGAGTGCAAAGGTGCACCTGGTGGCAGTAATTACAGGTTTGGACAGGGAGGAAAGAAGGGATGAGGGCAGGCCAAATACAGCTGGGTGTGGGAGACTGGCTGGGTGGGCGGGGCGGGAGGGTGCAGGGGAGCGGGTGACGGAGCTGAGGAACAGAGGGAACCAGACAGCTGAGGAGCTTACATCCCGTCCTGCCGCAGCCCTGCCCTCCGCCTTTTTCTCCTTACCTTGGGTTTCCTTTTCGATCTGTTTTTCTCCCCCTTATCTCAGATCTCTTTGTCCGTCGCCTCACACCAGTACCAGATGGCCTGTAAGGATCAAAATAAAAGCTCCTGAGGCCTCCTCACGTCAAACGATGTGTGTTTTGCTTCTTCATTTGGGTTCTCTGATCTGCATGTGTGAGAACCTGCCAGGAATACTCCAGGAAGTTGCTCCAGAGACAACACTGAGGAGACTAAGAAACAGAGGACATAATGTCTACTCTCCCCCAAACTTTCCAAAGAGGGTCCGGTAATAAATATTTTAGACTTTGAGGTCCACAGAGTCTCTGTTGCAACTACCCAACTCTGCTCCTCTAGTGCAAAAGTAGCTATAGACGAGACATAAACAAATGAGTGTGACTAGGTTTCAATAAAATTTTATTTATAAAACTTTATCCCTGCAGGCCATGGCCTGCTGACCCTTGGTTTATAGAATAAAGTCTAGACTCTAGGTCCTCTTGTCTTTAGCCTTGAGTATTTAGCAACGAGCTTTTAGAATTACAAAAACATTTATTCAAGTGTGTGCCTCTTACATTTAAAAGTCAGATGAATCGATTTTTGAAATCTACCTTTTAACTCACGCACCAAGAATTTCCTTCTTTCTTAGTCTTACCCTAAGAGGGGGGCATATAGAAAGTCGCCATGGATGTCTGAATGCTAAGAGAAAAGATATGGGTAAAGGGATTAGAAAACAGTTAAAAATCATAATATTTCTCAGCTACACGACAAAATGGGCTAGCAATTCTTGTCTAACTGTGGTTGGGAGGATTGATTTAAATTATAACGTGCCTCACACTTTGTCAGGCAGGTTCGGTAAATGCCCACCTCTTTCATTCCTAACTTTCTAGGTCAACACTATGGAGCAGCTGGGAGATCTGCTATTTCCTCCAGTACTGGCAACTTACTGAGTTGAAATGCATTCCTGTCTCCATTAAAAAAAAAAAAATGAGAATTTTCCCCAAAGGAGAAATTTTGGAACTTTTAGCTTTTTCTTAAAACCACATGGCAGAAAGCTGAGGCTCAAATGCTTTGGGAAGGAGCCTTTGGCCCACTGGTTTTGAAACGGGAGAAACCAGTGTCCCTGAAGGAAAGTGCCTCTTGTCCACTTCAGAAGAAAGGGCACTGAAAACCAAGTGGAGGGCTAACATCAGATTTCACACACTTCCTCGGGATGAGTCAGGACCTTCTTGGTGACAAGAGATAGAAACTTAACCAAACTAGGGTAGGCAAAGGGGCATTTATTAGTTCAGGGTATCTAGACTAAACAACTAAATTTGAAACTGGGCCTCAGGAACACCTGGGAACTGGCATCTGAGCGCTCTCCCTAGCAGTTTTACTGCCTATGCTGGGCTTTGTGTGAGAGCAGAGATTCCTTTTCCACTTCCAGTTTTAAAAATCCCAGGGAAGACCCTGGCCGGTGTGGCTCAGTGGGTTGAGTACCGGCCTGCGAATCAAAGGGTCGCTGGTTTGATTCCCAGTCAGGGCACATGCCTGGGTTGCAGGCTGGGTCCCCAGATGGAGGAGTGGAAGACATAACAGCACATTGATGTTTCTCTCCCTCTCGTTCTTCCTCCTTTCCCCCTCTCTAAAAATAAATAAATAAAATCTTTAAAAACAAAACAAAAAAAAACCCCAAATCCAGGGAAGGACTCTGATAAGCCAGGTTGCGACCATGCCTCCACCTGGCCAATGGTGGCCTGGCCAATGGTGGTCATAGCTGTTCGTACTCTGGCCATGTGGATGAGGGAGGCGGTGGGCCTGGGGGTGGGTAGGATGCCCCCATCTTTCCTCTGCACACTCCCAGGACAGCAATGTTTTTTGCTTGTCATGTATGAAGTTGTTTGTTCCCATGTTGACCCCAAGTTGATAGATCTTTGTTCTTCTCAGGCAAATTCTGCACTCTGGGTTGAAATCTTGGAAACCCTGACTGTCCTTAGGAAAGTGTTACATGAACACTTTTTGAGCCTTTACATGAGCCTTTGCTGTCCTGTGCGGTTGGTTCGCTCTGTTGGCCAGTGAGTGTGTGCTGAGCCTGTCCTTTCTGGCAATGTAATTCAGCCCTGTCATGCTCTGCTTCTTCTCGTGGTCACTGAAACGACCTAATGCACCCCCTCAGTGGCCAGCCTGGTGTTCCCTGGGGCTGAGGATCTACTGTCAGTAGGACATAATTCATTTCACACTGAAGATGGATATTAAGTCTTTTTACTCAAGGTCTTGTCAAGAAAACCATATCTGCCTGCTATCAAAGGCACAGAAATTGCCCCTTCCTGTAACAGCAGTTGTCTGTGTTCACTGATATCCAAGGGCTTGTCTGTCCCCAAGCCTCTAGGCGGTTTTGTCAAGGTCAATTCAGCTGATCTTTTTCAATGATAACCCAAAGAGGATTAAGTTAACATCTGACCTTTAAAGAGCTTTATCTTTGGGGAACCAGGCTAATTAAAAAATTAAAAGGCTGCTTTTAAAAAATATTTAGACCACAGCCTAGGGGAAATATGAGCATACTGCTTATAGCAGCAGAAGTATCTCTAGTAAATTCCAAATAGCAAGCTAGACTTCTCATCTCATGAGTGAACTTGCTGTGTGGATTCTGTGAGGATCAAACCGAAGCGGGTTCTGATTCTGGCTCTGCCACTTTCTAGTTGTGAGGCCTGGGGCAAGCGTCTGGCCTTCTCTAAGCTCTGTTGTCTTATTTGTAAAATAGGGATAATAATAGTAACCACACCATCAGGTTGCGGAGAGGATTAAGTGAGATTGTACAGGTAAGGCTCTGTCACTTGGGGTAGCTATTAATATCACTGTGGATATGTGCAATTTGTAAAATTTAAAATTTGCCTTTACTTACCCCATTACATTGACTGTTAAACGGCTGGTTCTCGCTATGCACAGAACTCAGAAAACTCCAGTTTCTATTATAGCCCTGCTTTTGACCAGACGCTACTAGCACAGATGAAGCAATGCCAGTACCCCAGCTGCTCTTGTACGTGACCAGATGCCATTATGGTGACTCTACTATTGCTGGAGTCATCTTGAGGAAAGAGTAACATGAGAATAGGGATGGTAATATTGTCCACAAGAGTCAGGAACATTTCTGTCCTTTAAATTCTGTAAATACTTTTCCGTTCAAGGATATATTGATCATTGTTAAATATTTTCATCCAAACCTGTGTTCTTGATATTGGTCTTCTTTTCTTTGGCTTATGATGTTCAATCTTATCTGTTTTGCATGTTGACAAATATCATAAAGCCATAGGGACTGTGAGGTGATGTGAAAATAAGACCATGGAGTTTTACTGGGAGAGGACTTATCTTAGTTTCAAAGGCTTCTAGCCCCTTGCCACTCAAAATCTGGTCCATGGACCAGAGCTCTGACATCACCTGAGTACTTTTTAGAATTGCAGAAGGTCTGGCCAAGCCCAGACCTGCTGAATCAGCACCTACATTTTAACAAAGTCCCTGCATAGTGCTAGTGCATAGTACAGTTAGAGACACACTCCTATCCTCTCAACCTTAACTGCACATCAGAATCACCTGGGGATCTTTAGGAAATACTGATGCCTGGGTCCTGCCCACAAAGATCCCAGCTTAGTTGGCACTGGGATTTTGACAGCCTTCCCAGGCAACTGCAATGGACCACCAAGATGGAGAGAACTTGTGCTTCAGAGACATTCTTTCCTCTTCCTCTACTTAGGCCTACAAAATTTATTTCTCTAACAGTGAAAAATCTCCGTATGTCATTTATATCAATGGATGAATGACCATTTTCTAGATAGTGCCACACGATTTGATGATTCACTTTGAATTTTAAAAATAACCTTTAGGAATTTTTTCTGAACCTTTGCCAAGGTCTCCACATCCCTCTGTCATTGTGAAGTTGGGCACTGGACACAGCCTGCCAGTATAGCCCGAAAGAGTGCTGAGCGTCAGCATAAAGGACGTTTGTGTCCTTCTGAATGAAAGGTACTGTGATAAATATGCCGGACCATTTGAATGGGGGGACAGATGACTTTAATGACCAAGCAAAAGATTTTCTCATGCCTACACTCAGTCTAGGAGTGAATGAGCCAGGTATACAAGGAGGAACTCTACCTTCCCAGTGTTGAGTTTTCCTAATGGAGCAATCAATATGCTGTTATTTAAACAAATAATACATCAGCTTTCCTGCTTCCATAATTTACAGATGACCAAACTTTAAGACAGTTATGCTGACTCAAAAAATTTGGCTGATGTCATGAGCATAAAAGTCACCCGAACCTTAGACCTTAGACCTTAGACCTTAGGGGCCAGTGACCTCCCAACCTGACTACTCAACTTATAAAAGTCACCTGGGCTGCTTATAAACACACCTTTGGACAAAGGTATTTGTGGTTTTAAAAAGCTAGGTCTTCTTAACTTCAGTGTGGAAGTCTTGTTAAATTTTATCTAGATTCCCATTCCATAGGTCTGGGTTGGGCCGAGATTCTGAGTTTCTAACCATCTTGAATGTGAAGCTGGGCTGCTGGGCTGTAGTGTCATGGACCACATTTTGAGTGGCAACGCCCTTGAAAATTCTAACAATCATCAAGGTGGGGAATCAGAACTTTAGGCATCACTAATACTGCCTGAAACATGAAAAGGCCATTTTCGATGTTTATAAATAGCTCAGGGTGTGTCAATGACAATGGGACGTAGGCTGATGTAAAGTGTCAGTGGGCAAATTCAGTTTCAATCAGTGGAAGATACCTGGTTGAGAATGTTTAATTACATTCATGATTTGCCAACACAAGAGGAGAGTGGAATCTTAGATCCTTTATTTCTCTAGCAATCTATTCTTTCGAGTTCACTAGCAAACACAAAGGCAGGAAGAACCATTACTTTAAATTCATATTATTTTAGCTGATGTATCTGGAGCGCGGTGATAAATTAATCATGACGTCTGGTCTGATTCACAATCATATTCTAGCCCAATTCACACTTCCCATTTGCAGAGCTGAAATGTGATGCATTGAGATGGTGTATGCACATCACGGATTATTCTCTTCACTGAACCCATGCAGGGGGGCGCCCTCTCCGCTGTTTCGCTGAAAGACCGGCCTGTAGACCCAGATCAACAGTGAATGGGCCTTCTGCACCCACCCTAAGTCTGGAGGCAAAAGAAAGGAGGATTCGGCGCTGAGCACTCAGCCGCTGCCCAGTGGGCCTTGCCTGCTTTCGAGAGGGTGTGGGAGTCGTTAAAAATAATAATAATAACAACTTCCTGGCTTAAAGACCAAGACAGGCTTATTCACGGGGACTGGCGAGCGGCGCGGGGTGGTTACTAAACATAACAGATGGCAGCTGTCTGCGGCTATATAGGGCGCACTGACAAATCCCCAGGACGCCCGGGGGCGCTCGGGACTGCGCGAGGGAGGCGGCGGGCTGCGGACTTGGTGCAGCTGCCCGCCCAGCTCAGAAGACCCGGGAGAAGGCTGCCCTCCCGCGGGGCCCCGAGCGCGGGGCGCGGGGCGCGGCTGGTCTAACTCCCCGGCTGGGGCTGTGCTGGACAGGAGAGGCCTCTCCGTGGCTTCATCTGCCCTCCTACCCGCGCCGGCGCCCAGCCCCGGGCGGCGCTCAGGAGCCTCCCCGCTTGCAGACACGCACGTCCCTAGGTTTCTGAGCTGAGCAAGTATTTATCCAGGCAGGCGCTGCTCGTCGCCCGGGGGTATACTGCGCGTGAGGCTGGGATGCAGTCTCTCTTGCAGCCTTACAAGGCCCCGGTGCGGCGGCTAAAGCAGCAGACACGCTCGCACTAAGGATGATGTCGTACCACGTCTCAGGCTTAATTTCATGTGGAATGGGTCTTAGCCACCATTTCCACGTGGTAAACCTATTTTCCAAACCCCAAATCAATCATCTGTCAGATGACTTTTTTCTCTGATTGGGAGATTTATTCAGATGAGATAAGTCCTACAAAACTGGCAAAATTAAGTGGCTTTTAGAGATATGTGTATATATTTTAATACTTTTATTGAAAACAATAAAAATTAAATGACACTGGACAACACTGGCAGTCAGGGAAACTTCCTGGAAGACGGGGAGAGGCACTTAGGCTTCCGAGCTGTGGCTGGGGGCAAAGGGGAGGGTATTTGAGACTTAGGAGGACAGAATAGCCTTAGTTAGTATAATTTTCAAGCTGCAAAGACCATTGGCTATTGAAGGGAAGACAAAGTGCATACATCAGACAGCTTATCCCTAAATCAATGGGACGGAGAGGAACTGTGTCCAGACTTTCCGGGTAAGGTTCTGAGTCTCTGAAATGGGCTACAATAATGATCGCACCGGTCGCTGTGCTCCACTTCGGCTCCACTTGGCAGAGTCCATGAAAAGCCTCCCCTGCCCCACCCCTCACAGACTTCTCGAGCCCTCTGTCAGCACATGTCGGGGACCCAGGCTTCCTTCTTTTCTCCTCAGTTACTTTGCAGTGCTTTTCACTGAAGCTAAGTAAGACCAGGGTCCATTCATTCATTCAACAAATGTTTGAGAGTCTTTTATATGTTAAGCCCAGGTACTCACACTCTTAAACAAAATAGGCGAGAGTCCCTGTCTGTGTGGAGCTTGCGAGAAGCAAGATCATCCAATAAAATATGTGGACAATGTCCACCGGCAATAGGCTGGTGACAATCCCCAGTAAGCAGAATCCTTCCTTTTGACTTAATGAGAGTCTGAAACATGAAGGGTCCCACACACATGTGAAGTTTTTATGATGTTAGTAATTTCAAAGAAAAAGGCAGAGCTGATGGAGGAATCCATTTGTTTGAAAGGATAGAAAAAAGTTCTAATTCCTTCTTGTGAATTTAAGAAGTTAATCTGGTGGAGGGGTCTTGGGCTACATGCAAACTTCTCCCCAGTAATGCTGGTCTGTGGATAAAGAAAAAGTTTCATTACAAGGTGTTAATAAACATGAGCTTTCTGTCTCCATTCTTGGGAACTCTTAGGTCAGACAGAAAATGCGGGGCCTCTGGTACCCGAGTTCACTGGAACCACAGTCTTATTAACCCTTTTTAGCTCCCCCTCAGCCTCCTCATGCTCTCCCTTCCCTCCTTCCACACCTTCAGTTCCATGGCCAAGCATCATAATTATTCCCTTATCTCTGCCGCAGGATCTGTTTCAATGGCTTTCAAAGCCTAAAAGAAATTGTATATCTATCCTAGATAAACTAGAACAGACTAACCTACCTGTCAAATTTCTTTGCTTATGACAGCAGTAGTAACTCATTGTGGTAACAGTGGTTGAGCAGTTCACCAGTTACTCGTTAAGGAGTATTGGAAATTAATACCAGAATGCCACATAAGGCCACAGCGAATATGAGATATAACTGACTGCACACACAGACTCACACATTCACACACAGGCTTAAGTCAACTCTCTCATTAAACTCGTATGTGCCCATTTTACAAACAAGGTTTATGTTTTCTCTTTTATTCCCTCTCTTTTCTATATAGAATCTGGATTTTAAAAAATCCTGTATCATTATAGATTATAGTTATGATTACATTTACTCAAGATGACTTAAGGCTGAACTTTAAAATTTTATAATAATATTTATTTATTTTCAGAGACAGGGGAAGGGAGGGAGAAAGAGAGGGAAACATCGAGCGAGTTCCTCTTGCCAGGTGCCTGGCCCACAACCCAGGCATGTACCCTGACTGGAACTGACCTGTGACCTTTTGCTTTGCAGGGTGATGCCCAACCCACTGAGCCGCACCAGTCAGGGCAACAGTTATGCATATGTTTTAAAAATATAAACGGATTATCAAACCATCATTTCACAGAAATCACTGAGGATGCAAACAAGTTTTTTGGGGGTTTGTTTTTTTTTTAAATCAAGGTACTTATAAGGCACAACAAAAATAACATAGGCAGTAAAATGTGTCATTGGTTCACGTATGACCCAGGAGCACCAAAAAAGTCAACCGCAGTTGGCCCTGCAAAAAAGAGCCCTTAATAAAGTATCCTCCAGTCTGACTTTGCCAAACATTCCATTAGCCCTCAGTGGCAGACAAATAAAACCAACCAGGTACCCATGGCTTAAGTAAAATATTTATTTATTTTTCTGCAACTCAAGACAATTCTGCCATACAATTTTATCAACAGAACACTTTCCGGCTCCAAGGACATCTGTGTTTAATGTGATCATGGCTTTAGATCTTTAGAGCTCACAGGCATTAGAAACATGCCAGAAACCCTCCAGTCACAGCAAAGCTGTTTCCTTTAGAAAATCACCCAGTATTTAAAAGCCTGTTTGGAAAGCTCCATGTAAATCATGAGCTATGTTTCTGCTTCCCTTTAACATTTTAACTTTCAACTCCAAGAAGCCCATTTAACAGAACTTCAAAACTCAAAATGGATTTATTTATATTTTTATAAGAAGAAATAACCATATAGACGGAATCATCCGGTGTTTCTCAGCAGGGGCGCTAATGGCCTGGGCCATTAGTTTAGCACTGCTGCCTCATGGGTGCTAATTGCCAGCAGCACCCCCTTCCAAGTCTTTGTGATAATTAACCCCCCTAGTTTGCCCCCCCAATCCCCCCCCCCGCCCCCGCAGTGGGCAGTATCTCCCTTGCTTGAGAACACAACTGACTTACTTACTAAAAAGAAACTGGAGATCCAGAAAGGCCAAGAGATTTACCCGCCAAACTATACTGAATTGCTATTGTGTTAGGTTTCCAGGCCAAAAAGAAGAGAGTGTCAGCCCACCTCAGATACTGGGGATGACCAAAAGGTTAACAGGGCAGGTAAGGAGGCCTGGGTTAGGGTTAGGGGTTTCCCAGCCTGCTGGAGACGCAGAGCGCCGTTTCTCACTGTTGCAGACTCAACAGCAGACGTGAGCTCTCAGGGGCAGCTCTAGGGACTTGGCCATCACGTCATCTATCCCATCTGCTCAGGGGCATGGGGCACCTGGCTTTCTTCTGACTGCATCGTCTTCTGCCTTTTTTTTCCTGCTTTGCTTCCCCTCAAGGCTGTTTCCATATTACCTCTGTCCCCTTACCCTCTTTCTGATTGTCTTACATTCGCATTTTTCTCAAGAAAATACAAATGGGATCATTGGACATCACCAATAGAAAGCTCTTGGGGCAGAGCTTTCTCCCAGGCTACCCCAGAGGCCAGGGGTGCAGCCCAAAGCTGGTTGTTTCTGCTTAGGCCCAACAGCTTACATGCCCAGCAGGGGGCAGCATAGCTAGATTTTGAAGCCAGTCGGCTAGGGTTTGAAAGCCAGATCCATCCCATGATCACTGGGCAACTTCAGCAGTCTTGTTCCTCAGTTTCCCTTGGGTAAATTGACAATATACAGACCTCAAAAGATGTACGTGTGGGGGGTAGAGTTAAGGCATTAAAAGTACTGAGCACTTAGTAAGCATTTGACGAACACTAGCTATTTATGTTGCTGCTATTGTTATTATTGCTAAGTAGAAAATGGATTATTAAGTAGAAAGAACTTGTGTATTCTTACCCTCCCCTCAGCCACCTCCCACCCCACATTTTTCAGACTTTTCAGACTTTTCTATTCAAATATCTTCATTGATACAGTATCTTCACAGGCAGTGAAGGCTCAGACCCCAGGGGGGATGAAGCTGAGATAAGGTTGGTTCTAAGTGTCCTTGTGCAAACTTGGTATTTCTTTAAGTCCATTGTCTTATATTCAGTTTCATATCTTGCTTATACGGTATGAACGATTCAGTGTGCTTTTTAAACATACACTATTCCTTGATATAACCATGACTGTTCTAATACAAAATGTCTTAAATTCTCACTAGTTCAAATGTTTAGATTTTGTCCAAAAAATCTCTGAAGAAACTGATGTCCCGGGAGGCAGTTTCAGCACATTTCTCTGCATGCACGTACCCAATTCTGTGTCACCATAATTCTCATGCCTTCGTGGGTGGGAATTTTCCTTCTAGAAAGATCCAATAGAAGGGCGTGATGTAAGTCATTAAATTGTCAAATATTTACATTTTGCTTTGTGGAAGATACGTAGTAAGTACTAGAGTGGACTTAACCAGACACTAGCTCATGTTTAGCACAGTAGTGATGTCTTCTGGGTATAACCCACACCACTCCGCTTTCCCCAGCCGGTGAGAGGGGTGTCAACCCATTTGTGCCCAAATTCCAGTGGTTCCGAGCCCCTTTCTTCCTACATGGCCACTGAAAACACCTTCTTTTACAGTGTTCCCTCTTCCTAAAGTATTTCTAGGAACCCCTCGAGGTCGTTCCGGGAATCCACCAATTAGTCCCAGTCTCCCTTGCTGGTGCTGGTGGCCAAATCACAACTCCTCAATCTCAGGCTCCAACGACTCCTCTGAGGTTTCCCTTTGCAGGCGTCTGCCATCGTTGTACTGCCTCTTATTACCCAATTCAAGGGGGTTGCTGCTTGGGGTGTTCTGTTTAAGAGCAAGAGGTGCTTGTCCTGAGGTAGTTCTATTTGCTTACAGAGGATTCACATCCAAAGTTCTATCTCCCTGCAGGGCGGTTTAGCTATTGCTCATACACAGTATTCAGTCAATTACACATTGATTCCTTCTTTGCAGTTGGCTAGTTTCATTCAGGTTGAGTTCCTGTCAGCTCATCCTGTTTACGACTGCTCTGCAAAATACTATGCTACATTTTAACATTTAGCAAGAATAGCATTTAGTATAAGAACCGCCCAGACCTGAAGACCCTTGTGCTAACACCTCCACCAGCAGGGCTGAAAAGGTACTGTGCCCCGCAGTTACCAGTGGGCACCACTGTTCTCATGAAGAAAAGAAAATCTGTTTTTATGTTTGCCTATTTGGGTCCCAGATATTACATATTGAATGATACCCTCTTTCTTGCCACCTGAGCCAGGACACTGCTGCCTCCAGTCTCCAGAGTTCCACAGAGGCGCTGTGCTGCCCGACTGTTTCCTTATTTTCATTCTTGTCACTACTGTTGCTACTGCCCGGATGTGGACAGAGCAGAAACCCCTGCTTGGCGCCACGCAAGCGGAACAGGACTGTGGCTGCCCTTAGACTGATAGAACTCGAATGTGTGGGCTGTACTGTAAGGCCAGAGATCCAAGCTATCAGGAAAAGTGAGATGAATACACCGTCTGAGTTGCACTCAGCTTGAGGGCAGAGGGGGAAGGTGTTCCGCTGTAAGGATGCTCGACCCCTAAAGTGGTCCAGTCTTTCCTGTGCATGCACAGAACCCCACATCCCATGACACCTGGCATGAAGAGCTGACTCCCACCACATTTCCTGCAAGCATTTCCTGCAATTGGTTTTTTATTATAGCACCAAACCCCTGTTGAACAAGGATAAAATCTTTCTTACAGGAGGTTCCTCAGCCCTTACATAAATGAGTGAATACCAACAGCTCTGAGGCCCGTCCCAGTTCCATGAATGCGCCATCTTCTCTCTCACCTCCAAAACTTTACCATGCTTTTCTCTCTACCTGTCTTGCCTCTCCCTCTTTCCTTCCTCAGGCCATTCATTCTGAGTAACTCCCACCCTTCCTTCAGGTCTCAGGTCTTTCCTTTGAGAAGGCTTCATTGATCCCTGGCTTCCAATCTGAACGGAGTGCCCTCCTCTGCTCTCCCACAAACCCCTCAGCTTTCCCTTCTCATTATTACACTTTATTATTCTTGCTTGTTTGGTTGTGTCCCCCAGTGGAAGACTGAATCCTGTGAGGGGGAGGATTATAACTATGAAAAGGCCGGCATTTGCCATTGATGGTCCACAGTGACTGGATGCAGGATGGAGGGCGGGTCTGGCCTAGCTCCACTCTCCAGAAACCTTGTGTGTCATAAGGTAAAGAGGAGAGAAACGGCTGTGTGAGCAGCATATTGTCCTTTGGTCTAAGTCATGCTCAGGTGAGCAAAACGCCCAAATTGTGGTACAGCCAATCTGAGCTGATTTAGAACATCTTGGCAAACAACTGGACTCATCTTGTACGCAATAGTGAAAACTGGTCGATGATGCAATCTTGTTCTGCCAAACAGAACTGTCAGCTGCTCAGTCACGGTGTGATGATCCTGCCTGTGACAAAAATGTCTGACGCAGAGGACTGGAACTCAGAAAGCCCTTAGTTTGCAATTAAATAGTAAAGCTCCCTTCCCAATAATAAAGCTGCCGGAGTAGCTGCCAATAAAATTGGCAAGTTTGTAAAAAGCTGAGAGAAGTGTGGTACAGAGCAGAGCCTGGAGGGGGAAAGCAAGAGATGGACTTCCACACTCCACCTTTCGGTGTCTCATGTCTCTAGAAAGAGGAGCAGGATGGAATGAGATCTTCTTGATCTGCCAGTGCTGACATCCGGTTCCCACTCTGGGCAAAGGTCCACTCCAGACCAGCATCTGACAATAATGGAAGTCACTGTACCTGAGCTTTCTGCTCACCAGGGTAGGAGTGGGTCTCAGAAGTAAATCCAGGTTGGATCCTCAGGGTGAGCCTCTTAGCTGCCTTGTGAACTGGGACAATTCTCTTGCATAAGCCTTAGTTTTCGCATCTGTACAATGGAGATGATAATCATCAGGTTGTTACCATTAAATCAGAGTTCTTACACATAAAGTACTCAGAACAGTGCCGAGGACACGCTCAATGAATGTTCCCTTTTATTGCTAAGTGGTTGTATTTCATAATACTTCTGTATTCTTGTAACGTATGTGTGCTTTTTTAATTTAGAGCACCCATGAGGAATAAAGCCTTTCTCACAATGCAGTGGGTTTCTGTCCCTGTTTTGTCTACTGTCCTGTTAGGCTCCCACCTCTCAAATGCACGTGCCAGTTGCTGCCTATTGCACTGGGAATCCTGCCTCAGTAGGAAATATGAGCAAGTCTCATTCCAAATTTCAGGGGGTGCTTTGTGGAAGCCAGGTAACTGCATAGCATTGTGAACTATTTCATAAGCTGTGCCAGTTGATGGTGAAAACTGAAAAACCTATTACTTATTTCTTTAAAGAAAGGAAACCATGGGTATTGTTTATTTATTTTTTGTAGTAGCACAGTGAAATGTAAATGCAAGAACTCTTTTTGAAACTCATTTTTAAGAAGGGATATTTTTCTTTGTCAATGAAGCCATATACCTACGATTATAGGCTTTCTGACATGTTTTCTAGCATTTACTATTGGATTAAGTTAGTTCTTTGTACATTCTCTGGGTAACACCCAGGAAATGGAAATAAACAAGTTCTATACTTAGTAAAATTCAGTCTCTCAGATTTTCAGAACAAATTTGTAGTTATGCAAAATAAGCAGCCTTTTCTTAGCCTACAGTAGTATAATGCAAGAAAAACATTGGCTTTCTTATGGAGAGATTTACTGTTCTATGGTTAATTTATAAGTGGGTTATGTCACAATGAATAATCCATTTTCTAAGTTTATTAACTTGTAAATTCAGTGAGTGAGACCTGCCCATAATCTTGAGAATGGTTGGGAGGAAAAGTCAGGTATTTAGAGAGGAAGAGGAAGGGCTTTTTATTTCTTAGTTAAGGAAGAGGCCACTCCTCTGCCTTCGCTGCCTACATTCAGCAGCGTAAAAAATCCGCTGCCCCTTGCGTCAAAACTCTAGGGGGCTGGCTCCATGTCTCTCGCCAGAAAATCACAAAGGGCAACATATTTCATTCATGATAGCTCTTCCTCATTAATTTATTATTATTTTTGTCTGGGTCACAAAGAGATTCCAAGGCCCAGAGTCAAGTCCATGTGATGGAGGAAGATCCTTTTTCTACTTCTTTGACTGATAAGGTGAAGGGGTTCTTTCAGGATTTTCTAGTCCAATAGGAATACAAAAGTGGACTGGGGAAGTATTAGCATTTTCAAAGATTTTACAAAGACTAGGAAGCGTTTAGCTTATCTTTTAAGTCAATTTGCCTATGTTCTTGTTAAATGATAATTATGATTTGTTACATGAAAATTATTTGCCATGATAATTTAAAAATAAAACCAAGAGAGCATTTTAAATTCAAAGCAGCATCTCAAGTCCTTGTTACCAATGCTTGGCAACACCCTGCCTGCCTCCCGGAATAGACAGTCAGTGAAATGCTGACCAGGTTTGTCACTGAGAGCACTGAGTCCCTCGCATAGCTTCCTTGGTGATAAAATTCTTTCTTATGTTTGTATTGTAGTTTTAACAATTAAAATGATTATCACCATTTCTAAAAAATTTGACTACTAATCAAATGACAATTTACACTAAGATTATAAGTCTATGCCAATTTTTATTTACTATTTTTATGTTTTCATAGAAGCAAAATATAAACTAGTACTGTAATTTTCAGCTAGCAATGGCATTACTGTTGTTGTACTACAGTCAAAGCGGTAAAATTCTGCAATGGATTTGATCCATTTCTTTGCTCCTACTCTCGCTCTACGGGCCTTCTCAGAGAGAAGCAGGGTCCCGTTGGTCACCCTGCCCAATACCATTAAGCACGCTCTGCAGACGCGGCCTCTTTTTCTACAGCAGACCTGAGCCACTCCTCTTACCTGGACTTCTCTTGCCTCAGCTCTGTGCCTCAGCAAACGGTGGACGATCGGCAGGTCACAATTTTCCCTGCCTATGTCATCTCCACCTGTCGAAATCTTAGCCATCTTCACTGCTAATAGCCATGGTTCTCCCTGTGCTTACTATGTGCAGGACGCAGAACTCCCCATGGTGCATCGCAATCCAGGAAGTGGGAACACCTCTCTACCTTTTACAGGTCGGAACGTAAAGCATAGAAAAGTAGTATAATTTCCTCAGGTCACACCCCTGGTATGTGGGATGGAGCCAGGTCTAGAAGTCCGGTCTGTGAATTCCATGCCCAAATCACTTTCCTGCCTGGTGCTCTCCACCTTTCCTAAGAGCAGCATCAGCCAGAAAAAGCTTTGCCTAATGTCCCATTCAGGTCTGATAGATCACTCTTGGGAGCTGGAGAGTAGGGACTATTTTATCATCTCTGCGCCCCTCGCAGCCCCTCCACAGGCTCACTCATACCATGGGAGCTTACTATGTCTCTTGTTAAATTTACCTGGAGAACAATTCATCACAAAATGTAACGCCCGGATAGTGAATGCCGTGGAAGTCCAGAGAAGAGACACTGAGCAGTCACAGATGGCTTCCTGTGGGGGCGAAGGTCCAGGGGGGCTTTGAAGGCCTGGACTCCTGAGTCAGAAGAAGACGAGTCTGACCCCGGGGTGATGGTATCCGTGTCGAGGCAGGAGGGAGGATCATGGCATGCATGAAGACCTATAAAAAACGCAGTGCCTAGTAGATTCAATGACTTAATGTGCTTTGGGGAAGGATATGAGATTGGATAGATTAAATGAGCTTTATGGATTATGGAATGATTTGAGTGCCAGGCAGCTGTGTATAAAGCTTCCTGTTAATTTCATATTCTTCTGTGACACCGTGTTCCTGATACTCATCTATGTTGTTGGTGTCGTTTTAGTTCATTCATTTTCAGTAATGTGTAATATTCTATTGTATGACTAATATTACAATTTATCTATTCTAATGTGGATGAACATGTGGCTGTTCCCAGGGTTTTTACTATTATTAACTTTGCTGTTATGAATATTCTTGTGCCTGTTTCTGGCGCATATGTGTCATTTCCTTGTCTTATATCTAATGGCCGTGTCACCCGGCATGCATGTTTTCAGTCTCCTTTTAGGTAAGGCCAGACTGTTTTCCCAAGTGTTGTAACGATCTGGTCTTCCACCAGCAGTGTGCAAGAGTCTCTGCTCCTTCACATTCTTGCCAACACTTGATTTGGTCATACTTAAAAATTTTTGCCTACTTAGGGAGTGTTAACTATTATCTCAAATTTTCTCTTTATGTTATTCTGACTTTTTTTTACCATTGGTCTTTCCCCCCACATTTTGTGCTTTTAGTATCTTAGTTAAGAAACAACTTACCATCATTAAGCCATACAAATATTCATCTTCTGAAAGTTTTATAGATTTGCCTTTCACCTTTCAGTCTCTAATCCATCTGGAATTTCCATTTAGATGTGTGTTTGGGAGTGTTCTCTTTTTTTCTATACCCCTTTTACATTTAACACACCGTTAAAAGTGAAGGAGCAGGACTAACCCGGTAGCTGTTAGGATGAGCTCTTTCTGTGCTCAGATTTTATCTGATGCATCAACCTCTACACACCTGCCCTTCACCTGTGATATAACAAATCACACAGGTTTCCTTTCCTTGCAACATAGGACTTTCTCTGAAATTCCCCACTTACTCTGTATTGTAACCCCCTACGTTAAAACCCAGTGTGTCCCAGTGGAATCTTGGACACATACTTGTGCTGCCGTGGTGCACCCCCTCCCTTTCATGATTCTAATATATCTCACTGACTTCCCTTCAAAGGTGACGTAAAAGAGGTTGGGAACAGGCAGCAAAAAGGAAAATGAAGGGAGAGCCAGGCCTTACGGAAGGCTGTGTCTAGGATCCATCAGGAAGCAGAAGGTAGTCCAGGCCCTTTCCAGTGGGGAATCCCCCCCTTTCCTATTTCCACACCTCCATACCCTGAAAAGGCATAGGTGAAAATGGGCAGGCAGAAAGGAAACTGGAAGCCAGAACTAAGGCTCCCTTGTCTGAGGCTAGAATATTTATACTTGCCAGTCAGCCAGTGTTGACACCTGATTTCCTGTGTCAAGTGAGTGTGTGTTAGTTGCTGCCCGAGGAGAACCATTAAGTCAGTAACAAATTGTATTTCTAGTTCAGGGCCCCTTTCACCAATACACAAGTAGTAAGTCACATGGCAAGGCCATTAAATTGTTGGTCTAAGTGATTGGTCTAATTATCCTCACCTAAGGAAGGAAAATTAGTTACCGAGAATAAAAAGGCACCGGCTGTGAAGCAGTATTTCTGGATTACAATCTTGCACCTGACTCCAGCCCTCTTGAGAAAGCTTGACCAAATCTCCCTTAATTTCTCTGGACCACAGATTACTTAGTCATTGAGCAGAGGAATTAAGGGGGATTAGTTCCAAAACGATCGGTTTTCCACAGTTTCCTGTCTTCGGACGTGGCACATCCTGGAGTCCTGTGCTTTTTCTAGAATCCTCCCATACCATTTATTAAATACTATGTGTGACTCAGGTCTGTTCCCGTTTCAGATTTAGGCAGCAGAACTCTTGGAGCTTTTTGTCCAGCACCAGTTTTAATTCCTATGTTGCCTCTACCACCCTCAAGGATCAAGGAGAAAAGTTTCTGGGGAGCACTTCAGCGTCAAGAGACTTAAGAGCTACTGACTCCTAGCAAATAAATGATACGAATGGGAGTCACAGACTTTGGATCTGGCTGCCTGCGTTGGAATCCCTACTCAGCCACTTACTACCTGGCCTGGGATAAATTAATTAATCTCCTTATGCCTCAGCGTCTGCACCTGTAAAATGAGGGGAATAATAGGAAATATCTCACAGTGCTGGTGTGAGGATTAAATGAGACAATACATATAAAAGAGTGGCTGGCATGTGGGAAGCGCTCAATCATTATAAACTGTGTTTATGAAAACCTTTAAGCTGAATGCAAAATGCCACATTAAATACTCATTTTGGTACACAGGTTATTTCAACATCTTTTAAAAACAGATTTTTCCGTGTGTTCTAGTGAAAAAACAATACTTTTTGGTACTTAATTGTGGTTGGTAAGTCACACAACATGGAGAATTCCAGAATCATTGATCCGGGTTTTCTTGACCTGAACTCACTGCTGTAAAATGAGAACCACTAGAATATGGCTGACTCTTGACTCTGCCTTTTTCTTTTAACAACAGTAGAGCTTTTAATCCTTGCATTCACAGTAATACCTGTCAATCACCTTTTTCCTAATTAAATTTACCTGGAGTTCATTTTAAGGAAAATAATTTGTTCAACCAAAAGTGGTTGCATATTTATGCTACAATTAGTTAAGAACTCCACAAATGAACTCCTCCCCCTGAGCCCCTGTAAAGAAAGGAGAATGCAGTTAAGAGCCTACAAGATTTCAGAGCAATTAAGCCTAGAAATGCAGGTGTTTGAAACACCTGTTTCCCCTCCCGCCCACACAGCCACTCTTCATCAGTAGGTTAAAATAATTAACTTACCCGATTGGGAGAAAAGCCCAAGAACTGCTAAGGGCAACAAGTCTCCTTTTCTCCCCTTTCTCAGATTAAAAGAGAAAAATGAAAAGGTTCGTGGGTGGTCTGCAAACAGGAGGGGGAAAAAAACTTTCCCTGCTTTAAAAAAAAAAAAAAAAAGAAGACAAAATCAGTGACAAGGAAGACATTGTCTCCCTCGAGCAGACTAAGTGGCTTGCTTCGGTTCAGAATTCTATGTTTGTTTTGTGAGAGTGATTGCAGTGCTGTTCAGGAGCATGAAAAAGCCTATTTTAAGGGATATTTATGTGAAGAAATAAAGCAATTTGGGAGGATGTGGTTTTGTCTGACCTGCCTTTTGTGAATACCTGCAAATTTATATTAAATCTCAACAACAGAAGTCCCTCACAAGGATAAATTGTGGAAATTTTATTGGGGCTTTTAAAAACGGAATGGTCCATAGCTAGGAAATCAAGAAATTGTTAGGGAAAAAAAAGAAAGAAAGTTCAATGTGGCGATTTGAATCAATTCAGTTTGGGCCTTTATGCTTCGTGTATCTCGGTTTTGTTTCCCTGAGTTGCATTAAGGCCACCTTTGAATACTATCTGGCATAACTAGAAAAAAATCGTGAAGGTAATTTTGTTTTTATGATTACTGGTAACTTTGTTCAAAGCATAAATTTTGGAAACTTTCAGATTTTAATTAAAATAGGTGTTTCTGGCAGATGGAATGATAATACAGGTCAGGCATCTGCTGATACTGAAAACTGGTTTGATATGCACGTGAATTTGTCCTTTCCCATTTTTCTCAAGATGATTTAACGTGACTCCAGTTAGAATTTGGACTTTTGAGACCTTTGTGACAATGCTCACATAAACCACAGATTGCAAGAAGCCAACTCCTAATTCTGACCAAAATATTTGTTTACATAATGCCTACAGTATTGAGAGCATTTTCCCACGTGATCTGTGGGAAGGCTGGTTTCATAATACCTATCCTGGGGAGGAGAGAATTAAGGTAACCAGCCATCCAGGGAGAGGGGAAAGAGCCGCCCTGGTCATGGAGGGAGCCTTAGGCATCTAGCCAGAAAGAACTGGTCAACCTGGGACTTCTGCGCCACCCCCGCCGCCCCAGGCTTTCTGATGCTAGATCAGGTGCTATTTCCACCACCACCCACGCCGGGTGACTTCCTCTCTCTAACAGCAAGGCATTTTTCACAACGCGGAGCTGAGGCTCCCGGTACGTGTGTTGCGCTCCTATGAGCAGCAATATTTTTAAATGACCAGCAGGTGGCGGAGTCAACCCTGTTCCCAAATCTGTTCCAGAGGCGTTTGTTATTTGAAAAGTAACGGCTGAAAAAATTCAGTATTAGCTCAAGTAAATTTAGTATTCAAGGTTTCATTAAAATATCAGCAATAATAACATTTAATATAAAGACTTAAGTTCACTGTCAAGATAAATATTCATGCTAGCTTTTTCTTAGATTGTTTCACAATGGCAAAGTTGATTTTTAAAATTCCGATTCTCTCTTTTCCTCTCACGGTGTTACTGAGTCAGAGAGAAATGCTGGCCTACGACGCGCTTCAGTTCATTTTCTCTGTAAGGAAATCTTTGTAATGATTAGCTAGGTGTGACATACATCCACCCAACATTACAGCTCTGTCTCGGTCCAGGAATGTCTTTATTCAGCGTTCACTGTTGAGCCCTAGTTTTCCAGCTCCTCTCGCTTGGCGTTCTGGAAGGCTGGCTGACAGAAAGCACCGGAATTACATTACCTTCCTGGCTGCATCCTGAGCTGCTCCCTCCTCACCAGAGCCTTCCTCTCCCTCATAGTGCCTTATTTCATAGTGCTATGATTTAAAGGAGTCTCCAAACTCTTGCCGAATACTTTCTTCAACTCTTTTCACCCATTCTTGGCAAGCATCAATAATGATTGAAGGGATTTCCATCCAAACATTTTCAGCAACTTTTACTTAACCACAGTCATACATAAGTATTAATATCTGTACCCATTCCCATTTTCACATGTACATGCATTTGCCTTTGCATACCTACCTAGATATTTACATGCATTTGTGTAAGTATCAAAGCTCATTAAGATGAATTTCATTGTATTATCCAGCTGCACATATTATTTTGGAATTTTGATGCCACAAATATACTTCAACTAAATAAAAGAAACTAGGTTTAAGTGATTGGAACTAAGTGACACCAAGTCACTGAAGTGGTGTCACTTAGTTCCGATCACTTATAACTTAGGAACTTAAAGATATCTTATCTGTAGTTTATTATTTTTTTTTGATATGAGATTTATCATATGTATATAGGCATCCATCAGTGAATTGATTTTAGCAAATGTACATTGAGAATATACATATTAATATTTATTTATATGTTCTTTGTCTTCTTTCAAAACAGATTTCAAAAAGACTTACAGAATGACAAGGGGGTTCATATACAATTGCTAGAGACCTAAGAAATTTTGTTTTAAGGATGAAAAGATTGAGGTTCAGAATGGTTAGAGTTTTACTCAGAGGCATAGAGCTAATGACTAGTGATTTAAGAGGGACCAGAATAGAAGGCTTGTGAATTAAATAAGATGGAGAATAATTCAGTGAAGCTTTAAAAGATATGCTAGTGAATAGGTAAGCAGCTATTATAGGAATCAAGAAAGTAGAAAGGCTTGTGGGCAAAGGTGGAAAAGTATATGTTTGTGTGGAGTAGTGTTCTACAGCTGGTGAAAGGCACATATAGTTATAGATGGTGGTGGTTGTTTTTGGATATTTAAAACAAGGCATTTCTTTTTGGAAACTTGAGAGCAATGCCTTCCTCCCAATTCCAGAGCATTTTGAAGAATAGAATAGAGTTCAATAAAAACTGGGAAAAGAACCCAGAAATCCTTGCATTTCATCTCCTTTATGTAACTAGGAGATAATTTTAGCTGAGGACTAAAACCCAATAACTATTTCATTTATACTATAAATATTTTAGCGCACCTGCTAATCTTTAATAAACATATATTAATCATTGACCCTTCTAGAATCACATAATTCCGTTTGTGAGTTGATATGTATTTCAGCTGACCAAATAAAGACAAATGTTAATAGTGAGTATTAGCTGTCTACTTGCTCTAAGTCCTTCTAGTCACCAACTGAAGAATGGGGCTTATTTAGCATACCTCAGATCCTGTCATAACATTCTTCCTTTTCAAATGAATTTACAGGAATTAAACAGTACAAAGGAATCCACCAGGAGTGGAATACGTGTTGACAGTGATTTTAGAAATCATTTTGCCTTTCCCTGAAGTTGAACATTCCATTTCATAACCATGTTAAACTCCTTCTGTGCCCAGTTCCTCCACTGACAAATGCATAAACACACACACATTTTACAAGTACCCTGAACTGCCCTCTCTAGAGTTATATTTTATTTTGGAAGAAAGCAAAACCTATGTAAAATCTGCTTTTTAAAATGTACACTTTTTGTTTGCTTTTCCAACATTATGTGTTTCTTTATTTTATAGAATGGGTTGAGAGCTGGAAGGCTTTTGCTTTTTTTCCTATTTCATCCTAAAAGCCTAGGAATCAATGCCAATTGCATACTTAGATATCAAGGCAACTTTTCCAGCTGTGCTCCAACTGTTTCCCATTGTGCTCGCTACCCTGTCCTTGGTGTCATTTTTCTGATTTGAGTGAGACCTATGTAAGACATTAATTGTGTCTCATTACTAGCCCTTGCTCTTCTTTTCAATCCTCGTATGTGTGAATGCTCCAAGAGAAATACAACCGATAAACAAAACAGCAGTGTATTCCTCTGTACCTTGTTCAGGAAGCAGAGAGTATGTGAAAAATTCTTACTTGCCAATTATTTCAGGAATTTTGTGGGGCCCTTTAAAAAAGTCTGTTGTTCTACTTCTACCACAATACCACTTCAGACCCAGATATTGAGATGTTTTAATCAGAAGAATAATAATTATAAATTCTTTCCATTCAAATACTACAGGATTTTGTGTAGCATTGTGACCTACTAACAGAATAAAAAATGCAGCTATAGCAAACCTGGGGGAAATGTAAAATAGAAAAGGAAAGATGCTACTAGGATAGTATCTGAATAATTTATTGACATTCTGGCCTGTGTTATCTACAATCTGAATTCAAAACAAAGAAGTGAGCTAGTAGAACCCACAGGCAAGGCACATTTAAAGTATTTTCTAAACCTATGACACAAAAATGCTCATTTTGATTTTAAATTTGGTAAGTGCTGCTTTAATATGGAGGTCATAAGAGAGTAACTATTAAATGGTGTGAAAATAATCTGTTCAGAGAAACCTTATAATCTCCAGAGGCAAATCTCCAACATCAGGACCAAAGCCTTCAACAGCACTGGTAAAAGTAGCTTTCTCTTTTGCTCAGCCAGAGGGTACCAGAGATCATAAGAAATGTCAGGCCCATCAGCTATTAACTCTAGGCCTGACTAAATAAGAGCCAGTATAATCGAACCACTTTTATCACAGAGCAATTTCTGGAATAAAATATACGTAGTATGCCAGAACAAACTTTTATTCAATGTGATAAAATTTTTGGATTCCAACATAACCTTTAAAAATATATATATATTTCCACTTGTCTGCATGATTATAATCTCACATTGTTGAGAATGCAGTGACAAGGTACAACACTTACTCATTTGACATTTTTGTGCATCAACATGAACTTATTTTAACACTACATCTTTTGTAGGTTTAAGCATGTTTCCTGCAGTTTTATTCACTGAGAAAACAGAATACTTTAAGTGGAAAGAAAACATCCTTAAAGATAACATCATTAAGGGGAAAAAATCTTTTGACGATTACTAACTGATTTTGGTTACACAGCCATTGTATGAGAGAAAATGAGGATTTGAGGGGGCCAATGGCCTGAAATTATACTTTCTTGTATTGAAAAAGGTTAATTAGGAATTGAGCTGAAGTTATTTTTTTGAAGGTCAGCTCCTATGCTATTGGGCCGTGTGACCTTGTCTCAAGTAATCATAGCATTAACATACAAGTTATAGCTTTCCTTTCACTTGATGACATAATCTCTTTAATTGGTGTCAGAAAGCCTGCATGTGAAAGAACCGTGGAAAACACCTAGAGACTATAATTTTATTCTCGCCATTCACAGGGCAAAAGAAACAAGTCTTAAGAATGTACTAGAGACTCATTACAACCTCTAGGCTGTCAACACAAAGCCCTCACATTTCAACCGAGAGTTTTAGGAATGATCAATTCTGTTTAGTCCTAACTTTGGCTGGTGAACTATTAACCTTTTCAGAAAAACTGGAGAATGCTAAATGTCAGATAATCTTCTATGAGAAAGCTAAGAGGGTGGATAAAGTGGTTTAACTGATTAGACACAAATGTGAGAAGGTAGTATTTGCAGAGGTACTAAGCATGTTCTCTGAAAGAAACTAGTAGAGTGAGACTCCCTAACTCTTTCATTTCCACAACCTTTGACATACTGCTTTTTCATAAATCCCTCACAGCTCATCACGCAGACTTCGTGTGGCCCATTTTCATTTGAGAGTTTAAATTCACCTGCTAGAGGGAATTGATCAACATTGTTATGAGCCTGTTTTCCCAAGGGTTCTGCCTAGTACAAAGAAAAGCTACTGTGGAGTAACTCTTGAAATATCCACTGTGGAACTTTTGCAGGAATATGCTTTCGGAAAGGAATAGGGGAACGTTGAAGCTTGCTGATCCTGTCAGCTTTAGTTCAGTGACTGCTCAGGACAAAGTGGAAGAGCCCTGGGTCTGCTATTAATGCAGCTCCCGTCCTTTCGGTCCTGAGTGTTTCAACTTTGTCACCTTTCATGATCTCTTTACCTCGTGAGTTCTGCCTTTTTGAAAATTAGGTAACTATGAAGTGCTATACCAGGATGGTTTTGGGCTGGGCCTCGTATTGTGTGCCATTGGCAATGTGGCAAATATGGGGATGTGCCACCTGGCAGAGACGTAAAATCATTTAGGGTTGGTTTGCTTTTGGTTCTGCTATAGATGCTGGACTCTCCCTCTTGGGCCTTGTCTAGATACAACTGTATTCTGAGAGTGTGGGAAGAGAGAATGCGGGTAGGAAGGGCGAGCAGGTGCTCATTATGGCAGACAGCACAGTACTGCCCTCCTATGACAACTACTAGACAATAGCTATGCTGTGTATTGACATGTCTTTAATCATGTCTCTGTGTAGATAATAAACTGGTCTTTTGGGATCTGCTTTGTGTTTTATATAATCTTCTATTTTTCTGAGCAGCTGAATAGTGCCCACAATTCATTAATTTAGTCCGTTAACAAAGATAGTCACAAGTACCAGTGGATTTTCATCATAGGGACATGGCTACTTTCACTTTCAAGGCTAGAAAGCCAGGAAATAACCTACTTCGCCCTGTTATTCTGATTTAGTCACTGCCACAATTTTATGAAGCAGCGAAATCCCGATATACAAATGCCTTCACTATGTTCGGCTTTGTTTCACTCCGTGCCAGTCTGGTGCAGCCTCCGTAATATGAGGGACTGGCTACCGCACTCTGCCCTGACGATGGAAGTGTTATTTTTCTCTTTCAACCACTCAGTAAAACCAGCAATGCTCTTTTCCAACCAGAGTTTTCAGCAAACTCTGAACTCTATCACCTAATTTAAATGGTAACATAATTGGGAATTTGCATTCCTTTGTTACTTGGGAGCTTTCCCGGGGAAGAGGAAATAAAAACCACCTGTTAATGTCACTGCACAGCTAATCATCCCTAAGATGTATCACCATGTCCTCACTCCCTTCAAGGAAAGCCCTTAGTCCCGCGCATGAGGCTACATGCGATCTGGCCCTTGAATACCTCCGCACCTCCAGCCTCCCGGTGTGTCGAACTCCTGTCAGTCACCCCAGGCACCATGTTCTTTCTCTTAGAATCTTCATACAATGTTTTCTCTGCCAAGAACGTGGACAGTCTCTAACCACACATCCTTAAGGGGTTAGCTCTGGTGTCATCTTCCCCAGAAAAATCTTATGTGTGGACAACCACTTCCCCTACATTTTGGGCCATATATCACTCTAGCTGTTCTTTTATGATCCTGTGCCAAACTGTATCCCAATACCCTTCATACTCTGGTTTAATTGTATGGTATTCCTCAGTTTCTCTTGAGGGCTAGTATTCTTTTTTTTTTTTTAAATCTCGGAATCCCCAGTCTTTAGAAAACATCTGGCACAGGTAGGTGCCTTATAAATGTTTATTGAATCATATTTCAGTAAGAGTATTTTGTTAATATGTGAGAAGTCCCTTATTTTTTGGTAAAATCCTTGAAATATAGAAACCCAGATATATATATTAATGTTTGCTAATCTATTCAAAAATAATTTCAGTATTATTTCAAAACAATGAAGTTAATGACCTGGTTTTAAAACACTTGTGACTCTGCTGGATTAATCTTCACAAAGATCCCATTGTAATCTTTTTATAGGAAATCAGTTTAAGGCCTACACAGGTCACTTTAATGGTGTCCTCTAGATTAAGAAGTTGAGCTATTCTGCCCCCTCCTTGTCTCGGCCCCTTCCTCTGAGCCAGGCTAAAATCTCAATGGGTGTTTTAACCCACATATTTGAAATGGTAACTGTGTTTTGACCAGCAATTTCTGCTCTCTTCACAGAGGGTACAATCAAGAAATCAAAATTCTCTAGTTGTCGTGCAAATGAATGAGCATGCACCGCCTGTGTGCCTTCAGCAAAGCAAGCATTTGTGACAGCAACTCTGAATAGAAGTTTTCCTGTTTACCTTCTTGTCACTTGTTTAAGTTCTAAGGAGAGAGACCTGGACATTTTGTTATAGAATGGGGTGTTTTCAATGCAAAGAAAAAAAAAATCACAGTTTTGAGTTTTTACAATGTTTGCCCCTTTTCCCAGCAGGGATGTGTTTTGAGTGCCAGGAGACAAAAAGTGTGGCCTCAACAAGCAGAATTTTAAAAAGAACATCATTTTCATTATGTAGTCAATCTCAATTACAAGCAAATGTTTTCTCTGGGGAGACTCTTCTCTTTTCAGGGCATTATGTGAGCCTCTTTTGTGGACTGAGAGAAAGGATCAGTGGTCAATGGGGAGCAGAGTGCTGTATTCAGTGGATTTTTGTATCCCTCGGCCTCCTACATAATGCGTTTTGTCAGGAGAACAGCCTGCCATCCTGAGCAGATTTGCTGAATTAAAGAGCACAGCGGGGATAGGAAACTTGTTGCTAGGTGACTGACCGCTCCTGCTTGGCGGGTCTGGGCCGAAGGTGACTCTCTGCTTTTCTTCCTCTACTTAATCTTGCCTTTTAATCTGCATCTATAATTAACTCTGTTAATGGCACACACCCATTTGTTTCTTTTTTAACTGCACTTCAGGCAACTAATTTATCATTATTTAGTCTTTACACTCAAACGACAAACTATTTTTTTCTTCATTAGAGTCATATGAGGTGAAACATTCTACCGTGCAAAGAAAGATGTAGACTCAGTTGTTGCCTGTGATTACTCACTTCCCCTGAGGATTTTCAGAGGTACTTTTTGCTGAATGGAAAATATATCCTCGAGGAAACGTTCCTGTTTTCCTTTATCTCTATAGCTTGATTGTGCCTAATTAATGCAAATGTTTTTGGTGACTTTAAATTCCTCTCCGTGGTGGCACACATCAACAATTAAATATTGCTTTCTTTCTCAAAGGCTTACATAATTGTTTCCCCTGAAACAAACGTCCTGATGTCTTTGCAGGGCATTTTCTCTGTGGTCATTATAAGCCACAGAGGCCAGACGTGGATACAGGACCTGGGGGTGCAAAGAGGTAGAAACTTGGAAGAATCAATTCCAGTGAGGTGGTGGCTATGCCCAGCGTTGGATGCTGTAGCAGATTCTAGCAGCCGCATCCAGAGCTGAGCTCAGCTGATGCTGGTGCTTCAAGTGTGATGTTGTACCAGAGGGAAAACTAAGGTGGCTTTAGGGAACCAGGTCTGTGGCAAGGTTTTCAACCCTGTTTCTGGACAGATGGCCCCACACCTGGCTTTCTGACTCTCCTGGACATACTGTGAGCCGAGATACATTCTAAGAACACTTAATGATACTCTAGGCCTTGATTTGCATTTCTACACCCATATAGGTAGTCTGGTGTAGTAGGAAAGAGATCTGACCTTGAGACAGACTTACTGCCTGGGTTCAAATTCCAGGTCTATCATTTAACTGTTGTGTGATCTGAGATAACCTCTCTTACACTTTGGCTTCCTAATCTCTAAAATAGTGCCTTCTGATTAGGGTTGTTATAAGATTAAATAAGTCAACCTGTGTAAAGCAATTATGCTTATTAGATATTATTAATATATTGATAATATGATGAAATGATTATGACTCATTTTTCTAATGTCTTACTAAGACAAAACTGCATGCCCGAAGTGAATAAAAATATTAAGATATGGAGATTAAATAAGACCTTTTACGTAGAGTTTTCACAGCAGTTTAATTATATGACCTCATTAATCCTCAGACTCCTGCAGTTTCAGAAACTCTCAGCCTATGTACAGAGACAGGTTACCATACCAAAGGTAGCTTAAATGCACACTTTCCTTAAGAATGTATATTTTATGTGTACTATGCGGTTATAGAGTATGGTTCGGATTTTTAAAAGTGCTCAATTTGACCCACCTGAATTCAGGAGAGGCAGGTTAGGCAGGCTTTTATGCCAGATGTATTTGGAGAGCATTAGGCTGCAATTAGACTAACTGGGGCTGGCTGGAGGTTGTGATGGCGCTACGTCAGAGGTGCCTAAAAGCACCTTGGGCACAAAGAATTAGGAAACCAGAATAAGGACCATTAAGATGTCATTTACTACATTTTCATTTTATCAATTTATACTCGTTAATGTGATGGCCTGGTTTGCATCCTCTTTGCAGGTGTTAATTCTTTGCCTTTGACTCTCTTTGACATGCGTCTATGAAATGTGGCTGCCTGCAAGTCTGTGCGTGTGTAATGATAGAGATGAGAGCACATTGTTGGGGAAAGTGGGCCCAGACCAGAGCTCCTTATCACCACCACACACAACGGGGCGGGTAGGAAACTTATTTCTAATAGTCCGAGAGTGAGCCAAAAACCCCACTCTCCTACGAAGAGTACCTGATTCTACACAACACATTGAAGTTGATTTTATTTCAAGATATTGCTTCCTTACCTTTCCTACTGACCATCAATGATAAATTAATGTACAATAATATTTTGAAGCAGGGGGCTCATCTGAATACTGATATGTGATCTCACTAACTTAAAAATCTTTGTAGATAATCCCATTTTGTAAGTGAGAAAATGTAAGCCCAGCTGTTGACTTAGCTGCTCAAAATGACCCGGTGAGTCCATAGCAGGGATCCAATGAAGCGCAGGTGGGTTTTCCTCTAGGCCGTGCTCCGTGCTGCCCCTCTGCTAGTTCTTGCTAATTCACGTATGGTGTAGGGAGAACAGTAAATTGTTTCTCTTGTTTTTCAGACAGGCTAAGTGATCATTTTAATCGAACTTCTAGAATTATTTAACATTTCGAAACTCTGATATTTTTTCTCCAAAAAATGAATAATGAGACATTCTCAAAACTACAATCAATTTGTGAGTCTCTGTAATATGTTTCTTTGTTTGCCAGAGAAACAAAGAAATTCCTGAGGCAGAAGTTCCATGAGGGTGGGGATCTCGTCCCTGAGTTCACTATAGCCCCAGAGTTTAGCACAGCACTGGGTACATTGTAGGTGTTCAGTCAGATCTGTTGAACAGTAGGCTGGTGAGTGAATGAATCAATAAATTAATATGCTTTAGAAAAGATGGTGTCTCCCATTAGTTCCCCAGAATTCATTCCTTTCCAGTAGTTTTCTTAAAGTGATTAAAATATAACTCTTTAAAATGAATTTAAAGGGTTACTTAACATTTGACTTTTAATTTTCTCATTTTCATTCCTGTTCTCCTCATTTTAATAAGTCCTTGGCTTTTCAGTGCACTATAGACTGGTCATTCGTTTAAAATCATGGAATAAAGTGAGTTCAGCAATGATAACCTATCAATTTAATTTCTCTACATCCATAATAAGATAGAACAAAACTTAAAAAGATTAATTTTAGTGACTTCCTCTGCTTTCCTTTTCCTAAAGAGCAGTAATTAAAGTTTTGAAATGTTTAAAATAAAAAATTTTAGTCTTACTTTCTAATATTTAGATGGCTGTGACAATTAAAAAACAGATAAAATGCTCAAATTTTAAATTTAAACTTGGATGTATGAAAATTATGTATCTTTTTCTTTTCAGCCTAATGAATTTTTAGGAAATGTAACAAATAGTTATATTAATGCAGAGAAAATTATTATCAATTATAGTTCATTAATAAACTTTGATATTTGTTGGCAGATTATTTTTTATTTTGCAGCAGAGAGTCTGTTTTTCATTTGGTGCTAAAAATATGCCTTTTAGTTAATAAGTTCTGCTAATTGACATAAGTATGCATAAGAAAGCTATGCAGTAATAGGGTAATATTAATATTCCTTTTGCACTTGTTAAAAACCTAACATTACTAATTATTAATCATTTTAATGCAATAATCCTTTCCGATTTTTCAGAAATTTATGGATATTTGTTTGGATAAAGCCTTCTATTTTCTCTATATTTTGTGTCTGTTTTATTTATTTTATTATTTTTTTTTACATTCAATATGATTACATGTCTAATGGGTAATGATTATTTAGATACAAAAACTGCAACGAACAGGGAAGATGTTTAATAATGGTTTCCATTTTAAAAAGGAATATATCTTATAATTTGATTCATCTCAAACTTCAGTCACTAGGATCTGGGTGAAAATCAATATAATTCTAAAAGTACTTGAAACTTATGACTATCACTTAACAAATTGGATTAAGCGAGTAGAACGCCAACTCAAAAGAATATTTGCAACAGTAAAGGACCTCATGCAGCTTTAGCAGAAATAGAATGATATGCCTAAGTACCTATAGCCTTCAGTACACAATGCTGGCACCTAATCAAATCAAAAGTTTAATATTTTATATTTAAATAATATTTGCCCTTGCCAAATATATCTCTTTTGGAAACTTGTTTCTAAAAGATGAAATTCTTCCTGTTTTCCTTGCATTTATGTGATACTATCTTATATAACTAAGAGGCTTTCCTGACTTTTCAAAAATTCTCTTAGAAAACCTTGCATGTTGATTATTAGATTTAAATAAAGTCATCCTTTTAAATTCAATTTTCTTTTGTGTTTACTCGTGGAAGTGTTATGAAGTATTTTAGACAAAGTATAGTGATAATGAGACATGTATTGTGATGTAAAACAAACTGTGATCCTTTGTAGGCTATGTATAATTCCTTTATATTTTCCCCTCCCTCTCTCACACATATTTATTAAAAATCTTCTGTGTGTCAGGCAGGTTAAATGCTGAGATCTGATGTCTCGCTATATGTAGTAAAGGAGCCTCTTTAGTCATATTTTTTTCCTAAGCATCTTAAAAAAATAAATATATTGTTTTTATAACATTTCTTCCAAAGCATTCAAAACAGTTAAAAAGTGATCGTTCCACCCTGACTGGTGTGGCTCAGTGGATTCAGTGCCGGCCTGAGAACTGAACGGTCACTGGTTCAATTCCCAGTTGGGGTATATGCCTGGGTTGTGGGCCAGGTCCCCAGTGTGGGGAACGTGAGAGGCAACCACACACTGATGTTTCTCTCCCCCTCTTTCTCCCTCCCTCCTCCTCCCTCTAAAAATGAACAAATAAAAATCTTTAAAAAGTCTTAAAAAAATATTTATCTGGCTTAAGCAAAATTTTTATTAGACTGCAGAGCTAAAATACAGTTCTAAATAAATGCTGAAAATAAGAGGCATCGCTGCTAACCAAACCAAAAGTTTTAAAAATTAACCATAGGAACAATCTGTAGTACTGTCCTTCATTGTACACTGAGTGCTTAGCATACGGTTGACCTTGCATATGGTTAGTGTAAATATTTTTAAACAGCTGAGTGAACTACATTAGTTCCTCCTGATTCAGTTTTGGAACATTTCACGTTTCTAGGATTTTATCAATTTCATCCAGATTGTCCAATTTGTTGGCATATGTTATTCGCAATATTTTCTTACAGTCCTTTGCATTTCTGTGGAGTCAGTTGTTACATCCCCTATTTCGTTTCTGATTTTATTAATTTAGGTTCTCTATCTTTTTCTTGATGAGCCTGGTTACAGGTTTATCTTGTTTATCTCTTCAAAGAACCAGCTCTGGTTTCATTGTTCTTTTGTATTATTTTTTAGACTTTATTCTGTTTATTTGTGCTCTGATCATTATTATTTCCTTTCTTCTACTCACTTTGGTACTCGTTTATTGTTCTTTTTCTAGCTCCTTTAAGTGTAAGATTAAATTGTTTATTTGAGATTTTTCTTGTTTCTTGAGGTAGGCCTGTAGTGCTATAAATTTCCCTTTTAGGACTGCTTTTGCTGTACCCCATAGATTTTGGGTTGCTGTGTTTTCATTTTCATTTGTTTCAAGGTATCTTTTGATTTTTTCCTTGACCTCATTGTTAACCCATTCATTGTTTAATAACATGTTATTTAGTCTCCATGTGTTTTTGTGGTTTTTTGTGTTTTTCAGGGGTTTTTTGTTTTTTTTTTTGTGATTGATTTCTAGTTTCATACCATTAGACTGATTTCTAGTTTCATACTATTGTGGTTAGAGAAGATGCTTGATAAGATTTCAATCTTCTCAAATTTATTGAGACTTGTTTTGTGTCTTAACACATGGTCTATTCTTGAAAATGTTTCACATGCACTTGAAAAGAATGTACATTCTGCTGCTTTGCAATGAAATACTCTGAAGATATCAATTAAATCCATTTGATATAGTATATCATTTAAGACTACTGTTTCCTTGTTGATTTTCTGTCTAGAAGCTGTATCCATTGATGTCAATGGGGTGTTAAAATACCTTACTATGACTGTATTACTGTTGATATCACCCCTTTATGTCCATCAAGATTTGCATTATATATTTAGATGCTCCTGTGTGTGGTACCTAAATGTTTACAAGGGTTATATACTCTTGTTGGATTGATCCCTTTATCATTACATAGTGTCCTTATAGCCTTTCTTTTAAAGTCTGTTTTGTCAGATATAAATATTGCTATGCCAGCATTTTAAAATTTTCCATTTGGATGAAATACTTTTTCCATCTCTTTACTTTTAGTCTGTGTGTACCTTTCGTTATGAGGTGGGTCTCATGTAGAGAGCATATATAGGGGTCTTTTATTCTCATGTACCCTATGGTTTTTAACTGGAACATTTAAGCTATTTATATTTACAGTGATTATTGATAGGTATATGTTTATTGCAATTATATTCTTTTAACTATGCTCCTCTGTTTTTTTCCTTATTTTTCTTCTTAAAGCAAGCCCTTTAACATTTGTTGGAGTACTGGTTTGGTGTTAACAAACTCCTTTAGCTTTTTCTTGTCTACAAAGCTCTTTATTTCTCCTTCAATTTTAAATGATATCCTTGCTGGATAAAGTAGTCTTGGTTGTAGGTCCTTGCTTTTCTTCACTTTGAATATTTCACACTAATCCCTTCTGTCTTGAAATGTTTTTAGCACTTTGAATATTCCATGCTAATCCCTTCTGGCTGACAGTTTTCTGTTTTTGTTGAGAAACCTGCTGACAGTTTTATGGAAACTCCCTTGTAGATAACTATTTTTCTCCTGCAGCTTTTAAGATTCTCTCTTTGTCTTTAACCTTTGCCATTTTAGTTATGATGTGTTTTGGTGTGGGCCTCTTTGGATTCATCTTGGTTGGGATTCTCTGAGCTTCCTGGGCTTGTGTGTCTTCTTTTGTCACCAGAGTAGGAAAGTTTTCAGTCATTATTTCTTCAAATAAGTTCTCAGCCCCTTGTTCTCTCTTCTCCTTCTGGTACCCCTATGATGTGGATGTTGTTTTGCTTCATGTTGTTTCAAAGATCCCTTAAACTATCCCCGTTTTTTAAAACTCTTTTTTCATTTTGCTGCTCTGATTGGGGGTTTCCTTCTACCTTGTCTTCCAATCATTGATTTGATCCTCTGCTTCATCCAACTTATTTATTCCTTCCAGTGTATTCTTCATTTTAGAAATTGTATTCTTTATTTCTGACTAGTTATTTTTTATGGTTCCCATGTCCTTTTTCATACTGATGTATTTTTCAGCTTCTTGAACATCCTTATAACCATTTTTAAACTCTATATCTGGTAAATTGCTTGCCTCTATTTCATTTAACTCTTTTTCTGGAGATTTCTCCTGTTCTTTTATTTGGGGCATGTTTCTTTGTCTCCCCATTTTGGCTACCTCTGCTTAGAGCCACAAGCCCCAGACTTTCCTCACATGACTCTAACTTGTTCCACTCTCCCTCCTTTCTGGAGTGCAGGAAGGGGGTGGCTGCCAGCAAAATTTCCTATGTTGGCCCTGTAAGAGGGTGCCTGTGTCTCCAGCTGTCTTTCCCTGGTGGACAGAAACTGTGCTGCTTTTCATAGCCAGATGTTATGTGAGTGCCTCTTCACAACTCCAGTGCTTTGGGTTGGGGGGCCCGGCTTGAGGTTGTGATCCCATGCTTCTCAGTGAGACCTCTGCAGCTAAGATATCCCTCTAGAATCTCAGCCGCTGCATGTGGGAATGGGGCCAGCTTTTTTCACATCCCTGCACTTCCTACCAGTCTTGATGTAGCTTCTTCTATAAATCCTTGATTATAAGTCTTCTCTTCAGCTAGCTTTTGGTTGGTTATTCAGGTTGATTATTCTATATTTTAGCTGTAATTCCAGGTTGGTCCTGGGAAGAGGTAAGTGTAACATCCGTGTACTCTGCCACCATCTTAGATCTCTCTAATTTCAAGTGTTTTTAAATAACTAAAGAATATCTAACAATACTTTTCAAATTATCATCTGCACGTACACCTTACCAAGTGTATACTATATACTACATAGTAATTTAGTAAACATTTATTGATCACCTATTAAGAACCAGGACATAGAGGTTTGAAGATTAAAGACCAAGTCCTGTCCTCAAGGAGCTCATATATAGGATTTTGAGAAAAGTTCTTAGGAAAAATTATATAAAACAGTAGTGCTAGATACTGGTGGCATAAAAATGATTAAGAGTTAATCTTCGATATTCAGGATTAACTAGCATATTATAGCTTATGCCATTCACATTTCTTCCAATAAATATTAATTGAGCACCTAAATGGGCTAGGTACCATGCTATATTCTTCCTGAGGCAGCAGGAGCAAACAAATTAGATACAGTCAAGTGGGGAAGATAAGAAGTACTGAAATTTATAAAAATAATAAAGGCATTATTCCACTCGGGGACACCAAGATATCTAGAACATAATCCTTGTCCTTGTGGAACACAAAGTCTTATTTTACAAATGGATAAATAATAAGTGAATATTTTAAAAGCTATGCTAACAGGCATGAACACAGTATTTTTGGAGCATACGAGAAGTATTGAGATCTGGTCAGTGAAATTAGAGAATGCTTTGTAGAGGTGTCTTTGAGCTGCATTGTAAAGGATAAGTAGGAGTAAATATCATATAGGTGGTATTTTAATTAATGACAGCAGATAAAAAAACTCCCCCTTACCCCATAATTATCTAATCACACAGCAAAAGATACACACTATTTTATTAATTTTGTTTTGGTGGACATGGGATGTTAATTACATTTCTGTTTAATTTAAGCTCTCAGAGATACACTCATAAGGTTTTTCTCATTATGTTATGTTGAAATGTAGGAATAAAAAAATATTTGTATAGTATAATACTCTCAACTGTATAGTATACTCTCAACTGTATTTGAGACCAGCTTGGTTTTACAGATGATCAAGTCAGGTTCTTACAAATGTGCTACTACTGCTGTGGAGAATTAATTTTTTTTTAGCTCAGATAAAATACACTATATTTTCCCTCTCTCACTATGCTCCAGCCACAGCACATCTACCTCCTAAAAATGCCAAGTTCCTGCCTCAAAACCTATGCCCATTTTATGCCTGTTGCCTAACACATTTTAAATATTTATGCAATTGTGCACTGCCTATCATTCCCACTTCGACTTTAGCAAATATTTCTTGAATTAATTATTATTAGGTTTGCCACATTTTTCCTTCTGAGATCCTTTTATTTTTCTACCCATCAAGTACAGAGAGTAAGAAAAAGACATACTAATTCAACAGATGTAGAATATTATTACTTATTTATAAACTCAATGCACAGTTCCAATATTTTTCTATTATCAGAAGGTATCAATTAGTTATAAAGGGCAAAAGAATAAAAATAAGATTAGGGAGTAAATATTTCAGTGTTACTATTTTATGGTATATTGGAAGACAGAATTTTTAGTTCCTTGGCTAGAGCAAGATACACATAAGTTTTGCAAGTAGTTATTTTTCAGACCCATTTGGACCATTGTATAATTGAATTAATATAAAATACCTTTCTATTGAATACCTGCTTTGTCAATGGACAGACACTGAAAGTTATTTTAAAATATCTTTTGTCTCTACCATTTGATGTGCTTAGTATTTAATGCTTTTAAAAATCTGAACATCACATTATCTTATCATGTTTTGTATGAAAATCTCTACCTCTAAACCAAATTAGACCACAATTCATCAATCAGTTACCATGAGCTAAGCACTAGGTCAAACAATCTATTTGATAGGTAGGATCATCAACCTCACTTTGAAAATGAAGAAACTGAGGCAAATGGATAAATAGTTGACCAAGAGTTAGACTTTAGCATGAATCTCTCAGTGTTTAAACCCAGACAGTACTTTAGGTCCCACACTACTCAATACTCAATCCATCATTCCTCTGCTATGCTTGAGAGTCATCAGTCTGAAGCTATGAATACTTTTTTAAAAAACACTTCCTAAAACACACCCAAAAAAACAAAAAGGTGAGCTGATTCTTTGGAAAGATTAGTTTCTAAAAACTAAGGTAAAAAAGTTCTAAAGAGTATCATACTTATAGCTAAACAAAAAAAAAGTACACTATTAAAGAAATCATGTTTTAAGAGACACATTCTTTGCAAAATGTTAACATACAAAGTGATATATCTAGAAACAGAACTGCTGAGCTGCAAACAACCTGGGTGAGTCAGAAATTATTAGGACAGGCCTATCCAGCAGGGATATAGATTTGATTGCATGTGACTTGTGTCAGCTTTGGAGAAATCAAAAGCAAAATATAAAAGCAAGGTAATGGGAATGTTTCTAAATGAGCCATTCAGCCTCTAAGGCAAGTTATACGGCAGCAATCAAAACTCAAAGGAACAGTATCAACATGCCACCTAGGTTTACATATTGTTTGTTCATTCATTCTTTTAAAAGATCAACATCTATGACCATACCACCCTGAACGCGCCCAATGTCATCTGAAAAGATCATAAAAATGTTATTTTTAAAATAGTAATAATACCACTCCAAAATTACTAACACACTCTCTCTGGTCAGTTATTAAAGCTCTAGTTAGCTGCCAGCTGAGGCTCCTAAAATTCTAATACCTACTCAGTCACAATAAGTAAAAAATTAATATTTATATTTTCTATTGCCCAAAGAGGATTTACAACCCTGCAACCAGCAAGGTAGTAGAAAGCTTTATTAAGGCTTTGTGTGTGAAGGTGGGGGATGGTGTCTAAATTGTCCTCCCATTGATTTTTTTAATGGGTTTTACTTTTTAGAGAAGTTTTAGTATCACAGCAAAATTGAGCAGAAGGTTCAGAGATTTCCCACATACTCCCTACCTCCACACATGTATAGCCTTCCCCATTATCAACATTCACCACCAGAGTGATACATTTGTTACACTCAGTGAATCTACATTGGCACATCATCACCCCAAGTCCATAATTTACAGCAGGGTTCACTCTTTGTGTTGTATATTCCATGGGTTTAGACCACTTAATAATGATATATATCCATCATTATAGTATCACAAAGTATTTTCACTACCTTAAAATCCCCTGTGCTCTGCCTAGTCCTTCTTCCCTCCCTCCTAAATCCTCCTAACCACCAATCTTTTTATTGTCTCCATAGTTTTGTCTTTTCAAGAATGTTGTATAGTTGAAGTTATACAGTATGGAGACTTTTCAGGCTGTCTTCTTCCACTTAGTAATATGAGCTTAAGTTTCCTGTCTTTTCATAGCTTAATTGTTCATTTCTTCTTAACACTGAATAATATTCCATTATCTGCATGTACCAGATTACTTATCCATTCACCTACTGAAGAACATCTTGATTGCTTACAAGTTTTGTCAATTAAGTTTTGTCAATTACAAATAAAGCTGTTTTAAACATCCCTGTTCAGGTTTTTGTGTAGACATAAGTTTTCTCCTCCTTTGGCTCACACCAAAAAGTGCTATTGCTGGATCATACAGTGAGAGGATGCTTAGTTTTGTAAGAACTGCCAAACTGTCTTTCAAAGTAGCTACACCATTTTGCATTCCCACAGCAATGCCTGGGAGTTCCTGGTGCTCCACAACCTTGTCACCATTTGGTGTTGTCAATGTTTTGGATTTTGGCCATTCTGATAGGTGTGTAGTGGCATCTTGGTGTTATTGCACTTTAACTTGCATTTCTGATGACATATGTTGTAGAACATCTTTTCATGTACTTATTTACATATCTGGATTATTGCAATTACCTCCTAATTGGTTTAATTTTTCCTCTGACTGTATTGTCAACTTAATCTTTCTCATCTAATCCTTTTCTCTTGCAACTGTGGCATTTAGGATATAAGTTCCTTATTGGCTTCAGAAATCAAGTCAAAACACTTGAAGATCCTCTATAAATCAGTCCTATCATATCAAACTCAATTTCCTACTCTTACTCTTCACTCCAATGAAGCCTATTCTATATTTCCTCCACACATACTAAATTTGTGGTTGCATTTTTCTTTTGCTCATATTATTCCCCTTACCTAGAAAACCCTTCCTATATCCTTTACCAATCCAATCAAGTCTATTCATTCACAAACACTTAATGAAATCCTACTATACACTTTCCCCTGAAGTTTGTCAGTAAAAAAAAAAAGGAAAGCTAAATAAGGCATTGACTTTACACTGAAGAATTTTAGTCTACATACCTCTAAAGTCCTAATTCAAGTCCTATCTCTCCACTGAATCCTCCCCGGCTTTCCAATCCATGATGACCTTTCTTTTTCTGATAAAATGCTCAATCTCTTCTCTACCATAGACCAAGTTATAAACCATCGAATTTGATTATAAACTACTTTATTGTAATATTTATTTCATAAAGTTTTTTTTAAGGTTTTATTTTTAGAGAGACGGAAGGAAGAAAAAGAGGTAGAGAAACATTGATGTGTCAGAGAAATATCAGTTGGTTGACTCTCTCTCACACACACCCCAAACAGGGATGTGCCCTGCACCCAGGCATGTGCCCTGCACCCAGGCATGTGCCCTGACGGGGAGTCGAACTGGAGACCTTTCACTTTGTGGGATGATGCTCAACGAACTGAGCCACTCTGGTCAAGGCTGTTTCATAAGTTTTGTCTTCTCAGTTAACTTTTAAGGTCCCTGATTATAAGACCATGTCTTTTACAGAAAGAGACTTTGCTTGGGGCAATGGGTACAGGACGCACTGCGCAGGTGATGTGCTATTGAGTTGTATACGTGAAACCTGTATGGTATTGCAAAACAATGTCACCCCAGTAAGTTCAATAAAAAAACAACAACTGTTTTTAGTTCGTCTGTATGCCCTCAAAATATCATGCACACTGTATTTTTAAAATATGTATTTTACCTCTTTTATTGATACATGATAAATCTAGCTATACTGATGTGGTAGGCATTTATTTAAAGTAAGAATAAACCATGGAATAACTAGGTCTCTCAAGCTAAAACCAGTTTTGAATCTCTTAATAAATAACAAACCAATTACATTTTTCTTCTTTCTCATATATAGTCAATGTTTTTATTTTATCAAAACTACCAATTAATTCAATTATAGGATCAATAAAATAAAACCTGACATAAAAACTCCAGCTTAACTGAAATTTTCATCTTTCGATATTGTTGAAGATTTAAAAGAAAAACACCACAATCGAAAGTTCTCTTAAATTCTATCATTAGTTGTATATTTCTAAAAATAGTCTTTGAGAAAACACCCTGAAGAAACAAGATAGACTCTCACCCAAAATTTGCTTGGGACATTGAAACATAATGCCAAACACACTCCAGTAGGATACATTACTTGCATGATAATGTTCTTCTGGGGAAAGAAGGCCAGGCCTCCAAATCTGGTCTGAAAATGGCTTGAGAGAGCAAAGAAAGGCGGTTGGCGTTGGGTATTTATATAGGTAGGGGTAGGGTAGGGACAAGAGTTTCCATAGATAGTTTTAACTTGGTGCCAAAGGAGGGAACACCTGGGCTTTCTTAACAGCTTGACCAGATATAGGGCAGAAGGGGAAGAAAACACAGTGAGGCTCTTAAAATCCAAAATACAGAGTCAGATTCTTTATTATTTAATAATTCAATACAACAAATTTAAAAAACACAAAATACAAAGATATTGAGCAATATGTTTATATAATTTTATAAAATTTTAAATATCTTCACTTAAGCTATATAACTGATTAACAAGCGAATGTTGCATAAAAAATGTATTTTTGTTGAAGACGGAAAACAAAATTTTAAATGTTCTTCAAAATGGCTTAGGCAAAAAAATGTATTAACAGTATCACCACCAACACAACAATCCAATTTTCAAAAATTGGTGTTTCACATTTTATTTTCTTCCACTAAAGATACTGGAAAAACTGGTAAAAATTAGAATTTTATCCCTTGTTGTATTAGAAGAAAACACATATTATGCACTATCAGTAACATAAATTCTTTGAGATTATTGTTAAGGTATTACTCTTTATGTTGCAATAGTAAAGCATAAGCGAAACACAGTAATTTAAAAATTATTTTGTAGTGGCTAAAGAACTAAGTACACCTCATCATTAATTCTACACAGTTACTGCTAAAAAGTCTTCTGATGGCCTGAAGGAGCCCTTGTTCTTATCAAAGCACCTAAAATACTATCATAATGAAACTTAGGTTCTGTGGAGAAGCAGGCTTGACATTTACAATAAAGATTAATGGAAAAAGCATCAAATTCTATTAAGAGAAATAAAAGTTCTGCTGAATATGGCTTGCAAAATCAAAACCAAAATAATGATAATAATAGTTAATACCACAATAAAAACAAAATTAAATGGCATAGGCTTAATTTCCTTCAATATTTAAATACTATCAAGTTATATAACTATGGTAACCCATTATTACTTTAATCAACAAAAAAGTAGTCTTCATATTTTAATAATGTAAATTTATGCCCTAGAAGATTACAGAGCAGTAAAATAGTTCAAGAAATTAGTAATTAGTTCAAAAAAAAGTAAATTGAGTTGTATTTTGTGAGGAAGATGAAAAACCTTTTACAGAAGAAGGTGTTGGGTTTTGATCCTGTTCAAATGAAAATGGAAAACTAAAATCATCTTTTCCAGCTCCAAATGTATGAGTTGAAGAATCCGATGGAAAAGAAAATGTAAAGGCATCTTCTCCTGGTTTTCCAAATAAGTTTCCTGGAGAAAATATATATACAATATCATGCTATTCATGTTACATAATCTGTATAACGTACTATATTATAGTATATTGCATACAATAAATACGGTAACATTGAATCATTTATCTATCATGTAGATATTTAACTGTATTCCTCTTCTGTGCAAAGTACTGTCCTTTGTACTACGGAAGGTTATACAGATTCAAACTTAAATTCTACTTTAAAGTAATGTGAACTCAAGTACACAAAGAACTAGTGTATTAGGTAGAAGGAGGGGTAAAGACCTCAAGTGGAGAGCACAGTATGGAGGCACAGAAACAAGTCTGCACTGGAAATCTAAGGGTGACAGGAATCAATTCAGCTTGTCAGGAGCAGTGAGAAATAATAGTTATTAAAAGGTAATTAATGAAGGTGAGCTTGGAAAAACTGACGAGTGTCCAAATACATAATCTGGACTTTGTTTGGTAGATAACAGGAAGCCATTAAATATTTTCAAGCAGAGATATGACATGATTTATACTTCTTTATATAAGGATTATTCAGAAAAGAACATGCAGAAGGGCTGGAACAAGACAGTGTTTGTAAGAGGGAATAACAGAAAAGAGATGATGAAAGCTTGGCCTTACCTAAAGTCACAGCAAAGGCAATGGAGAAGGAAATGGTGGATCTGAGAGACATTGCATCAGTCAAACTTATTCAACTATTATTTATGAGTAACTATAATTACTGTTCATGACATTTTTCTAGGAAATTGATAGAACAATGAAAAGGGTGCTATAGTTTTAAAAGGAATTTTTTAAGTCAACTTCACATAAAAAAATTATTTGGTTGATGATTCCCAGAATGTTAAGGAAAAATATTAGTTTTCATTCATTTTATTATTTAAGACTATAATTTTCAACATCTTATAATTTTAATTGTTAATTTAAAATATACAATCATCTAAAGACTTACTTGAAACAAGTCTTTTAAAGCATCTATATTTTTCCATAGAGAACCAATTCAATGAGTACATTAAGCAAAACAATTTACTTTGTGCCACTTAGGAATTTCATATAGTTTTAAATATCTGTTCTTTTACCCTAAATAAATCGGAGCCAACCAGCAGTAGGGTGGGTGAATGGACAGATTGATTACAGATACTTCAGTACTTCCCCTCTCCCTTTCTCACTTTATTTTTCCATTGACTTCAGTACACATGACCTCAAATAACCTGTGGTTAGAAGAGATTTTATACATGAGGTCTGTCCAGAAAGTATCCAGCCATGTAATATGAAAAACAGAGGCATTTCCTGAGGAAGATACAAGATACAAGAAACATTGTACACAGGATGACACCTGAGTCCCTATCAATGTATGCACCTTGGGACCTCACACAGTCCTCCTAGCTTGGTTGTTAGCGGTTTGAATCAAGTCATTAGCAACTGCAGCATGATGTTTCTTCTACTCTGGTAGCAGAAGCCATGGAATCAATTTTGCCATGACACATTTAATGTCAAGGTCCTGCGTCAAAATCTCGGACACAGTAGTTTTTGGAATCCCCAGATCAGCTTCTAATTCTCACACTGTCAGTTGCTGACCTTTGTTGATTGCAGCCCATACACGTTCAATATTCTCAGGTGTCCTGCTTGTTGCAGGCCTGTCAGAACGTGGATGACTTTCAACAGATTCTTGATCATCTTTGAAGCATTTGTGCCACACTTTTATTTGCACTGCACTCCTTGCATCGTCCCCAAAATCCTTCTGAATCATCCAAATAGTTGTGGGGAGGAATGTTCAAGCTTAGCGCAAAATCTGATGCAGAATTGTTGCTCTGTTTGCTCATTTTGAATGTGATGGTCACACTGTACACATGCTCACTTGACAGTGTCTACCATCCCCACTGCCTAGTACAGTGAAGTAATCATTGTTCAGGCATGTGCATTCCAGTCCACTCTCCTTGGCTGCCAGTTACATTGCGCAAACCATTCTTGTTATATTAACAATGGCTGGACTTTTTCCAGTCAGACCTTGATAAAGAGTGACAGGTCATAGAATGTAAAAAAAGTATTTAAAAAAGAAATGTTCAGAAAAGTGAAGGACAGATCTTTTTGGAACAGAAGGTTGAAGGGGAAAATAAAAGTTTTTATGGAAAAGAACTCAGTCTTGAAAAGATGCTTAGAAAGAGATGAGGTTGCGGCTATCACGGAGAAGAAAGTGTGGACATACTTGGTTTGCACTGAGTTCTTCAGTATGGACAAAGCACAGATTACTCTTATAAGAGAAAGGCTTAAATGGTATTTTGGAGCTAAGTTAGAAAAGAAGGAGCATAATTTGATACACCATGGGGAGTCACTTAATGTATTTAACTACAGAAGTGAGGTGGTCAACACTATGCATAAGGAAGATTAATTGGACAGTAATCTATAGGTAAGGTGAAAGGATGGAAAGGTTAATTACAATATTACTGCAATAGCCCAAGTGACAGGCAATGAGTTTGAAATATGATTTCAATGAAAACAGAAAAGAACAGAAATAAATATTTCAGAGAGAATTAATAAAACTTGATGACAAGCTGAATATAGTTAAAGATATAGAAGTTAAAACTATCACTGATATTCTAAGTCTTGGTAACTAGAATAATGGTATATCAGAAAGAGAGCAAGATTGATTTTAGATATGCTGAGGTTTTTTTGTTTATCTTGTTTTAATTAAAAATTTTTTCAGTTACAGTTGACATTCAATATTGTATCAGTTTCACATGTTCAGCATAGCACTTAGACATTTATATAATTTAGAAAGTGATCACCCTGGTAAGTCTTACACTCACCTGACACCACTAGTTATTACAATATTACTGACTATATTCCCTATGCTGTACTTTACCTCTCAGTGACTATTTTGTAACTACTGATTTGTATTTCTTAATCCCTTCACCTTTTTCACTTAGGCCCCCAGCCCTTCTCTCATCTGGCAAACATCAGTTTGTTCTCTGTATCTGTGAATTTGTTTTGTTTGTTCCTTTATTTTGATTTTTAGATTTCATATGTAGGTGAAATCATGTGGTATTTGTCTTCCTCTGATTTGTTTCACTTATCAAATATAATGAGTTTTTGATGTCAACACATATCTTAGCTAAAAAGAGACATTAATAACACAATCAGAAATAAGGTCAGATGGCATCACTGGTGAGTTTTACCAACATTTAAACATGAATTAACGCCGATCCTTGTCAAACTCTTCCAAAAAATCAAAGAGGACGGAATACTCCCAAACTCATTTTTATAAGGCCAGCATTACCTTGATACCAAAGCCAGAAAAGGACACTACCAGAAAAGTAAAGTACAGACTAATATCCCTCAAGAATATAGATGCAAACTACCAATCACTTACCAGCTTCTTGTTGTGATGAGAGAGGATTTAAGTTTCCTGCAGGACAGTGTTCATTAAACTGAAAAATAATTTCCATTCAACATTACTCATGAAATCAGTAGAACAGTATACACAGCAATTTATATTTTAATCTAAAGCCTGGTTCTTCTAATAAACATAATTAGATTAAACAAAATGGCAACATTCTATATAGCCTAGTATTGTACTTAAAAAGATATATATCTTCAAAACCTATTATTTACTTAACATTAAAATAAGGCTTATTGATTTGATTTTGGCAACAGATAAAATATTACTAGGTAACATATACTTTACAAAGGAAGTTCCTACTTTGGAATATTAATAAAACCTAAAATTCTAATTAACTTTTGTTTTATTCTAAAAGCTTTTTACAAATCAGGTTCTTGTTATTATTTTCCTGCCTATAAAAGTAATAGGAAGTATAATAGCTTCATGTCACTTCAGATCAAGTTTTGCTACCAAAGCTTGTTGGAATCATGACAACACAGTTTTCTGTTTTTTTAAATCTTAATAATGCATTATGAGCATTTTTATGTCATTATTTTTCCAAAACCTGATTCTTTTTATGGCATTTTAATATTCCTCCATATTGACATAATATGCAGTTTTAATCATTGTGTTATTTTGGATATTTAAGTTGTTTCTATTTCTTTTTCTAATACAAAGCACACCTGAATACTGCTTGCATAGATTTATTTACATTTCTTTGACAATTAAGGAAAGCTATTTTTTCCCTGAGATTTTATAAATCACTTGAGTTTATCATCATGAATTATTTATTCACTACATGGACTTTGTCCACATCTCTATTGAGGTAGTAATTTTTCTCACTGGTACATATAAACTCTTTACATATTAAATATTACTTCTTTGTCATACTATTGCAAATATTTAATATCACATTATCATTTTGCCTTTAAATTTTTTAACATATAAAAATTTGTATGTAACCAAACCCAAACCTTAAAAATTTTCTTTCAGCTCTTCTTCCATTGTTTTTGTGCTTAGAGAATCCTTCCTCCTTCTAAGATCTGGTAAATATTCACCTATATTTCCTTTGAAAATTTTATGGGTAAATACTTTTTATTTAATGCATCTATAACTTTTACTGCTGTACAGTGTAAGACGAGCACCCAATTTATCCCTACTATTTTGGGATCCCATATTTATCACATTCTAAATTCTTTTGTTTCAAGATTTTCTAGCCTATGCCATTGATCAATCTATTCATCCTTGTACCATTACTACACTATTTTGATTGTTCTAGGTTTATGGGAATTTTATTATGTAAAAAGTGAAGTTACTACCCCACCCCACCCCCACACACCAGTATTCTATTTCATTCTCTTATTATAAGGGTATTCTCTTTTTCATTCCTAATGTAGGTAAATTGTCTTATCTTTCTGTCAGTCTAGTAGGGAGTTTATAAATTTTGTCATTATTTTTCAAAGAACCAACTTTGGGTCCTGGCTGGTGTGGCTTACTTGGTTGGAGTATCATCAGGCAAATTGAAAGGTCACAGGTTTGATTCCTAATCAGGGCACAGGCCTGGGCTGCAGGTTTGGTCCCCTAAACTGGGCACTTACCGATCAATGTTTCTCTCTCACATTGATGTTTCTTTCCCTCTCTCTCTCCCTCCCTCTCTTCCCCTCTCTCTAAAATCAGTATGTCCTCAGGTGAACATAAGAATAGAGAACCAGGGGACTTCTGGTCAAGATGGAGGTGTAGGTAGACATGCTTTGGCACCTCATGCAACCATAGAAAGAATTACAACCAAATCTAGATCTCAAAAAATACAACCAAATCATCCCTGGCTGGTATGGCTCAGTGGACTGAGTGCCGGACTGCAAAGCACAGGGTCGCCGGCTTGATTCCCAGTCAGAGCACATGCCTGGGTTGCGGGCCAGGTCCCCAGTGGGGGATGCATGAGAGGCAACCACACATTGATGTTTCTCTCCCTCTCATTCTCCCTCCCTCCCTCCCTCTCTCTCTAAAAATAAATAAATAAAATCTTTGAAATAAAAAAGAAATTGAATTTTAAAAATTACAACCAAATCAGATCTCAAAACTAGTAACACCCAGAACTGTCAGAAAATCTAGCTGTATGGAAGTCTGACAACTAGAATTTACAGGGGACACATTCATCTAGATGGACAGGAGGGGAAGAGTTGCAGAGAAGGACAGAGAGGCGGTGTGGTGCAAAAAGATGACAGCAGAACGGACAGGGGGGATACCTTGGGAGTGAGCAATCCCAGCCACAGGGCAGACTGCACAACCTAGGGTTCCAGCACTGGGGAGATAGATCCCTATTACCCCTGGCTGTAAAAACAAGTGGGGGTTGGGGCAGCAGAAGAAATGGCCAGATTTTTGCTGCTTAAAGGTTGAGCACAGTCTTACAACCTACGTGAACCCACCCACTCTGGGATTCACCATTGGGGCAGCAGCTGGAAGGGTACCAGTCGCACATGGGAAGGGGGTGAAGTGACTGGAAGTAGGGTGAGCACTTGGCAAACTGTCAGAAGCCAGGTGGTGGCATTGTCCCCTTTCCAAGCCCTCCCAACTCAGCTACAAAGCAGTGAAGCACGTTGTCCCACCCTGGCAACTACCTAAAGCTCCACCACACACAATTTACAGGTGCCTTTTCTACATACAATAAGCTACGCTACTAAGAGAGGGGGTAAAAGCACCTCTACTTAATACACAGAAACAAACACAGGGAGGCTGCTAAATTGAGGAGAAAGAGAAATATAGACCAAATGAAAGAATAGAACACAGCCACAGAAAAAGAACTAAGTGAAATGGCGATAGCCAACCTATCAGATGCAGAGTTCAAAACACTGGTTATCAGAATGCTCAGAGAACTCCTTGAGTATAGGAAAAAAATAAAGGAAGGAATGAAAGTTACACTGAGTGAAATAAAGAATAATCCACAGGAAACTAACAGAGAAGGGAAGGAAGCTGGGACTCAAGCCAATGATTTGGAACATAAGCAAGAGATAAACATTCAACCAGAACAAAAAGAAGAAACAAGAATTCAAAAATAATGAGGATAGCATTAGGAACCTCTGGGACATCTCCAAAAGTGCCAACATCCAAATCAAAAGGATGCCAGAAGGAGAACAGAAAGAGCAAGAAATTGAAAACTTGTTTGAAAAAATAATGTAATAAAACTTCCCTAACTTGGCAAAGGAAACAGACATACAAGCCCAGGAAGCACAGAAATTTCCAAACAAGTTGGACCCAAAGAAGACCACACCAAGACACATCATAATTAAAATGTCAAAGGTTACAGATAAAGAGAGAATCTTAAAAGCGGCAAGAGGACAGAAGTTAGTTATCTACAAAGGAGTTCCCGTAAGACTATCCGCAGGTTTTTCAAGAGAAACTTTGTAGGCAGGAAGGGACTGGCAAGAAATATTCAAAGTGATGAAAATCAAAGACCTACAACCTAGATTACTCTATCCAGCAAAGCTATCATTCACAATCAAAGGGCAGATAAAGTGTTTCCCAAATGAGGTAAAGCTAAAAGAGTTTATCATCACCAATCCATTTTTACAGGAAATATTAAAGGGACTTATTTAAGAAAAAGATGATCAAAACTATGAACATTAAAAACGCAACAAATTCACAACTATCAACAACTGAATCTTTAAAAAAAAAAAAAAAAGCAAACAACTAAGCAAATAACCAGGGCAGGAACAGACTTATATGGAGATCATTTGGAGGGTTTATCAGCTGGGGGCGGGTGGTGGGGGTAGAATAGGGACTGGTGCAGGGATTAAGAAGCAGAATTGGTAGGAACAAAACAGACAGGGGGAGGTTAAGAATAGCACAGGAAATGGAGAAGCCAAAGAACTTACTCGTATGACCCATGGACATGAACTAAGGGGGGGCGATTGCTGGAGGAAAGGGGGTACAGGGTGGAGGAGAGCAAAGGGTGAAATATTGGAACAACTGTAATAGCATAATCAATAAAAAATTAAAATTAAAATTAAGATAAAAAAGAAAAGAAAAAAGAACCAACTTTGGCTTTGTTAATTTTCTCTATTTGTTTTTTAGTTCATTGATTTTTCTCATCTTTCTTATCTTTTCATTCTATTTACTTTAGGTTTACTTTGTTCCTTTTTCTAGCTTTTTAAGGTGGAAACTTAGGTTGCTAATTTTAAACCTCTCTTCTTTTCTATTAATTTAATTATTTAAAGTATTAATTATTTATAGTTATCATTTTGCTCTGGTTTGGGCAGCATTCTACACTTTTTGATATGCTGAATGTTTACAATCATTTATTTCAAATTTGTTCTAATTTCTCTCATGATTTCTTCTTTGATCCATAACCTAAATATTTAGGATTTCCTAATATCTTGCTAATGATCTCTAATTTACTTCTATTGTGGTCTGAAAATATACTTTGTATGATTTCAGTCCTTTTAAATTTATGAAGACTTACTTTATGGCTCAAGTTATGATCTGCCTTGGTGAATGTACCATTAGCACTTGAATATATATGCTGCATTTGCTGGATGTGATGTTCTATAAATGTAAGTTAAGTCAATTGGGTCAACAGTGTTGTTCAGCTTTTATTAAAGATATTTATTGACTGTTGTTTAATTCTAGCAGTTGCTGAGAGGGGGTGCTAAAAATCTCCAACTAAGTTTGTGGTTTTGTCTATTTCTCTGTTAATTCTGTTAATTTTTGTTCTGTATTTTGAATCTGCTATTAGGCATGCACACATTTGTCACTGTTACATCTACCATAAGAATTGACCTTTTATCCTTATGAAATGCCCCTCTATATCTCTGTCAATATTCTTTGTCTTGAAGATTACCTAAAATTATAATACTATAGTCACTGTGACCTTCCTTTGCTCACAGTTTTCATGCTGTATCTTTTTCCATCCATTTACTTTCAACTTTTTTCTTTATATTTCAAGTGTTATCCTATAGATTATTTATATTTGGGTCATGGTTTTTATCCATTCTTATAATCTCTGCCTTTTAACAGAGTATTCAGTCCATTTATAGTGAATGTAATTATGTTAAAATTTCATATTGTCATCAAACATTTTACTATTTGTTTTCTGTTTGTTCCCTATGTATCTTGTTATGCCGTTCCTTCTCTGCTGTCTTTTGGGTTAAATGTTTTCTTAGAATTCCATTTTAATTTATTACTAATCTTATTTTTTGAATATTTTTTATTATTCTTGACCAGGAAACTTAGTAATTATTTGTCAGTCTTGTTCCCCAACCCCACCACCACAAAATCAAAACAAAAAAATTAAAGATAAACCAGCTTACCAGGACTCTAATTAGAATTGGATTTTATTTGGGGAAGAAATATATATTTACAATATTTTCTTCTTATACAGGTATTTCATTTATTTTTTGATATACTCAATTATTTTTTTCAATATATCTTTTTCTTCATTCAAATGTACATGTTTCCTACTGAGGTTACTTACATTTATTTTGCATTTATGTTACTATTATAAATGAAAATTAAGTAAGTATAGTCTATTTTTTCATGGCTAGTTTGCACCTTCTAGGAATTACCTGTTTTGAAATAAGCATTTAGATAAAAATTGGGATAAAAGTAGAAGACATAAACTACAAAATGCATAATAATATATCATCCATCAATAAATTTATAATTTTGACAATTTAATATGATATGGTAGATGTAGGAATCAAATATTCTAATCCATATAAAACTAGTTAACTGTGACTAACTTAAATGAGCAATAACAATATATTATTTATATTATATTACATTGCTACTTAGGGCATTAATTGGTTAGAACTTTTCTAAGTGTTTTATATACATAAACCTATTTGATATTGATTAACCCTATGGTAAAAATTAGTATTCCCATTTTGCAGATAAAAAACAGAAAATTATATACCTAAAATCCTACATCCAGTGCACACCCAAGTGTCTGGTTTCAGGATATAGTCTTAACCACTGTGCTATGCTGTCTTTGCTAATCTAATATTCTTAATTTTCAGTTTCAGTTGCTAAATACAGAAATAAGTACTTTATCATTATTTCTATCACTGAACAGGATAAATCACTATTAGATGGAAATTCCTTAGGTCTTTTAAAATTAACCAATGCTAACATTGCTATATACCACACATGGAGATGAAAAGACCAACTAATAACCTGGAGTCTTTATACTAAGAATACAGGAAATTTGTTTAAAAGTTAAAACATATGAACTTTAAAGCCGAATTAATTTTTAATCTGTCTTTAACTGAAATTCAAATCATTCCTATCCTGAGATTCTTTTTTTATAAATAGATGTCAATTTGGGGCGCCTAAAGTTGAAAACAAGAAGATAATGGGTAAACTTGGCTGTTAAATATCAATATTCAGAATCTTTAAAAAAAATTGCCTCTGTCACAAGATAGTTTGGTACTAAAGAACTGAAATTTCCCTGGTTGGTATGGCTCAGGGGATTGAGTACCAGCCTGTGAACCAAAGGGTCACTGGTTCAATTCCCAGTCAGGGCATGCGCCTGGGTTGCAGGCCAGGTCCCCGGTTTGGGGTGAACAAAAAGCAACTGCACATTGATCCTTCCCTCTCTTTCTCCCTCCTTTCCCCTTTCTTGAAAAATAAATAAATAAAATCTTTTAAAAATAAAACATTTAAAAAAAAGAATTAAAATCAGTTGAGGTTCCAGTGTACAATATTTGTAGAAATAAAACTTTAGCTGCTCATATTACCTTATCTGATGAGATATCTGAATTAAATATAGAAGAATCAAATAAATTCAATCCAGGTGATCTAGAAGTATAACTCATAAGAAAAGAAGTCCCAGGGGATTCCTTTTGTGTCTGATCTTCAGGCTTTGTACTTCTGTGTCTGTTATAGAAAAATAAGAAATCACCAAAATGTTAAAAATATATCACTAAATATTGCAGACTGGTGAGTACCATAAGAAATGGCATAGAGCAACAATTTTCAACCTTTTTCATCTCATGGCACACATAAACTAATTACTAAAATTCGGCACACCAAAAATATGTTTTCTGCCAATATGACAAAAAACAGGTAAAATTTTGTTTCATTCACCATAGATGGCTATTGTGTTGGCTGCTGTCATTTTTTAAACGTGACAATCTAAGAGGAAATAAAGGTCAGTGCCCCTGACTAAATATTCAGGTATTGCACGTTTTAAAAATTCTTGCAACACACAGGTTGAAAATCACTGGCATAGAGGTGAGAACTGACACAGTAGGGAAAGGGAGGAAGTAGTTATTGAAGTGACAAACCTATGGAGAAAAAGACTGTTTCAGTGGAGAATAATATTAAATAAAGTAGAATAATTAGTTATGAAATGATAATAGTTAATTCCTATTGACACTGTACTATCAGGATCTATTCTAGGTGTTTCCACTTACCACTAACTTTATTCATCAAAATAACCCTATGAAATAAGTATTATTATCACTTTGATTTTACAGAAGAGGATTTTGATGCATAGAAAGGTTAAATGATTTGCTCAAAAGAATTTAAGTGCCAGGGTTGGAATTTGAATGCAGCAATCCAGATTCAAAGGCCAGACTCTTAACCCTGATTCTATAGGTCTTGAAAGCCAGTTACAAAATTTTAGTCTTGATGAGAAGCTAGTCATTACAGATTGTTGCATAAGGAGTTAAAAATAAAATGATTTGGGAAAAATAATTAGACAAGACGGTATATAACACAGCGGTTAAAAGCATATTGATTAACCCAAAACGGCCTGGGTTTAATTTTGACTTTGACACTAATGAGTTGTACCATCTGTAATTCTGTTTCCTCATCTATAAGAACTGTAAGGTACTTATATCTCATAAAGTTGTGAATCTTAAATGAGCAATATTTATAAATTCATATAGTGCTATTGTTTGTTAAATATCACAGAAGTCTGAAGATAACTTCCGTAACTACCTCCATGACCATTAAGAGTCCAACATCAACTTCCTCATCCATCATATAGAGGTTTTAGCAAATGACTGCCACATCCTTTTACACTTCTCAGGTTAATGATGAGTTCCACTTTGAACATGCTGTGTTTGAGCCAACAGCATTACATTCGTATATATAAAACTCTTGCTAGCAATTTAAAATATAGCAGTAGAACACAGGTGAGAGATTCCTGATGAAGTGAAATTCTGTTTGACACGTTTTAGATAAATCTCAGGAGTCACTTCAAGAAAGGGAGTGAACTAAACAAAAGGGTCAAAATACAGCAATATTTTCTTGGCTGCAAACTGCAAATCTGTGGTTTCCAAAGTTAAATAATCATTTTAGAGATATGTATGCCTAATTAAGTTGCTTAATAGAAAAGTTAATTCTAGCTTTAGACGCTACAACAAAAGGAAAAATGACTGCTGGAATATTATTCAATAAATATCCACAATCTACCACAAGGGATAGTAACTTTTTAGCTTGGCATTTAAAATTTTTCTGTAGGTTTTTTATCCTTTGGAAAATCTTAAATATATAGACTACTGTACTAGGTAAGTACTCAGGATCTATGCCATCTTCAACTATATTGTAGGAAAAAGAGGGAAGAGGATATATGAAACAAGAGTGTCAGAAGGTTAACTGAAAAATTGTTCAAGTAAAGTAGGTACGTGGGCTCATTATACTGGTATCTATCCCCTTTGTATATATGAAATATTCCATAATAAAAACTTTTTAAAGGTACTAGGCATTTTATCATTCCTAACAATTATTTATATAACTCAATACATATATCCTTTAATTATAATTATTGATTAAAATCCTACATTTCAAATGGGGGGGTTTTAGGGAACAGTAATTTCTCCAAAGACTCAGGTGTTTTCACAGCTTCAGTGGTTCTTAAAAATAAAGGAATTTCAGGAGTTCGTGAAAAATTCTCAGCCCCTTCTTCTACTTCATCATTATTATCTGTTGGCTTCCCAAAATGTTCTTCATATATAACCTGCAAATTCACAGTAAGAGAAACTATAAAAATGAATGTTATTGCATTAATAAACTCACATCCATAAAAATGTGTGAGGCGAGAAATACCATATTAATGTATGATGTTACCATTTCATAGGCAAAATAAGTAAAATAAGAATAGTTGGTGAAAGTGACAACAAAATATATCTGTCCATAAAACAAAAAATTTTTAATTTCCAATTTTTCTTTTTTTTCCCAATTCCACCTCTCCTGCTCCTACCTGAAAAAGTAAACAATATAACCAGAAGAAAACTGGTTAGGAATAATTTTTCTTTTAAAATTTTCACATCATGTTCTGGGTCAAGAATTGTATATGTTGCCTCCATGAAAGGGATAAGTAATTTATTTCTAAGCAATATGGCGTTCATTGGCTATGTTCTTTGCATATCTTTGCCTCTATATGTTCATTATACTATTTTTTCTGCAAAGATTGAGAACTTGAATAACTTTCCTTTATATTATTTTGTATGCTACCAATGTGATTTCTAAACCATGTTTGTTACACCAAATCCCATTACAGAAACAGTTTGGGTCACTCCGCCAGAAAAATTTAAATGTACTTTTTACCTGTTATTTCTTTACAGCAACATACTACTATGTTCCTCTTGTTTTAAGTTTCTATTTATTTTTTATTATGTATTGGTTTCTGATGTACAGCTTAGTGGTTAGACAATCATATACTTTACTAGTGTTTCCCACAATGTTTCCAGTATCCCAACTGGCACCATACATAGTTATCACAATATTACTGACTATATTTCTTATGCTTTACGTACTTCCCTGTGACTATTTGGTAACTGCCGATTTGTTTCTCTTGTTTTAACTTCTAGTATGGTGAAGTTGATATACATTGTCTACCCATATCATCATTAAAGATCTCCATTATTAAAAATAGCCCCGCCAGGTGTAGCTCAGTGGATTGAGCATCCGCCTGAGAACCAGAGGGTCCCAGTTCAATTTCCCAGTCAGAGCACATGCCTGGGTTGTAGGTCAGGTCCCCAGTAGGGAGCGTGTGAGAGGCAACCACATATTGAGGTTTCTCTCCCCCTTTTCTCCCTCCCTTCCTCTGTCTAAAAATAAAATAAATAGAATCTTAAAAATACATATCCTAAAGATATTTTTATGGTAACCACTGGTCTTGAATTGTTCAATATTACTGAACAAAATCATTTTCCTCAGTTATGATTTAGTTGTGGTATATATACACATACATACAAACACACACACGTATTTGAATATATATACTCAATTATTAATGACAACTCTGTGTATTTTCATATAAACTTTTTATAGCTTCATTTTTCAATCTAAAACTCCTCTAAGGAATAGATTCTATAACACCATAGCAACTTGATTACCAAGCTAATATCATCTACACCTCACATAAATAATCTTCATTATACTAAGTCTGAAATTAAAATGTAAACATAATATTTTAAACATGTGACTTACTTGTGAAGTACATTTTGATTCTTTCAGTTGTCCTACTGTCCCTTTATCTCCACACTCTGCATCTGTTCGTTATATGAGAACAATATTTTCTCTTTGCAATTGAATTATAAATAAAACATGTTAGACTATATGAAATTGCTAATATTTAACTGTTTTTGACCTACAAAATGGCAATTTCATGTCATTCAACCTAATACATAAAGAGAATAAAACCTATATGAACAGTTTAAGGAACAAAATTATAAAGAGAACACCCATGTAACCATCATCCAAGTAAGAAACAGAAAATTATGACTATTCCAAAAGGCTCTATATTTCTCATATCCTCCTCCTCATATGTAACCACTGTTCTGACTTCTGTAATAATTATTTCCTTGATTTGCTTTATATATCACCTAAGCAATATAGTTTACTTTTCCTGTTTTAAAATATTACATGATGAAATAATATATGTGCTCTTTATCTTGCTCTTTTGTTTAGCATATGCTTGTGAGACTAATCTATATTGTTACACACAGACACAGACATGCTCACTTTTACTGATGTAAAGTATTCCATTGTCCAAACACAACACAATGTATCTATCCATTCTACCGCAAATGGGCATTTGAGGTGTTTCTGCTTTGAGGTTATTACAACGATTACATTACAAATGTTCTTTTACATATATACTTGCATGTATGTGTTTGTATTTCTCTAGGTATATACCTAGGAGTGGAATTACACGGTACAGGGTATGTATATCTTCCATTTTACCAGATAAACTATTTTCAAAGTTTAGTTTCCAAACTGTTTACCAATTTTTGTTGTGGCAATTGACCATCCTCAGCTACCCAAGGAAGTCATTCAACTTTTACCATACAAATGATTAGCTCCAATTATAATTTAGGTGTGGTCTCAATATATGGTCATTTATAAATGTCAGTTCCTACCAATAGCTATGAGAGTTCATACTGCCCTACTTTCTCATCAACACTTAGTATTGTTAGACTTTCTGAATTTTACTAATATGGTGGATGTGTAATGAATTTCACTGTGGTTTTATTTTTAAGTTTCCTGATTTGCTGAGCAATTTTTCAGATGTTTACCTGCCACAAAAGTTTCTCTATTTGAAGTGCCTATCTGTGTATTTTGCACATATTTCCATTTGCATTTTTTGTCTTTTTCTTCTTGGTTTGTAGAAGTTCTTTATACATTTTTGGAAACTAGTTATCTAACAGTTCTAAATCATCTTGCCTTACATTCTTTTTTGAGTGTCTTTTGATGACTTGGTGACTTAGTTTCCATTCTTTTTATGTGTCTTTTGATGAACAGAAATTCTGAGTCTTAATATAGCCACTTTATCAAACTTTCTTCAAAAATATGCTTGGAAATTATTGAACAGAGCCTTTTTTTCTTCTAAGATAACTACATACCTTCTTAGGTATGAAGCCTCACCATATCTGCTCAATGGCAACTAGATCTACGCCATATAAATGCATTTCTCCACATAAGTGTATTAGTGATGTACTATTTCTAGATATTAGCCATTCCTTCCTTGTCTAACACTCTGTCAGTTTGGCTTACATAGGGGATTAGAAATAGGTGGAACAGATCACCTATGTAGATAAGATATATTTCTTTATTACAGAGGAAATCAGGAAGAATCTTCATCTACATGAAATAAGCACATTGTACTGGTTGAATCCTATGTCTAGAGTGGGAGAAATAGTATATGACCATTCTGAATATCCATATATTTACAGAATTTTTATACTGCCAGAATGAGCCATTTTTAAAATTTCAAAATAAAAGCAGTAATCCACATGCTACAGACAAGAAGAGGTGAAGATTTTTATATAGCCTATGAGTGGATTAATTATTATGTTACTGGGTTACCAAAATATGCACACACATACATATGTGTATGGTATATTAAAAATATACATATACGTATGTACACAGAGAGAGACAGAGAATGAGTTGGTATTTTCAATGGTGTGTCAAAGTTCCAACAGCTAGTTGTTTCTAGGATAATAAACTTAATACATATATATCCCGTGACCTTCCTATGATTTTATTCAAAGATAATAATCCAATATAGTAAAAGATTTATGTAAAAGAATATAGTAGCATTATTTTAATAATTATAAAACTGGAAACAACAAAATATTCAAAGTGAGAGAATGGCTAAATAAGTTATAGCATATCCATACAATGGCATATTATATAGTCATTTCAAATAAATTCTACTGAATGGTATGGAAACATATCATCAACAATAGTATATCAAGTGGGAAGAAAAGGATACAAAATGATATACATAGCATGCTTCAAATTTGCAGGGAAAATGTAAAAGAACAAAACGTATGTATGCATAAAAAAAAGTCAAGAATATACACAGGTATGTATAGAGTTGGTTATGTCTGGATGGTGGTATTTTGGTATTTTTTATGTTTTTCTGTTTTCCAAATTTTCTATAATGAAATGCATTTGCTTTATATTTAGGAAAAATATGTATTTAAAAACCAGGCATGCATGGTCAGTTAACCAGAGATGCAAAAATCTAAATAATTTTTTTGAATAGTATAAAAACCTGATATAACCTGTTACTTTCAAGTCTCAGAAAAAATATAAACAACAAATACCTGTATCTCCTTTTTCAAACCATTGATTGAAATCTGACTGTTTCTGTGGGGTTAACAATCTAAAACACAATAAATATAATTTTTATATTATTTGAGTTGGTAAACTTCAGAAATTAAAGCATTTTCTTATTTTTCTGATTTTTTAATTTGTTGTTTTTCAGTTACAGTTGTTCCTCCTTTTTCCCCATTGCTCACCTCTACTCCATCCCCCCCACTCCCATAGCCAAGCCTCCCTCATTGTCCGCGTCCACGAGTCCTCTATTTGTGTTCCTCTGCTTGCCCCTTCCCTTTTTTTCTCCTGTTATCCTCCTTCCCTCTCCCCTCTGGTCACTGTCACTTTGCTCTTTTCTTATTTTTAAAAGTTACCTGAACTGCATAAAATTCTGTGAACTTCTAACAGCTGTAACATGTGAACATTTTGAATGGTTATGGATAGCAGAGTCACTAAATACCTGAAAAAAGAAATTAGGCATTAGAAATGGTTACAAAAAACAATAAAATTTTTTAGCTTGCCATGGTTACTCAGAGCTCTCCAAGAACACCACCACCCTCGCCATCATCACCATTGTTATCAGCAACAACTTAGAAACATTAATTAAAACCACTACAAATAAAACATTAAATGAAATGCGGGGAAACAAAAAAGATATTAACTCTCAAAGAATTTGATGTCTGTGACAAGTATAATAACAACTATGCTTGGTAGTATTTCTCCATTTAAGGTAAACCTTTTAATATTTTATCCCATATTCAGGGCTAATCAAGTAAATCTTACCATTTTCTCAACTGATTATCTAATATCTGTGTCTATCCTCTATAACCACTCAAACTGAGCACAGGAAAGCAAAACATAAGGTTAAAAGGTCAAAGCCTAAAGCTTTCTTTTTTCATACATGTATGAAGGAGTTAATATTTCATTTTTAACTTTAAATTTTGTTTAATATTAATATTTAAACCACTGCTTTAGTAATGTTTGTATGGTCTGTTTCAAGTCTTTAATTCTCTATGATTCAATCATTTTGAAGAGTTCTTGAGTTTTCTTATTTGACCCAAAATAAAAATATCTTTAATAGAAAAGTTTATTCCATTTATTTTTATTTAACAGACTCTGGTCTTAATTTTGTCACCTTGATGTGCTTTGAGATAATAGAAAAAGACCTTGTCCTTTAAGGAACACCTGTCCCTTAAAAAATAAGTGTTCTTTTGATGTGTGTTTTAAATAATACACGTTTGTATATGCCTCTTAGTATAAGTATTTATATAAATATTTTACTTGTTTACAGTAGATACCAAGAAGTGACACTGCTAAATATGTGCATTTTTATTTTTAATTAGTACTGTGGATCGGTTCTCCAAAGTGGTTGTATCAAATTATACTCCCTCTAGATATTAGCAAATGTTTTGACATCTGAAAACTGATAGGTGAAACCGTGTTTCTCATTGGTTTAACTGCATTTCCCTGTACTCCCGAGGTCAGCATCTTGTTATGTTTAGTGATCCTTTGTCTTTCCTTTTCTGTAAACTACCTTATCTTTGGCCCATTTTTATTCTTTTTTATTAATTTGTAAGAATTATTATGTATTTATTTACATATTATACATTCTGAATACCAATCCTCTGCCCATTTCATCACTGTCCTTTAACTTTGTTAGTGCATTTCGTCATACGGAAGTTTTTTATTTTGATGTAGTCCACTAGTAAGTTTGTCTTTTCTTGTTCCGCACTGTTTTGGGATGTTAAAAATGTTCTGGAATTAGACAGTGGTGATGGTTACACTGTTTTGTAAATAAACTAAAACCTACTGAATCCTACTCTTTAAAAGTGTGAACTTTATGATATGTAAATTATCTCAATAACAAAAATAAAAAAATTAACATTATAAAATTTTGATATCTGGTAGTATGGGTCTCCCTAACATTTTTTAAAAATCTCTTATTTTAAATCTTTATTTAAAGTCATTTATTAATGAATGACACTGATAGATATTTTCAAATGCTAAATTATCATAACATTCCTTGAGAAAAGTGAAGATAGCTACTTTTTAGAATTAGTTTAGCTATCCTTTTTATTATATTAATTGGTCAATTTTAGTGAATACTGCAAATGAAAATTGAACTGGATTCTGTGTATGTTAGACACAAAATTTGCTAATTGCATTATTTAGATCCTTTCAGGGGTGTTCAACCCATGGCCCATGGGACACATGCAGCCTAGGATGGCTATGAATGTGGCCCAACACAAAATTGTAAATTTACTTAAAACCTTTTTTTTGCTCATCAGTTTTTATTAGTGTTTGCGTATTTAATATGTGGCCCAAGACAACTCTTCCTCTTCCAGTGTGGCCCAGAAATGCCAAAAATTTGGACACCCCTGCATATCCTTACTTATTTTTTATCTTACTTGATTTTCTTCCAGTGACAGAACTGCCAGTTTTCTATCCTATTCAAAATCTACTCTCCCTTTGTGTTCTTATTTAAAAAACAAAAACAAAACCACCTATGTTTCTCAATCTTTCCTCAGACAGAGGTTACCATATGACTAAGTTCTGGCCAATGAAACATTATTATAAATTGTTTAAAGAGCTTCCAAGGAAAATCTTTTAAAATGGGATTGGATCAGCTAGCCTTTCTCCCCTTCTTTCCTGCATGGCAAAGTTGAAATGGTCGAGATTCTGACCATTGTGTGACCTTGAGGCAAAAGCTTAGCCTTTGAACCAAAGCAGTTAAAGAAAACATAGATGGAGCCCGAAAAATAATGAAATAATGGAGATGGTGCTACCAGCCTTGATACGTGCACCTGAGTCACTTACTTTAGAATTTCATAGTAGGCAAGAGAAAAATAAATGTTTATCTTATTTAACCTTATTATTTCATGGTTTGAATTTTTTTTAAAGATTTTATTTATTTTATTTTTAGGTCGAGGGGAAGGGAGGGAGAAAGAGAGGGAGAGAAACCTCAATGTGTGGTTGCGTCTCACACACCCCCTACTGGGGACCTGGCCTGCAACCCAGGCATGTGGAATTCGATTCCCGACTGTGGAATTGAACTGGAAGCCCTTTGGTTCGCAGGCTGATGCTTAATCTACTGAGCTACACCAGCCAGGGCTTCATGGCTTGATTTCATTGTTGTTTTACATAGAGCCAAACTCAACCCCTAAACTCAGCACTTTCTTTGTCAGAGTTACCATGTTTTAACTGTGGATTCAATTGTTTCTTTGAAATTTTTTCAGTTTTTGCTTTATATATTTTGAAACTGTATAATTTGATGCATCATGGTTATGACTTCTTGGTGAATTATTGTTTTTAAAAATATGAAATATATTTATCCTTACTAATTTTTAAAAATCTTGAACTCTATTTTGTATGGCGTTGTTACACCTGCTTTGGTTTTGTTTGCTTTGTCTGATGTATATTTTTCATCCCTTTATTTTCAGCCTTCATTTGTCAAGTTGTTTCAGCTGTTCTGTTTCAATAGTAATATAGCTGTATTTTATTTATGTATTCCATTGAAGCACCGATGTCACATTTTTATTATTCCTAATTTGTTCAGAACTATTTTTGGTACCTCTTTGCTTTCTATTTAAAATGTTTCCTAGCTGTTTTATTTTTCCCCATTCCTGCCTTCTGTTGGATGATTTTTGTTTCATCTTTAGTTCTACTGTTTTAAAACTTACACACTCCATTTCTCTACCGTTGGTTACCCTTAAATGTTTAACATACATGTATTAATTTACATTTTACCAACAATACATACAGTTAACCAGTATTTGTATCTTCTCCTTACTTCCATTCCCTGACAAAAAAGAACTTGAGTAAACTTGTTTCCCTCATTTATCTTCCCACCTTTATCCCATATTGATATCATCTGGAATTTTAGTACCGGATTTTTAAGCTTTTATCATTAATACACATTTAGAATTAACAAGTTCCATGAATTACTTTGGTCACCACTATTCTATATGTGCATTAATTATGAGTTAATGGAAAACAATTATATTTTCATTGAGAGTTTCCCTCTGGACTATTTTCAGGAAAAATGAAGGAAGAGAGAGGTGCCAATCCAAAGCTAGCCTTCTGGCTGGTATGCTCCTTGTTCTTCATATAAATCAAGAACCACCCAGAGTACCACCTCTCTCTAACCCAAGCTCCTATACTTACTGCTTTCACTTAGAGACAGTCATGCCATTGCTGATGCCTGGCCAAAGGCAGAAGGATTATGAAATGAACAGGTGTTAACTAATGACCACTGAGGTAACCCAATCAATTGACCTATTCATTGTTCTCAGGTCTATAACTTCTCTAAGAGTATTCTCCTATGGAAGTCCTGGGCCACAATTTCCCTCTTCAATCCAACCCTGCTTTCCTCCTTTAGGAATGTCTCACAGCTTTTGGTCTACTGGGTACAGGGCTTGGTATTTTAAAATATCTTTTCTATTATTTTTAGGGGTATATGGGAAGGCTACAGTATATGCTCAGGCTGCCATGTTGAAACTTAAGTTTTATAGACCCTGAGGTTGTACTAACAGCTGATTTAATATACAGGGTCCGGCAAAAATAACACCTCTTTTTTATGACATAAGCACAAGCATGTAATTCTGTAACATAACAATATTACATTCAAGCACACCATATGACAATTTAGGTGAAATGTTCAAATTAAAACTAAAAATTATTACACCCATATTACCACGCTACCAACCACATTCAAGCAGGCATTACTTCTGCTGGACCCTGTATTTATAACACACAAACAGACACACTCACAGCATGCCCCAAATGCAACACAATCACTACCTCCTTTAATGCAAGCAAGTATTTAAGTTATACTATTAAAAAGAAACACCTACCTGTACATTGTTTTCTTTTTGTTTGAAGTCAACATTGGGAAGCTTTGACTGCTTCACAAAATTGTCTTCTTTTTTACCTAGGTTTTAAATTGTAAAACTTCAAATCAATTCCAGAAATAGAATCAAATATCATACCCAAAATCTAACCCTAACTTGTAATTTAAAAAATCAAGTCACATGAATACTTAATTTGAATTAAAACACAGAATTATGAAATTATTACACAAATCTTAATTCCTCACCATATAATAGTTATAACAATAACTATGACTAGAAAATGAAAACCAGCTGGCAAAACTACATCTTTATACATGGGGAACCAATCATAGTGGTGATATTAATGACTAGAGGGCAAAAATAGTCAATGTATTTAAATACAATGTAGTTAATCTAATTTGCACATCTATGGAATGAATCATGGTTCAAATATCTCAGTGACTAAGTCACAAATATCATTAACACAAGTCTGTTACCCACTTTTAATCTCATATATTGTAACACAACTTCTCAAATGAAAAATATATAATTATTGACCCTCCGCTGCTGGCTGTGCAACCAGATCAGAACACTTTTTTAAGTGTTTTTTCTCTTTCTAAGAGAAAAAAGTTAAGTATAAAAGGCATATATTGTTAGCTCTCAGAAAAAAAGTGACACTTTTCTAAGTCTATAGGTCTCTAGTATTATTTGTTCTTGGTTACACCAAATGGTAACTAAAATTGCTTCTTCTATTTCTTTTTGTAGGTATTTGCAAAGAAAACTAAGTTTTTGAAAATAAATATTGAGATACTGTACCTATAACTCTTGGTTCTGAAGACAAAATATTTATTGGTCTGACTAATTTCTGATATTCATTTGGAAGAAATAATTGACCTTTCTGAGAGGTTTTATTCAATACAAGTACGTGTTGTTCATCTTTTTCAAAAACTCTGAAGAGAAGAGTGAATTACATTAAGTATTAGTGAAGTAAGAAATTAACATATATTAATGGAAGGAGACTTGACTTTTGGTGGTGAACAGACAATACAATATACAAATCATGTATTATAGAATGGTATACCAGAAACCTATATATTTTATGAACCAATGTCACCCCAATAAATTTAATAATTTTTTAAAAGAAATTAACATATATTAAAGCTAGAAGAGATATTTAGATACTATATAGTTCAACCTCCTTATTTCACAGATAAAACTAAGTTCCAGAGAATTTAACAGGTCTACCCAATATTATAAATTACTTAATGGTGTCACAGCTAAAACACCCTTTTCCTGAGTAAGTCCAGTGCTCTTCTTGGTATATATACCACACACTCATTTTAAAAACATAATCGTATTTTAAAAAACTTTCTAAATATGTAAAAAGGTTTTTTTTGTTTTCTTTAAAGATTTTATTTATTTTATTTTTAGAGAGAGGGGAAGGGAGGGAGAAAGGGAGGTAGAGAAATATCAATGTGTGGTTGCCTCTCACGCACCCCCTACCGGGGACCTGGACCGCAACTCAGCGACACACCCCAGCCGGGAATTAAACCAGCAACCCCCTGGTTTGCAGGCCAGTGCTCAATCCACTGAGCCATACCAGCCAGGGCTAAACATGCAAAAAGTATTTTAAATGAAAATTTTATCTACAAAGAGCATGCTTTAGATTTTGGAATACTTCAAACTTTAGAAAGATTTTTTTAGCAATAAATCAACTAGCATGAATATAGAAATCATTAAAGCAATATTACAATCATAAAAAGTCTTTTAAGTATTTTACCGGAAAAAGAATTTCATTGAATTTTTCCTAAGTAAACAATTATTGAGGGTTAAATAATTTAAATAATTATATTATTTGATAATAATTATCAGAATCTACATTAAGTAAAAATGACTAGTTATGAAAGTTCCTCTCAATATAAACAATTTTTATAATATTAAAAATTTGTCAATAAAGTGGAATTGTGTACATTTTCCTACTTTTATAATCAATTTGATTACAAAATTAAAGACACATTACCATGAATGTGAAACATGGAAGTGGGGGGAATCATTTTCTTGATTCCCAAGAAAGCAGAAATCAGAGAAATTAACTTGGGAGAGGTGTGGGTCAAAAAATCAGGATAAGAGCAACAGAGCCTGAAGAAAGGAATTTAGGAGGAATGATGAAGGGGAGAGGCAGAAGAGAAACAATAGAAAGTTTATCAGAAACAGCAACAGTCATACATCTACTTTTCCATCACACAGTAACAGACAAAATCAATCCCTTCTTAAAAAATGCCTCCACCACTGATATTTATTTTATCACCATTAATATGAATGACAAGGAAACACATATGATGAGTCAATTCAGTAGCATTTGGCTCATCTTCACTCTCTGTGGCAAAGGAAGAACTGGTCAAACTGGTGACAAGGTGATAAAAAGATAAGTACAGTGCTACTCCCACCATTTTTGTTATTGGTGACTCATCATGGAAAATTGAATAAAATGCACAACTGACAGGTTACAGAAAAGGGAATATGCTGCTGCTACCCTATTTCTCTCTACAAATTATCCTCTGCCTTACTAAACAACAAGCAAATTTGAAAATTACTCAATAATTTTAAAAGTATAAATTAATATTTTTCATAAGAAATGAATAGAAAATAGCCTGCACAAAAGAATATGTATGTCTATACTATGTAAATGTTAGTGGCTTGGGACAGAATATAAAATAAAATTGTTAGATGTAGAATATTTGTTCACATAAAATCCCATTTTAAAGTTTACCTATACCTTTCTTTCAATTCCTTTTTTTTTTCTGTATTTTTAGTTTTTTCTTCCAGAGTTTCTGCAAGATTCTTAGTTTCATAAAGTCTTCCAATTTGCTAAAAAGAAAAATGATAAAGCAAAACAATTACTGCAAAGTATAAGGAACATACGCTTTATCTTAACTGATAAATATGATTTTTCTATATAATCACAAGATTTATATTTTTGGTAGTATTAGCTATTGTTTAGTGAAACTTGCTGAAACAGCCCTGGCCAGTGTGGCTCAGTGGATTGAGCGCCAGCCTGATAATCAAGGGGTCACCAGTCTGATTCCTGGTTGGGGCACATGCCTGGGTTACGGGCCAGGTCCCCAATAGGGGGTGCAAGAGAGGCAACCACACACTGAAGTTCCCTCTCTGCCCTCCTTCCCCTCTGTCTAAAAATAAATAAAATTCTTTAAAAAAGAAAGAACAGCATTTGTAATTCCAAAATAAAAAATTTTTAATAAAAATAAAAAGTTGCTGAAACAAAGTAAAATATAAATAAATCCTATTCCTTTAACTTTTCCTTACACTTCCATTAGCAAACCTAGATTTCAATGAACTGCCATCTTCTTTTTTAAAAATGACAGTCAAAAGCCGACATTGATTCCCTACATAGAGACATAGTCACCATACATTAGTACTTCAAAGGAAGTCAAATCCACTTTCTTGGCATTACTATGAGTGATAAATATACCATCTTTAGCAAAACTTTTCAGAAAATTTAGAAAATTAGCTATTAAATTTTTCTCAAGATTTGGGAAATTCTGGACTTTGATGAGTCCTCATATGTCAATGAAAGCCACATTTCAATTAATGGCACTTAAAATGTATTCAAAAAAATACCATGCACCATTAATCTTAAACGCCAAACTAGTTCTAGCCCTAGCTCTATAAAGATTATAGTCATAAATTTTCAAAATTAAGTTCTTTAAACTATTTACAGTCTTGTTCTCTTCTTTGAGAACACTTGAAGCTCTTTCGATGTCTTTAAATTTCTGTTATTAATGTTTTGTTCTTTCATCATCTTCTTCAGTCCACACAGAAAGTTAAACGAGTCCCCAGAATCAGAGTTAAGTATACTCAATATCTACATTTTGGCTACAAAAGCAATCTGAGGCAAACAAATTATCAGAGGCCTTTGTCCATATTTAGGCTCTTTAGAAATAGCTCTTCTAAGACTGTCAAGTAACATACCATTATACTTATACATCAACACACATATTAGAAACATATAAATAAAATATATACCTGGTTTAAATAATTAATTTCTACTTCCACTTCATCTGCTTCTTCCTTCAATTTACGTGAAATTTTGGAAAAATTGTTGGCATGTCTAAGAATATCCTGTGTTTTATATCTCAAATTAACCCTTTTATGTTAAGGAATTATGTTATGCAAATTAATATCATGTAACATTATTTATATATATGTTCCACATAAGCAATAACCAATATTAATAAGTTTCTAAAAACAGAAGTTAGGATAATATAAACATCTGGCAACTATATTGTCTACCTATGTAATATAATATATTGAGCTTACATAACATTTCATTCAAAATACTTAAGATTTTTTCTTTCAGTTAAATATTTTTACAGGGTGTTTTTATGCTTTTGGTTTTTTTAACCTATTCATTATGTCATTTGGCATGACTAATAATATATAACCAATTCAAATCCAAATTTAACTTCTTGTGTTTCTATTATTTTTTCTAAAGTTAACATTAAAAATCCACCCTTTTCTTGCTCGGTAAGGTTCATCAGTGTACCCTGTAGAACTCAAAAGAGAGGCAGATCTATCTGGACTTTCTGCTTGAACTGAACTTATACCCAATTTCAAGTAGAGAATGTCTTAGCTGTTACTAGACATCCTGCATGGTTATTAGCTACCAGAATTTCCTATGTTGATCTACAACCCATTTAGGAGAATTTAAAAATAAATAAGATAATGAACAAGAACTTCCTAGAAAATCTGTCAGACTTTTTCTATTCTGCCTTAAAATATGACATATATTAGAACATAAAACTTCAGATGAACATTATTTACAATGCTATACTGTTATCAAAAGTATCAATTTAAATTTTTAGACATTTAAATCCTCTCCCTACCTCCATCACCTCTTCTTGTTTGCCATGCATTCATACATCTCATCCCATCCTACATCCAAGGCCCTAAACCACTGCTGTACCTTTTGCATCCACCAACCTCTGACCCTTTCCATTGAGAAGTTAAAACACAAATGGGCAGCAAATGAACAACTAAGAATAGAATAAGCTAAAACACAGACATGGAGAGAACAAGCAGCAAAGTAGTAAAAGGAATTTAGGATGAAGCAGAATGAAGAAAGGTAGAATGCAGGGATAAAGAAGCTTAGTATGAACAGTGGAGTTATAATCTGATAGGAAAGCATATGAAGGATTGTGGAAGTTGGAAGAAGATTAAAGTTCCAAGTTCATCACTAGGGAAGGTCTTGACAAACAAATGAGACTTAGGCCAATTACAAATTACTTAAGCATCTAACACAATGTCGCCGTATCAGAATTATTTGTTTATACATCTGTCTCTTCTACTAAAAGCTCCTTGCAAGAAAGCTCTGTATCTTCTTCAGTATCACCTGGCACAAGGCAAGTATCCAATGAATTTCTATAGATGAATGCACACTTGTGACTCACCTCCTTATCACATTCCATCCTACCAACTAATAATCAATTGATTTATTGGAATTCTTTCTCTGCTAAGACAGGCCAAGGTGACTTTTTCATTGGTTTTGTTGCTAAGATACGCCACATATACCACTTTATTCTCATTAAATTTACCTGCATCTGATCACATGCAAATATATGAAAACTAATCCCAGATGACCTTTAAAGTAAACTCTAAAATTTTCTAATTAAACAAAAAAAACAAATCCATGTGATTCTCACAGAAGAAACACAATAACAATTAAAATACAGAAATAATACTTATTTAATAAAAGTTCTAAGTAGAAATACTACTGTGGATACATATGTAATGTCCATTTAGTAAGTGATGGAAAGGGAGCAGGCACTGAAAAACAAAATCATATTTTAGACTGAGTCATTATATTCTTTATATTTCATTATAAAGATACCACTGTTAAAATAATACATAATAAAAATGTTAATACCTAAAAATTCCATAAAAATAGTTTCATTCTTTTTTAGTTGTTCAGTACATGTCAATACTCTCTTTTGAATTTCTTCATGTTCTCTTTTCTTTTCATAATATTCACGTGAAAGGGGTGCTTCTGAGTATTTTAGTTTGTACTGCTTCAAAACATCTTTATACTGACATACATAACCATGGTACATTTTTCTGTTAAAAATTTAAAAAATGATATCATTATCACAATAGTATATCTAAAAAACTTACTAAATATCATGTGGTAAAGTCTACTAAATTAACCTAAAAGGCAAGTGAAATATCTATTTATCCCTGCTTCCCTCGATGCTGTTTGCCCTTCAAATTTTCCTTAACTCCATCACACTTTCCAACTTACGCCCTTTTCTTTACTACCTTAGTTATTCAATCCTTTATTCTCTTCAATTTAACTTCCACTCCCACCATTCTGATGAAACTATACTTCCCAAGATCACCAATGATCTAATTTGTCCAATTTAGTGATCACTTTTTAGTTCTGTTCCCAACTGACATTTTAGAACCTGGTTCTTTTGATTACTTCTTGAATTTTTATCTTCCCTGAATTGAGTCTCTATTCTTCCCAGTTCAGCTACCTCTAAACTATGCTTTTTATATCTTCAATTGTCTAAGCCAAAATTATTACATAAATTCATGCTCTATGTGTTACAGCTCTGGGTTCATAATCATTCTTGTATACTCCAAAACTAATTTGGAAAAAAATTTCAGCACTGTTTGGAGAAACTCCTTCATTCCAATTCAGGTAGAGGTGAGTGGTCATTTATTTAGGTAACAGTCTTGAGCGAGACAGTTAATTCTTGCAAAAGGATATTAACTCTTCCTTCTCATTTGACCTTTGCTTGATCTAAAGTAAGGGGTTCAGTTACTACGATCTATGGACCGGCCACCTATTTTTGTATGGCCCATTAGCTAAAAATGTTTTTTACATTTTTAAATGATTGGAACAAATCTAACGTAGAATAAAGTATTTTGTGACACATTAAAGTTATATGAAATTCAAACTCTAATGTCTATCAACAAAGTTTTATTGGAACACAGTCATTTTCATACTGTGTAAAGTTGCACCACAACAGCAGAGTTCAGTAGTTACAAAAGAGACTGTATAGCTCACAACGCCTAAAATATTTACTATCTGGCCCTTTACAATTAAGCTTACCAATCCTGATTTACATTACTGAAAATGTTCAATCCAGGACCATTATAAAGAATATATTCTTGGATCATCTTTTTACCCAAATCTGATCAAATACTTAGTTTCAAGATATAATAGTCATAGAAAATTTTCTAAAAATATATAATCGTCATGTTCCTCAAAGTTTTATAAATTTTCTAAATCAAGCCATACTACATGAGGGAATTTCTTAAAAGACACTATAATGATTATCTCACCTTATCATATGAGAAAAGAAGAACAAGTATTCATAAATTGCTTGTATAGTAAGAAGAAAAGTAAAGATAACAGCCTTATAGTGGGTAGCAGGTCTGAATCTTAAGAATGTTATAATTTCTTAATATTACTAAATTCTGTTCCCTTTAACAAAATAAAGTGGTTGAGCCCAAAACAAAAATCCTATTCCTCTAAATGCATATTTGCTAATTAAATGCTCACTACTTAGGGAAATGGTCCAAAGAGGAGGGAAATACCAATAAGAAAATTGAGTCTGAGTCACCAGTTTCTGATGGTATTAGCATACCACATCTATCCTGTTCGTAGTGTATTGTCATGCCCAGTCTTCTAACATACTCTATACAGGAACTCTGACAGAGCCCAGCATAGCCAAATCATGGTTCAAGCTGTTTTCACTTTAACAAATAGCTCTGGCAAACTAAGAGATTTCATCCACAACAAACACTCTTAGAAAAGTACTATTTGGGCTGGTTTGTATTAGCCCTGATAGAATCATTTTAATAATTTTTATAACCAAGGCTTGCACTGAGAGACATTATCAGAAGCAATGCTATATATTTTGTTTATTTTGGAGAGGACATTGAAGATTCTGATTACCACATTGCACAATTCCCCTTTATGAGAACTGAGGGGAGAAATTTCTTCCAACTCTTAGCACACCCCCCTAAAAAAAACTCTGCTTACCCTAAACAACTGAACTCTTTTTTCAATGAGTACTCTGAATTCCAAACTGATCACATTTCCACAATGCCTTGACTACTACTAGGAATTTCAAAGCCTAGTTTATGCCTGTATCTAACAAATATGCAAAACCATGTAGTATAAATTTCTATCCTGATCAAAGGCATCATATTTCTAAGTTATCTTTATTTCTCTGTAGCCTTGATTTTTATATTTAGTTTTCTTTCAACGCTATGGTACTATTTATACAAATTATCTCAAATCCTTTTTGGATTGAATCAAAGTCCATATAACAGTCTTCTTTATTAATTCTACCCTCTGCCTATTCCATCAATGATCATGTATGGCAGCTTTCTCTTATTTTTGCTCTATACATTTCCCTGGGCAATCTCATTTATTTCCATGATTTGAAATGCCAATGAAGTCTAAATCTATACCTTCAGTCTCTACCTTCTTTTAAGATCCATCTTTGCATAAAAGGTTACTGCACTCCAGGTTGAGTGTGTGTCTTTAACTGAAGTATAAACTAGGAGTGATATCAGCAAGTTGACAGAATAAAAGGTGTCTCATGCATATCACCCCCCAACAATAATTTGGCATCCATCCATGGACAAAAGTGTCTTTTAGGGAGTTTGGGGATCCAGGTAGGAGATTATGAAATCTGGCGCAGTCTAAGACTGAGGAGAGCCATTTTGAAAAGGCAGGCTCACATGCTGGTGGCTAACTTGCTGATTGTAGTCCTAGCTACCAACCTAGAAACAGATCCATACTCCTGAGAACACAGCCACAGCACCATTTGGCTTTAGGTCTGCCACCAGTACCACACACCCAGGGACCTAGGAGGAGTCATGCCAGCCAGAGTGTCAGGTATAGAGACACTGGTGCCAGCTGTGGGCCCTGAAGTGGCCCATGAACCAGCTCTAGTTCCTCATGGTTACACAGTCCAAAAGTCCCTGGAGGCAAGCCTGCCAAACTAAGTCACACTGTAGATTGTGAAAGGGTCCTGAAACTGGGCTCTAGCCCATCCCAGCCAGACACCAAGGGTCCTGCTGGTACCGGGACCAAGCAGTAGCATCTCCTGTCTGTGCCTCTGAAGATCCTGAAAGAGCCAAAACTTAGTTCCAGTACCCTCACAGCCAAACGCTGCTTGCAGACCTGCCAGCCCAAGGACCCAGGAGAACGGGATCATATATTCAAAGTGCTAAAAGAAAACAAACAGCCAACAATGAATACTATACCCAGCAAAACTGTCCTGAAATGAAGAGCTAAGGACCTTCTCAGACAGACAAAAGGAAAGTAAGTTCATTACCATGAGATCTATTCTGCAAGAAATATTAAAGTGAGTTTTTCAAATTGAAATATAGGACACTATGTAACATGAAAACATAAAATTCAGAATACCACAATACTGTAATGGTACTGTGTAAATCATTTCATTTCTTATGTAAAAGTTAAAGTATATTAAAAATAATATCTACAATAATTTGTTAAAAGATGCATGATAAAAAAAGTGTAAAATGACATTAATAGCATAAAATGTGGGAGGAGAAGGAGTAAAAGTGTAGTTTTTGTGTGCAATTGATAGTAAGTTGTTATCAGATTAAAACAGTCTGTTATATCTGTAAGATGTTCATGGTCTCCACATATAAAAAACCCTACAGTAGACACACAAAAGAGAAAAAGTAAGGAATTAAAACATACCACTACAAAAAAAAAATCACAAAGGAATACAGCAAGAGATAAAGAAACAAAGGAACTTTAAAAAAAAAAACTCAGAAAACAATTAATAAAATGGCAATAGTAAACCTTTACCTATTAGTAATACTTATAGACTCAATTCAAAAGACAGAGAATAGCTGAATGGATTTAAAAAACAAGATCCAACAATATGCCGCCTGCAAGAAAGTCATTTTAGCTGTAAGGGCACTCATAGACTAAAACTGAAAAAGTGGACAAAGATATTCCATGCAAACAGTAACCAAAACAGAGCAGAAGTGGTTATACTTATACAACAGACTCTCAGTCAAAACCAGTCACAAGAGACAAAGAAGACCACTGTGTAATAATAATTAAAAGATCAATGCATTAAATGGATATAATTATCATATATATATATATTCATTCAACACTGGAACACCTATATATTCAAAGCAAATGTTAACAGAACTGAAGGGAGAAATAGCAATACAATAATAGTAAAGGTTTTCAATACCCCACTTTCGACATTGAAAAGATCATCCAGATAGAAGTTAAAAAGGAAGCGGCAAACCTGAATAACACTACAGACAAAATGTACCTAACATACACTGGATACTCCATCTAACATCACTAGAATGCACATTCTTCTCAAGCCACACAGAATATTCTCTAGGATTATATGAGGGCCACAAAGCAAGCTGAAAATTTAAGAAAACTGAAATTATATCAAGGATCTTTTCTGCCTACAAGTATATAAAATTAGCAATCGATAGCAGGAGGAAAGTGGAAAATTCACAAATTTGTGGAAAGCAAACAACACAGTCCTGAACAATTTTGGATCAAAGAAGAAATCGAAAAGAGTCTTAAGATAAATGAAAGTGAAAATGCAATATACCAAAATTTATAGAATGCAGCAAAAGAACTCCTAAGAGGGAAATTTATAGCAATAAATGCCTACATTAAGAAAAAAGGAAGATCTCAAATAAACGGCCTACTTTATACCTCGAGGAATTAGAAAGAGTAGAACAATCTAAGTCCAAAGTAGTAAAAGGAAGCAAAATAACAAAGATTAGACCAGAAATCAGTGAAACAGAGATAAGAAAGATGATAGAAAAAAAAATCAACAAAACAAAAAACATTTGTTTTTTTTAATTTTCCAAACCTTTAGCTAGAATAATCAAGAAAAAAAGAGAAGATTCAAACAAAATTATAAACTGAAATGTAGACATTATAACTGTCAATACAGAAATAAAAAGGATCATAAGAGGTTACTAAGAACAATTATATGACAACAAATAATTTAGATAACATAGAAGAATAAGTAAATTTCTAAAAACATACAATTTACTAAGACTGAATCATGAAAAAATCTGAACAGATCAATTACTTCTAAGGAGACTGAAAAAGTAATCAAAAACCTTCAAAACAAAGAAATGCCTTGGACTATATGGTTTTACTGAGTTGTACCAAACTATTACAAAAAAATTGAAGACAGAATACTCTCCAACCCATCTTGAGTTGACAAGGTCAGCATTATCTTGTTATTAAATCCAGATAAGTATACTACAAGAAAAGAAAATTACAGGCCCATCTTCCTGATAAATATAAATAGAGAAATTCTCAAAAAATACTAGCAAACCAAATTCAACAACCTATTTAAAAAATCACATATCATGACTAAGAGGGATTTATCCTTGAGATGCAAAGATGGTTCAACATATACAAATCAATAAACACAATATATTACATTAGTAGATTAAAGTATAAAATCATATGATCCTCTCAATAGATTCAGAAAAAGCATTTGGTAAAATTCAAATCCTTTGATATAAAAACTCTGAACAAACTGGCTATTAAACAATTAATCAACATAACAAAGGCCATATATGACAAGCCTACAACTAACACTATACTCAATGGTGAAAGCAAAAAGATTTCCACTAAAATCAGGAACAAGACAAAAGTGCCCCTCTCACCACTCCTATTCAACACAGTACTGGAAGTCTTAGCTAGAGCAATTAAGCAAGAAAGGGAAATAAAAGGCACCTAAATAGGAAAGAATAAAGTAAAATGGACTCCGTTTGTAAATGACATGATCTTATTTATAGAAAACTCTAAGACTCCACCAAAAAACTGTTAGAACTAATCAACAAATTCAGTGAACTTTCAGGATACAAAATCAACATATAAAAATCAGTAGCATTTGTATACACTAACAATGAACTATCTGAAAAAGAAACAAAGAAAATAATCCCATTTACAACAGCATCAAAAACTACAATATTTAGGAATAAATTTACTAAGAGGTGAAACATCTGTCCACTGAAACCTATAAGATACTGATGAAAGAAACTGAAGACAGCACAAATAAATGGAAAAATATTCTGGGCTCATGGATCAAAAGAATTAATATTATTATAAATATCCCTACTATCCAAAGCCATCTATAGAGTCAATGCAATCCCTGTCAAAATTCCAATGGCACTTTTCATAACAATAGAAAAATAATCCTAATATTTGTATGAAACCACTAAAGACCCCAAATAGACAAATCAATCACAAGAAAAACAAAGCTAGACACTTCACACTTCCTAATTTCAAACTATGCTACGCAGATATTAGTAATCAAAACAGTAAAGTATTAGCACAAAAACAAGACACATAGACCAAAGGAACAGAATGAAGAGGCCAGAAATAAACTCATGCATATATAGTCAATTAGTATTTGGAAAAGAATCCAAGAATTCTCAATGGGGAAAAGATAGTCTCTTCAACAAACAGTGCTGGGAAAACTAGATATCTACATGCAAAAGAATGAAATTGGATCCTATCATCACCACTCACAAACTTTAACTCAAAATGGATTAAAGACTTAAATGTAAGACCTAAAGAAAGCATAGGGAAAAAGCTCCTTTATACTGATCTTGGTGATGAGTTTTCAGATATGATACCAAAAACAGAAGCATTTAAACAAGTGGGACCACATCAAATTTAAAAAGCTTCTACAAGGCAAATGAAATAATCAGTGACATGAAGAGACAACCTATAGAAAAGGAGAAAATATTTCCAAATCATATGTCCAATGCTGGTTTGCAAATAAGAGGTTAATATTTAAAATTTATAGGGAACTCACATAACTCAATAGCAAAATGACTAATGACCTGAATTAAAAATGGGTAGAGGACCTAAGCAGACATTTTTTCAAAGTAGGCATACAAATGGTCAAAAGGTACATGAAAAGATGCTCAACATTACTAATCATTGAAGAAATGCAGAAAAGAGATTTTTGAAATACATCAAAATCACAATGAAAAATCACCTCACACCTGTTAGAATGGCTATTATCAAAAAGACAAAAGGTAAGTGCTGGCAAGGATGTAAAGAAAAGGGAACACTTGTGTACTGGTCGCAGGAATGTAAACTGGTATAACCACTATGAAAAACAGTATGAAGGTTCCTCAAAAAAGTAAAAACAGAATGACCACATGACACAGCAATCCCACATCTGGAGATACATACACACACACACACACACACACACATATATATATATATATTTCTCCAAAGGAAATAAAATCATTATCTCAAAGAGATATTTGCATCCCCATGTTCATTGAAGTATTACTCACAATAGCCAAGACATGGAAGGTATCATTGACAAATAAATAAAGAAAATGTGATATATACATATAGATATAGATTTATTGATATATAATGGAATATTATTCAGCCATCAAAATGAAGGAAGTCTTGCCATTTGTGACAACACAGATGGTCTTGTCAGTATTATGCTAAGTGGATAAATCAGACAGGTCTTACTGATACATAAAATTCTAAAAGAAACCGAATTTGTAGGTGCAGAGAGAAGAATGATGGTTTCAAGGAGCTTCTAGGAGGAGGAAATGGGAAGATGTTGGTCAAAAGGTACAAACTTCCAGTTATAAGGTGAATAAATTTAGAGATCTAATATATAGCATGGTGAATATAATAATACCGTATCACATGCTTAAAAGATGCTAAGACAATAAATCTTAAATGTGCTCGCTATCAAAAAGAAATAGTAGTTATGTGAGGTAATAGATGTATTACCTAATATTATTGTGGTAATCATTTCACAATATATACAAGTATCAAATTATCATATGGAGGGAGGACCTGAGATGGCAGAGGAGTAAGTATAAGGTATGCTAACCTCCTTCTAGGACCAAACTGGAATTACAACTAAATTAAAGAAAAATCATCCAGGATAACAAACTGAACATTGGCTGGAGAGAAGCCTTCCAACCAAAGACATATGAAAGAAGCCACTTCATCACGAGGCTGGTAGGGAGTGGAGATGAGAGGGCTGGCTGGGCTCCCATGGGTGGCAGCTAAAGTTCCAGAGGGATATTTCAGCGGCTGGGGGTTGCCTGAGAAATGCAGGATCTGAACCCCAGGCTGGGCTCCCCAGCGAACAGCACCAGAACCAGGGACGGAACCCAAATAATGTTCAGCTTGAAATGCAGCAGGGTTTCTGTCCACCAGGGAGAGATGGCTAGACACAGAGAGCCTCTTAAACGGTTAACACACAAAGCTTCGTTTGCAGTCACTCACCCTGGGCTGCAGTGGAGGGAGGGCACTGTGCACTAGAGACCCTTGAGGACAAACTGGAGTTGGTGGCTTTGGGAAAAGAGCTGAAGTGTCAGTCACCAGGATCCCTGTACTCAGTCATTCTCTCATATAACAGAAGTCATCTTTCTCAGGCAGAGCAGTCCCCTCCATGCAGCATCAGTCTGGGGGGAAGCAACAGCTCCACCCACAGGAATTCCTCTCACCCCACCCTGTGGAAATTAAGCCCTGTTGCTGAGGAGTACAGCTGGAGACCCTTTCAGTGTTTAAGCCTAACACACTGCCAGCAGAGGTGGATCGCTGGGAGCTATGAAACTTTAGCAGACTCTCCTCCAGGACCAGTGCTGGTAAAAGCTGGCCTTGGTGCACAGAATGCTTCTTTCTGCACACACAAACCCCAGCAGAGGGAGCCACAAGCTGTGGATCGCTGACAACTCCACACGTTACCCAGGGCCATTCACAGGCAGTGTCTGACATAGGACTGCACCAGAGTCATTGCAGATCTACCTAATACATAGAAACAAATACAAAGAGTCAGTCAAAATAGGAAGAAAAAGAGAATTCTTCAGAATAAGAACCAAATGAAATGGAGACAAGCAATTTATCAAATATAGAGTTTACAGTAATGATTATAAGGATAATCAACAGCATGAAAAATGACATAGAAACCATAAAAAAGGACCAGTCAGAAATAAATAATGCAATATCTGAAATAAAAAATACACTGGAAGGAATAAACAGGTTAGATGAAGCAGGGGGTCAAATGAGCAATTGGGAAGACAAGGTAGGAAAAACTCCCAAACAGAACAGCAAAAAGAAAAAAGAGTTTTAAAAAACACGGAGAGTTTAAGGGACCTTTAGGGAAACATAAGATGTAACTACATCTGCATTAAGGGGATACCGAAGGAGAAGAGAGAGAGCAAGGGATTGAAAACCTATTTGAAGAAATAATGACCAAAAACTTGCCTAACCTGGTGAAGGAAAAAGGCACACAAATCCAGAAAGCATGAAGAGTCCCAGTAAGATGGATCCAAAGAGGCTCACGCCAAGACATATCATAATTAAAATGGCAAAGCCTAAAGACAAGGAGAGAATCTCAAAAGCTGCAAGAGAAAAGCAGTTAGTTACCTACAAGGGAACTTCCATAAGACTGTCAGCTGATTTTTCAACAGAAACATTGCAGACCAGAAGAGTTTAGCACGAAATATTCAAAGAGATAAAAGGCTAGGACATACAACCAAGATTACTCAACCCAGCAAAGTCATCATTTAAACTTGAAAGACAAGTAGGTAGCTTTCCAAACAAGAAAAAGCTAAATGTGTTTGTTACCACCAAACCAGTATTACAACAAATGTTAAAGGCCTTGCCTGGAAACAGAGAGGAGGAGGAAGAACAAGAGGACAAGAGGGAGAGGGAGGGGGGAGAGGACATAGAAGGAGGGGGAGGAGGTAAAGAAGAATAAGAAAAATAGGAAATTATTTTAAAATAAAACAGCAATAATTAAATTATAACATTAAATGTAAATGGATTGAATGCTCCAATCAAAAGACATAGGGTAGCGGAATGGATAAGAAAACAAGACCACATATATGTTGCCTCCAAGAGACCCATCTCAGAATGAAAGATACACACAGACTAAAAGTAAAGGGATGGCAAAAGATATTTCATACAAATGGAAAGGAAAAAAAAGCTGGAGTAGCAATACTTATATCTGACGAAATATGCTTTAACAACAAGGCTATAGTATGAGACAAAGAAGGACACTACATAATGATAAAGGGAACAAACCAACAAGAGGATATAACTTTAGTAAACATTTATGCACCCAACACAGAAGTGCCTAAATATGTAAAGCAAATCTTGATGGACATAAAGGGAGAGAGTGACAGAAATACAGTCATACTTGGGGATTTTAACATGCCACTGACTTCAATGGACAGATTTTACAGGTATAAAATCAACAAGGTGACAATAGTCTTAAACAACACACTAGATCAAATGGATTTAATTGATATCTTCAGGGCATTTCAGCCCAAAGCAGCAGAATATACATACTTTTCAAGTGCACATGGAACGTTTTCCAGGACAGACATGTTAGGACATGAAACAAGTATCAATAAATTTAAGAAGACTGAAATCATATCGAGTATCTTCTCTGACCACATGCTATGAAATTATAAACCATTCACAAGAAGAAACTGAAAAACACACAAAGACATAGAAGCTAAATAATGTGTTACTAAATAATGAATGGGTCAACAATGATATCAACGATATCAAGGTATCTAGAAACAAATGAAAATGAAAACACAACAACCCAAAATCTGTGGGGCACAGAGAAAGCAATTCCACAATAAGAGGGAAATTCATAGCATTACAGGCCTATCTCAAGAAACAAGATAAAGCTCAAATAAACCATCTAACTTTACACTTAAAAGAATTTGAAAAGGAACAACAAAAAAAGCCCAAAGTGAGTAGAAGGAGGAAAATAATAAAGATCAGAGGAGAAAGAAATGAAATAGATTCTAAAAAAATGATACAAAAGCTCAATGAATCCAAGAGCTGTTTCTCTGAAAAAATAAACAAGATTGACAAGCCTTTAACCACACTCATCAAGAAAAAAGAGAAAGGACCCAAATAAATCAGAAATGAAAGAGAAGAAATAACAACTGACACCAAAGATATACAAGTGATTCTAAGAAAATATTATGAGCAACTATATGCTAAAAATTTTGACAACCTGGATGAAATGGATAAATTCCTAGAAACGTACAATCTTCCAAAACTAAATCAGGAAAAATCAAAGAATCTGAATAGACAGATTACACCTAGTGAAACTGAAGCAGTAATCAAAAACTCCCAACAAATAGCCCTGGTTGGTGTGTCTCAGTGGATTGAGGGCCGGCCTGTGAACCGAAGGGTTATTGGTTTGATTCCCAGTCAGGGTACATACCTGGGTAGTGGCCGGGTCCCCAGTGCAGGGTGTGTGAGAGGCAACCACACATTGATGTTTCTCTCCCACTCTTTCTCCCTCTGTTCCCTTCTCTAAAAATAAATGAATAAAATCTTGTTTAAAAAAAAAACAACTCCAAACAAACAAAAGCCTTGGACCAGACGGTTTCACAGGTGAATTTTATTAAACATTCCAAGAAGAGGTAGCACCTTTCCTCCTCAAACTATTTCAAAATTTCAAGAGGAGGGAACACTCTCAAGCTCACTTTATGAGGCCAGCATTATTCTAATTTCAAAACCAGATAAATACACTCTAAAGAAAGAAAACTATAGGCCAATATCCCTGATGAACATAGGTGCTAAAATCCTCAACAAAATATTAGCAAACCAAACACAGCAATACATCAAAAAGATCATATACCATATCAAATGGGATTTATTCCAGGATGTAAGGTTGGTACAACATTCACGAATCAGTAAATGTATATACCACATAAAAAAAATGAAGGATAAAAACCACATAATCATATCAATAGATACAGATAAAGCATTTGATAAAACCCAGCACCCATTTATGATAAAAACTCTCAGCAAAGTGGGAAAAGAGGGAACATGCCTAAACAAAATAAAGGCCATACATGACCAGCCCACTGACAGCATCATACTAAACAAGTAAAAACTGCAAGTGTTCCCCTGAAGATCGAGAACAAGACAGGGATGTCCACTTCCACCTCTCTTATTCAACATAGTCCTGGAAGTTCTAGCCATAGCAATCAGACAAGAAGAAGAAATAAAAGGTATCCAAATTGGAACAAAAGAAGTAAAACTGTCTTTATTTGCAGATGACATGATACTATGCACAGAAAATCCTAAAGATTCCAACAAGATACTGCCAGAACTGATAAATGAATTCAGCAAAGTACAAGGATACAAAATTAATATCCACAAGTCAGTTGCATTTTATATGCCAATAACAAACTATTAGAAAGAGAAATTAAGAAAACAATGCCATTCAGAATTGCTTCAAAAAGAATAAAACACCTCGGAATAAATCTAACCAAGGTTGTAAAAGGCCTGTACTCGGAAAATTATAAGACACTGAAGAAATAAATTGAAGAAGATACAAATAAATGGAAGCACGTACTATGTTCAGGGATGGGAGGAATGAATATCACTAAAATGTCCATGGTACCCAAAGTAATCTACAGATTCAACAGAATTCCAATACCTACCAAGGTACCAATGATGTATTACACAGAACTACAGCAAAGATTTGAAACATTCATATGGAATCATAAAAGGTCCCACATAGCAACAGCAATCCTGAGAAAGAATGAAGTTGGAGGAATCACACTACCTAATATCAATCTATACTAAAAGCCATAGCAATCTAAACAGCATGGCAATGGCATAAAAACAGACACATAGATCAATGGAACAGAACAGATGGACCAGAAATAAAGCCACACCTTTATAGTCAATTAATATTCAACAGAGAAAGCAAGCACATACAATGTGCTAAAGATAGTTTGTTCAATAAACAGTGTTGGGAAAATTGGATGGGTATGTGCAGAAAAATTAAGCTAGATCACCTTCTTATGCTACACACAAGAATAAATTAAAATTGGGAGAACAGTATGAAGTCCCAAGGGGCCTAATTTGAAGGGGATTGAGGAGTCATAGTCCTACGTACAATGTTTCTTGTATCTCGTATCTTCTTCAATGAATGTCTGTTTTTCACAAAAAAAGAGTAAATTAAAAATGGATTAAAGACTTAAATATTAGACCTGAAACCATAAAAATTCTAGAAGAAAATACAGGCAGTGAAATCTCGGACACTGCTTGCAGCAATTTTTTATCTGACATATTTCCTCAGGCAAGGGAAACAAAAGAAAAAATAAACAAGTGGGACTAAATCAAACTACATCCACAACAAAGGAAACCATCCAAAAATAAACAGATAACCCACGCAATAGGAGAACATATTTGCCAACACATCTGATAAGGGGTTAGTATCCAAAATTTATAAAGAACTTTTACAACTCAACACCAAAAAAACCCCCAAAAAACAACAATTCAATTTAAAAAATGGGCAAAGGACCTGAATAGACACTTCTCCAAAGAGGACATACAGATGGCCAATAGACATATGAAAAGATACTCAACATCAATAATCATCAGAGAAATGAAAATTAAAACCACAATGCTGTATCACCTCGCACCAGTCAGAATGACTATCATCAATAAATCAATAAACAACCCGTGCTGGAGATACATCAAAAAATTAAAACAGATCTGCCTTTTGACCCAGAGATCCCACTTCTGGGAATATATCCGAAGAAACCCAAAACACTAATTTGAAAGAACATAAGCACCCCTATATTAATTGCAGCATTATTTATAATTGCCAAAATATGGAAGCAGCCCAAGTGTCCATCAATAGATGACTGGATAAAACAATTATGGGACATTTACACAATGGAATACTACTTGGCTATAAAAAAGATTTTACCCTGTGAAACTGCATAGATGGACTTGGAAAACATTATGCTAAGTGAAATAAGCCAGTTAGAGAAAGTCAAATACCATGTGATTTCGCTCATATTTGGAATCTAATGAACAAACTGACCTAACATGCAAAATAGAGACAGACAGAGAGAGAGCAGGATGACAGCTATGGGGAGAATTAGAGGAGGATGGATCAAGCAAAAAGGACTCATGGACAACAGTGTGGTAATTGTGGGGGAGTGAGGGGGTATAAGGGGGATAAATGGCAATGGAAAAAAAATTCAGTAAAAAAATTTTAATTAAAAAAATCATCATGTAATACATCTCAAACTTAAACAATGTTATATGTCAATTATATCAATACAGTTGAAGAAAAAGTAGTAAAAATATAAAATAAAATATAAAATGGTTACTGCTCTCATCCAATTATGCTAAAAATAAACCATTTTGATTATTAAAATTAAATTATAATGCTTTATATATAATATGTTCAAAATCCTATGCTCCATTATAGTCACTAATTACACTGACTCCCTAAAAGCAGATGATTTTATACACATAATAAAAGAAACCCACACAAATGTTGGTGTTTCCCCATCAAAATATAACATCCCACTATATTAGCTTTCTGAAAAACAGATGTTTGATACAAAATACCTTTAAAAAGTCAATACAGATATCCCCTGCTTTTTGAAAATGTATATTACACTACACTTCACTTTTACAAAAGACCTACATTAGTACCTGTTTTTGCTCACCAAAAGAAATCCAAATAGAATTTTTGATTTACAAAAAAAGGTAAAAAGCAAAAATAGCATTTATCATTTGTTTTACAGTGAGTGGTTATAAAGGCAATACACACCTTAGCCGTGAGACTGGCACTGCCAAGCTCCTTCCCCAGGGAACTACATTCAGCATCTCAGCATCAAGCCATCATAATGTTGAACTGTGTATGTGAGCATGTGTGCTTTATCTCAATTTACTCTGTGCATTCCTGCTTTTACCCCATGTTAGTGTTATTTTAGGTTTTATGTGTTATTTGGTATGATTTAATAGATTATTTTTTAGGTTTGGGAACGCTCAAAAATGTTTCCACATAAATTGATGGTAATTGCTTCTTCACTTTATGCCATTTCAGCTTACGAAAGGTTTCATAAAAATGTTCTACTTTTGGGTAGTGGGGGAAATCTGTACACCAAATTTTTCATAAACTAAATCTACAGCGAACTACTCCCCCAGATGTTTGCCTATAACAATTGAGTCATAATTAAAGTACCATTAATTGAAGCACTCTGCTATAGTAATTGCTACCAATAGTTTCTATCTAAGGATATATCTAAATAAATACAGGGTTCCAAGAGCTGTATAACAAATAGGTAGGCCTCCTATGGCGCCCCAACAGTTCAAAACACTGGCTTTATTTTAAAAGCAAACAAAACAAAAAAACTCCCATATACAAAAATTCCTACATTTTTAATTTACATTTTTACAAAGTATGTCCTATTAATAGTAACTTATAGAATTGATAAGCTTAAATTAATATATGTACTGTACTTGTCTTTTTCAATTGTTTCTTGATAAATAGTAAACTGGTCCTGCATATAGTCTTCATGTTTATGAAAAACATCACATGTTGGCTTCCAGCTATGGAAAAAAGTATTATAATTAACACCTCAGAATGACAAATTGTAAGAGATAATGAAAAATAAATGTAATCACTTAAAAATAAACAAATCTTTCTCTTCTTGGAAAAAACAAGCTTCCTTCAAGAAAAATATTCCCATCTCCCATCACCATCACTACTGCCATTCATGCAATCATACATATGCTCAAATAAATACCATTATCTGGTATTTAATAAAAATAAGCAGATAATGGTTATTTTTACATAAAACCTTTTTTGGACCCATGACTAGGAAAGCAGTAACTATACCATGGTTGGACTGTGTATTGCTACAGCATTTCTAGAATATATTCTGCAACACTGCAACATCATACTCCTAAGATCTAAGAAATTCTTTTGGGCCCTAACTGGTGTGGCTCAGTAGTTTGGGCACTGTCCCACAAACCAAAACGTCACAGGTTTGATTCTCCATCAGGGCACATGCCTGGGTTGCAGGCCAGGTACCTCGTTGGAGGCTTGAGAGAGACAACCGACAGATGCTTCTCTCACAAGCTGATGTTTCTCTCCATCTCTTTCTCCCACACATCAATGTTTCTCTCCCTCTCTGTAGCCCTCCCTTGCCCTCTCTCTAAAAATAAATAAATAAAAGCTTTTTCTAAAAAAAGAAATTATTTTGGCATAAGCATTCAAAGTGCTAGGATAAGGGCTAAAGAGAGTCTTTTTTCTCTGAAACTTAAAAAGTCAGGTTGCGACACTCTCTAGAATTAAGAAAGAAATTAGGCTAATATGAATATAAAATCAGATGGTAAGAATAAAATAAATATTCATCTTATACATTTTTTGTTTATTGCATGATGCAAAAAATGTTACCAATGTGAAAAATCTAGAATTAGCATATATCATGGCAGCTTCCATTCTAAATATTGTTCAAATATTTCGTCTCATTCTTTTTTCTAATCTCTTTCTTTAGATTCAAAAAGTATAACTGTCCACTTTGGAAACACAGAAACATTCTCAAACCTGAAAAATAAGTACTGTTACTCAGAAAGGTTTTCTTCTCTCAAAGATTATATAGTCATCTATATTTTCTTCTAGTACTTTCACGAATTCATATTTCACATTTAAATTTCTAAAACAACATGCTGATATCATGAACTAGAGGTGTTCACAGTATTAAAATCAACAGATCCTATTAACTGTCCTCAGAACCCATCAGAGATTAAACTGTATTAAGTACAGTACATCTTGGACACAGCAGGTTCTAAGGGGAAACTATCAGTTCTTTTCCAGTACTCACTGCAGCTAGTTGGTGGAAACCACTAGTAAAACCTACTACAATAAAAACCTAAATCAAAAAGCAAAAAAGTTCAACAATATATAGTTTTTTAATGATCAGATAGCCAAAAAATTTAAACATTGCTAATTCCTGTGTTGGCAAGGGTGTGAGAATACAGAAACTCTCATACATTGTTGGTGGGAGTATAAGTGAGTATAATCTTTTTAGAAAGCGGTTTGGCATTATCTACCAAATGTTTAAATGTGCATACTCTTTGATCTAGCAATTTCACTTCTGGAAGTTCATTCTATAACAATAATAGGTCTATAAATGTGGAAGGATACCTGTACACGTTGCTTATTATAGGAAAAAACTGGAAACTACCTAAATGTCTATCAATAGAATGATAAAATGATACATCAATACTATATACTACTATGGAGCTGCTAAAAATGAAATATATACATAATCATTACACACAATACCATTTATATTACATATTGTTAAATTTAAAAACAAGGTGAAGAATAAGTATGGTATGATCCCATTTTTGTAAAAATGGAAAGATATGGAGACAGATGTATATATTAAGTATATGTAATAATGATGTTGAATATTTATTAAAAAGGTCTGAAAGGATACTCACAACTGTTAAGAGTGATTACTACAACAGGACAGAGTAAGGGTAGGGACTGCAGGTAGGGAAAAACTTTTTATTCCATAAATTTGTATAGTTTTTGAATTTTTATATTAGGTATGTGTTACTTTTATAAAATTTTAAAACTAGCATAAAAAGTAATGGGTTAAAGCCCTGGCTGGTGTGGCTCAGTGAATTGAGTGCTGGCCTGTGAGCCAGAGGGTCGTCAGTTCAATTCCCAGCCAGGGCACATACTGAGTTGCAGGTCAGGTCCCCAGTAGGGGGTGCACATGAGGCAACAACACAATGCTATTTCTCCCTCTTTCTTTCTTCTTCCATTCCCCTCTCTCTAAAAATGAATAAATAAAATCTTTTTTTTATGGGTTAAAAACAAAAAAGCTTGTTAAAATTTTGAATAACAAAATATTTCAAAATAAATGATTCTAAAATGTAGTATTTAATACAAGACAATGGTCCACATAAAATTAAATACAAAAAGCTAACATTTTATTTTTGAAGTATTTGTAATATACAATAAAGTTCTATTAACAAGTCTTTTTCCAAAATATGCCTTATAATGCATTTAACTAATAGAATCCAGAACCTGAAGCCATGTCAAAAGAATTCTTAACATACTGAATTCTTTTATTTTGAAAAGCTACTAATTTTCAGCAAGATTCCATTAGACAAAAATAAGATCTTAAAAATTCAAAGATGTAAATTATTTCAAATTTATTTATGTAATAGTAATTTTACATACTCTACCTAATGGGATCTGAATTAGAGAGATCTTATAGCATTTCTATTTTTCTTTTGACCCTCCTGTGATCAATCCCTTCTTATAAGGCAATTTAAGACTTAATTCATCATTGTGTTAATATATAACACTACTTTAAAACAGCACTTTCTATAAACTCAGAAACCTTGAATAAAAGGATCTAGTGTCAATTACTGAAAGCTCTTTTCTTTCAAATACTTACTTACTACAGTTGTCCTTGATTTCCTTACTATGTTTACAGTAATAACCAATTTCCTCATCTGTTGTATTTATAGTTTCCTTTATCTTACAAATAGTTGCTTTATTTTGTTTAATATCATCAAAGGTTTCTGAAAAGAGAAAATACTTATTTTCTTAAGGTAGAAATCATAAATTAAAATAAACAAATAGAATAGAAAAAGAAGTATGGCAACTTACCTAAAAGGGAGACAGTCAGAGGACGAGAGGAAATGAGGTTTGAGATAGGAAGGGCCTTATTGAAAAGCACAGAACCAGAGCCAGGCTTGCTCCTATGCCCAAAAGCTAAGGATTTGTGTTTGGGATTGAAGAGAAATTAAATGTCCTCTTTATTGTAAAAGGCTAGAGTAAGTGGTATCTAAGATCAATGGCATCTTATGATGCCATGAGGTCATGTAAATATTTACTTATATATGGTATTAACATAAAAGTTTTGTTTTTGAAAAATGTGAAATTTCTATTCATCAGTTCAATGTCAATTAATTATTAAATACACCTGGCTTCTTTTTCCTAGTGACTAAAACAAGATACAATTAGTTTCATAAAGAGATTAAAATAAAATTTTAATACTCAGTATTCATTTTTCTTGCAGAAAAGATAACCAAATTCTATCTTTTCAAAACTATTAAGAAATTAGTGATTCCATTTTCTTTTAATAGTTTTTCTGTAGAATCTTGAAATGCTATATTTAGGTAAGTTGTTTTGTCGTTTCACTCATAATATTCTTCTCAGGAATATTATTCCTGAAAAATATGGCATCCATCAATCCTGGCCTATGATTGAATCAAATATTTGAAATAACCTGTGTTACTTGAGAAAAATGATATTATTTTCAACTGTACCTAGTTAAAGGGTCATTTCAGCTTAAAGCAAAATTCTTTGACACAAATTAAATACTGAATATAGGGTTTTATTATTGAAAAATCTGTACTTAGGATAAACAGCTCATTTTAAGGCCCTGGCTGGTGTGGCTCAGACGGTTGGAGCTTCATCCAGTGAACTGAAAGGTCATGCATGGGGTTTGATTTCTGCTCAGGGCACGTGCCTGGGTTGAGGGTTCGATCCCTGGTCATGGCACATCAGGGAAGCAATCGATTGATGTCTCTCTCTCCCGTCCTTCCCCTCTCTCTAAAATTAATAAGCATGTCCTCAGGTGAGGATAAAAAACATAGCTCATTAGTAGGCACTAAACAGAACTGGCACAAAAGTTATTATTTCAGCCATAAATTATCCTAAGCAAGGTAGCTTCATATTACCTTATACACGATAAAAAATCAAAAACTAAAACTACTTACTATTAATTCGTTGAATCATATCTTCTTTAGTCCTTATATCTTGCTGATACTGAAACACTAAAATAAACAATTATTTTTTGACTTCACGTCATTATTAAAATAGCAAACGATAATACAAATAGCTACATGTCTTTATTTTTATTTTATACCTACCAAATTCTAACAAAAGTCTGTCCAAGCTGACAAAGAGGCTGTCATTCATCTTGGATACTGTTAAAAAAAAAATTATAAGGAAAGATTTTCTGAGGTCGTATGCAAAACAGTACATACGAGGCCACAATCTCATTAACATAGCGTTATTACAGGAAAACGTGGCCGGAGCAAGCACCGGGGAGGGGAGGCCGGCTCGGCCGAGCCCGGGCCCGGGCCCCGGCCCCGGAGGCACTCGGATCGGTGCTGGTGGAGCGCCGCTGCGTCACCAGCTTCCGCAGGAGCCTTCCAACGGTTCACACCACCTAGTCACTGAACATTCTGCAGGCCGCAGACACCCGGATCTCTCAAAAGGGTGCGCCCTATAAAATAAATATCTGAATATGTCCCTTCTGGGCGCGCGCCTTACTAGGAAGAGCAAGAGTCCTACAGAACCAGTGCGATTTCACACTTAGAATCTCCCCCCAGGAATCCAAACCGTGGAACTTCCCACAGAGCTGCCCAGGCGCTTTGCACGTGCGCCCGAGGCGGCCTCGTGTCTCTGCCGGCCACCGACGGGCTGCAGGAGCCACGCTTCCCGCGCGCTCTGAGGCGGGAAGTTCGCTGGCGGGCGGGCACTCGCGGCCGCCTCGCTTCGCCTCGCTTCACCCGAGCGCGCCCCCAACACCCCAACGACGCGGCGCCCACAGCTTCGGGCGGCACTGCGGCCTGAGGGCCGCGCCTGGAAGCCCCTAGAACACGGCCCGCAGTCGTTCTCCGGTGACGAGGCCCGCCAGCCCCCGCCCCCCACGCCCCCTCCGTCACGGCCGCCTGTGCGGGCAATAACCACCACGCACACCTAGCTCGGTGGCCCCTCTGGGACCCGAACGTCCGCTCCCTTCCTTCTCCCGGCGTCGGAATCCGCCCAGAGTGGAATTCCACCGGACCCCCCAAGCCGGACCCCCAAGCTGAAGCGCCGGCCCCGCCCAGGCCTACGAAGCCGGTGACAGAGCCGCAGATCGCGCTGAAGAGCGAGATCCAAATCCCCGCGAGACCAGCGCTGCGCTATCGCTCCTGCCTCCCGGCCGAGCGTGAAACCAGCCCTTTAAAACGTGCTGGCATCAGAGAGGATCCCTTCGTGGAGGCGGAGGTGGGAACCTGTCAGGGCCGTTCCAGTTCTCTTGAAGAAAGTGTTCTTTTTTGAAGACTACTCATTCCTCTTTTAACTGTTTTCAAAACATTTGGAAAAAAGCAATAAAATTGATATCGACTTGAACATTACAGTAAAAAATACTTGAATCAATCATCGAAATTCAATTTTGCGTTGCGCATTTTTCAAAAGTTCTTGAAAAGCAAGCATAAGATTTCGAATACATTTTCATTCAACAAATTGAGAGTCATTTGTTTT
>PVJD01002606.1:0-195709 GCA_004026545.1 Mormoops blainvillei | reverse complement strand
TAGTATAAACAGCCTCTGGGACAACTTCGAGAAGTCCAACATTTGCATCATAGGGGTAGCAGAAGGAGAAGGGAAAGGGCAAGAAATTGGAAATCTATTTTAAAAAATAATGAAAGAAAAATTCCCTAATTTGATGAAGGAAATAGACATGCAAGTCTAGGAAGCACAGAGAGTCCCAAACAAGGTGGATACAAAGAGACCCACTCCAAGACACAACATAATAAAAATGCCAAAGGCTAAAGATAAAGAGAGAATCTTAAAAGCAGCAAGAGAAAGGCAGTTAGTTACCTCCAGGGGAGTTCCCATAAGGCTGTCAGCTGATTTCTCAAAAGAAACTTTGCAGGCTAGAAGAGATTGGCAAGAAAAATTCAAAGTCATGAAAAGCAGGGACATGCAGTCTAGATTGCTCTACCAAGAAAAGCTATTGTGTAGAATCAAAGGGCAGATAAATAGCTTCCCAGGCAAGAAAAAAACTAAAGAAGTTCATTATCAACAAACCATTATTATATGTAATGTTAAAGAGACTTATTTAAGAAAAAGAAGGTCAAAACTATGAACAATAAGTGGCAAAAATACATACCTATCAACAATTGAATCTAAAAAACAAACTAAGCAAACAAGAAGAACAGAGACAGAATCCCGGATACGGGGAACATTTTGATGGTTGCCAGATGGGAGGGGGTTATGGGGGGATGGAAGAGGTGAGGAGATTAAGAAGTACAAATAGGTATTTACAGAATAACCATGGGGATGTAAAGTACAGCATAGAGAATGGAGTAGCCAAAGAACTTATATGCATGACTCATGGACATGAACAATACTCTAGGGATTGCTTGAGGGTATCGGGTGTGCTGGGCGGAGTGTGGCAAAGGGGGAAAAATCAGGACAACTGTAATAGCATAATCAATAAAGTATAATTTTAAAAAATTAAAAAGTGACACCTGCTTTGCAGTGTTGTTTGGGTGATTACACAAAATATGTGAAGTACTTGGCACAGAGTAGGTTCTCATTAAATGATAGTTGTTATTAATTGATTTATTTAACATATATATTTTTTTGTACCACCAACGTGTCAGGCATGGGGTTACAGACCTGAATTAGAAGAATGAACAAGATGAAATCTAAACACTGTAGTCTTAAAGATCACAGCACTGTGAGAAGTATGATCATTGAGCACTGTTTTCTGTGTAACTGATTAGGGAAGTGAGATTTTCCCCATATTCCTCTCCTTACAAAGGTGACTTGTATTTTTGGAATGCTTCTTACATACCTAGAACTGTGCTGAATGCTTCACTTCGATTATCCTACACTGCTTCCAGCAAACCTATAAAGTATTCACTATTATTCTCATAATATCCATTCTGCAGATGAAGAGCCTGAAACCCTGAGACATCTAGTAATAAAGAAGGGGCAGAGCTGGGCACTGAGCCTGGGAGCATGTTTTCGGAGCCCACACACTGAACCACTCTGCCTTGCACTGATTCAGGAACAGGGCTTTGAAGGGTGCAGTGGGTTGATCTGGTAGGGACAATGGATTAAAAAATTGACTATGGCAGGGAGGTTAGGACAGGGTAGAAGAACTTTGAGAAGGGGAAGTAGCACTGATGATGACAATTACACCAAAGGAGTAGGAGGGGCAGAGAAGAAAGGGGTTGAGACTTGGAGAGTAACAGCTAGGTAAGCAATATATTCAATGTAAGCAATATCAGGTAGCATATGGGACCTTTACAAAACACTGACCTGGGGTATCAGAAATAATGGTACACCCATTTTAATATTGGAAATTGAATATAGGGTTGGCAGTTCAGGTAAAAGTAGAAGTGTTTCGCCTGGGAGGATGTCCTGATATCAAAAAGTTATTCATCCCTGGGCAGTGGCTCAGGTGGTTGGAACATCATCTCGCACACCAAAAAGGTTGTGGGTTCAATTCCCGGTCAGGGCACATATCTAGATTGCATGTTTGATTGCCAGTCAGGGTGCATATGGGAAGCATCCAATTGATGTTTCTTTCTCATATCAGTGTTTCTCTCTCTCTCTCTCAAATCAATAACCATATCCTCAGGTAAGGATTAAAAAATGATAATAAAAAATAAAAAGTAATTTAGCATACTCCTGCTAAGGTGAGGTCCTACAGAAAACATTGGATTCTACAGAAGGCGGTGAATCAGATCTACGTGAATAGATGAGCTGCTGTCTGAACAGGTGAGTCCTCAAGAACAGGACTGTGGTGTCATGCAATGTCACTTCTGATCATCTTGAGAATTAAGGTGTTGTTCAGTAGGCCTGGCCCAGAAGGAAATGGGATCACCAACTACAGACAGGAGTGTCCTTTTAAGGAGAACCATTCTGTGTGCACTGTGAGCTGAACTGGGAGGGTCATGTCATTATGTGATTATAGGTACCTGAGTCAGGATACAAGGCCTCTTCATTCAAGGCTGGGGTTCTTGGCAGAGTCCTCAGTCGATGATGTTTCTATATCCACTGGAGGAACACATATTAGTGAGGGCTCTTCCTGTTGTAAGCTATAGAAGCACCTGCTCAAACTGGTTTAAGTCAGAGAAAGGGATGTCTTGACTTGCTAACAAAGTCCTTTGAGTCTACTAGCTTTTAGGCATGGCTGGATCCAGGGGCTTTCTTTCATTCCCTCCCTCTCTCCCTCCCTTCTTTCCTTCTTTCCTTTTTATCTGTGTTGTTTCCATTTTAGGCTGTTTCTTTCCAGTTAGCTGTAAAGATAGACACATGAGTTTCAGAATTTCATGGTCCTTCGTTCTTAAGACCTTGGAAGAAAGGAAAGGCTATCTCTTTCCAGCATCCATGTGGGTTCTTTTTGGACACACACCCACATTTGGAACAATCACTGTGCTTGGTGAGATAACCTATGCTGATGGGAAAGCCTGGGTCCAGAGAGGCAGGGCCCCAGGTGACCTAGGCCTGATGGTCAGGGAGAAGTGATTTCCAAGAGCAGCACAGCAGGGGCTTGACAGTGTTAGGCTGAAATCTGTCCTTGTTTCCTGAGCCAGTGTTACCCAAAGTGTGATGTGGGGACCACCAGCCTCAACATCGCCGCAGAACTTGAAAAACTCTGATGTTATCCAGAGTCACTGAATTAGGAATCCCATTCTAACAGCCTTCCCATGTAACTCTGCGTATGCTAAAGTTTGAGAACCATACTTCCACTTGGTGAGTCCCTCTTATATTCTCTATATCTACTTTCTTCCCTCAACTGTTTGTGAACTGTGGTCAGAGACCTGGGAAGATATCGCTCATACATACTTGGGTGAGACCTTTGTTCTGACTATCAAGTCAGCAAAGCCCCTGGAAGTCCCTCACTCAGAAGACAGTATTCACCCAGAAGAACCCCTAACTTAAAGCACTGTATCTTGTTTTGGTGACTAAGAGAGAGTAGGGCTTTTTAGTATTCTTGTCTGGTAACAAATACCACTTAGAAATCCATTTTACAATCATTTAAACTGGTTTGTTTTGGTTCTATTTACATAATTTTGTGAGATGCATTAGCAAGAGAGGCAGTGCGTTATTTTTCTGCAGCCAAAACACAGAAAAGCCACTTTCTAAGGTAATTACCACTTCAGTGCTCCCCACGGGGTTAGAGGACACTGTGAAGAAGTGTGCCTTCTGGGCCCAGGGCCACTGAAGTGTGCAGAGAATGTGCTTTTTCCCTGGGAAAGGAAACAGCACACATTGTGTGAAGCCTGTTTACCTACATGCATCATTTGCATGAAGGTTATGGAGCAGTGGCTTCCTGCACGTGGTGGGAGCTCATCTGAGACAAACAAGGTACGTCAGAGACCACTGAGGCATAGAGCCTGGTGAGAGAAACACCTGACCTCCTGCTATCAGGATGGGAATTGAGAGACACTCTTGCTGAGGATCAGATCAGATCAGACGGTTATATGTCCTAGCAGCTGGGACTTTGTAAGGAAAACGGTCTGCTAAGTTCTGTAAAGCTTGCACAGAGGAAAGGGCACTGAGTTCCTCAGGGAGTGCAGAGCAAAGAATATCCTGGGCGACTGTCCTGCACCCCTAGTCCTTTGTTTTCTGTATTAACCCAGACTTTAGACCTCCCACTCCCATTTCTTTTTCCTACCATGCAGATTTAGTCATTTCTCTGGCAGTTTCCATTTGTTGATGATCCTAACTCTGGTCCTGCAGAAAACCCAATCTCTGGTCACTTGTGCACATCCCACTAGCAGCTTAAAGAATGCTCGTATACCCGGTATGATTACTGTGCTCTACTATGGCAGGGAAGGGTCGGGTACCAATGATACAAAGATGGATAAGCCCCTTTTCCCTTAAGGATCTCAATTAACAGGTTTCTTTTAAAGCTACGTCCTTGGAACTAATGACTTAGAGGGGTTCTGCATTTCTCTGCACCTAAAGCAGGGATTTGGCCCATGGAGCTCAAGACATCTATAGATAGAATTCAGATATAAGTCAGGATGAGAAAAATTACATCTTTATTATTAATTTTCTCTTGTGATCTTTCTTGTCAATGTTGTTTATCTTTATGGCTGTCATTCCATTTTAAACAATGATTCACAGTCACACCTACAGATCAGCCAGGTGGGCTTCCAGGCTTGCTCACATTAACTAGGATGCTAGTTGCCAGGATCCTGGGCTTTTATCAAAGTGCCACTCCATATCACCACACTCTTCTCACAGCTGCTGCTGTCCTAGCCTCTTCCTATCCTTGTCCTTCTGCCTTCTGATCCAATCCATAATTCCAGTTGCTTCTCATTGACTTATTTTCACTCATACTTTGAGGTCAGCTTTTATTTGTTGAATAAAAATGTCTCTCACAGGCCATTAGCTCAATTTCTGCTTATTCTTGCTGCTGGAACTGTGTACTTTTTGTTTAGATCCATGCCTACTACAGTTTTGGGCACAAGCCTCAGTTGACCCTTCTGGTCTTGCTCCAGCCCACAGACCTGACTTGCAGAGTCTGTCTGTCCATCTGGTGTGGTCCTCACAAACTAACTTTTCTTTTGGATTCATCTAGAGGTAAACTGGGTTCAAATCTGTCTCTGTCTCTTTCTAGCTGTGTAGTATTGGGCCAATTACTTAACTTTTCACTTTCCTCTTCCTAATCTGTAAAATGGGGGTACTAACAGCACCGGGTTACATGAATTAAATGAGGTAATGCCCAGCCAGTCTTCATTACATTAGTTATAATCATTATTTGTATTTTTATTTATAATCATTATTGCTAATTATATGTTTATGTGTTAGCTATACTCATTACTATTAATGACCTGAGAATATTCAGTAAAAATAATAGTATATGAGTAACGACAGCTTTGAATAAACAGCTGTAAGTAACACATGAGGTATGTGAAAATGATGAATTTTGGGAAACACCACATTGTTGCAAATCAGGATGACTTGTATTTTGGGGGGTTATGGAAGGCTTAGGCTGTAATGGGCTTTATCTGCCATCCCCAGTGTTTGTGTGGCTCAGGTGGTAGGTAACTGACAGTTAAGAACCACTCTGGGGAGTTTTGGAGTTGTCTTTAACAGAGTTCAAGTGTCAGGGCTTCTGAGCCTCCCATCAGAAATGCATGAACCTCTATTGACCCTCGTTCATTGTGACAATGCTCTGTAATGTTAGAAGATAACCCATAATAGGCAGTAATTGATATTGATATATGAAATTGATATTACCACCACAAACCCCATCATCATTACTAATCGGCAAAATCTACTCCTCTTCCTCCTCCACGATTATTGTCATTTTTGCCACCACCATCATCGTCGGCATCTTCTTTCTCTTTCTCTTCTTCATCACCTCCTCCTCCTCCTTTTCTTCCTCTTTTGAGTCCACTTTTCTCACTGGATGCTTTCCCCCACTTTGCCCCTCAATATTGGAAATAGGATGCATATCTATTAGCACCTGATAAATGGTGTAGTATCTTTACAGGACATGGAACTCTAAGACACTTCATGAAACAGCCCTTCACTTTAAATATCTTCCTAAAGGGAGGCATTTGCATCTTAGCTCCCAAATGCCTGTTTTCTCCAAGAGGTAAATGAAAAGGACAACCTTTGTGCTTTCATTTATCTTCTGACCTGAAGCCAGGAAGGCTTTTCTTAGTAGTGGTAGGTACAGTTTGCTGCTGCCTTTGGCTATATTTTAAAATTGTTAATGATAAAAATTACACAAGTAATTCATGAATACATTCTCCTTGTAAAAGATTTAACCAATCCTGATATCTACATAATGTGAGTCTTCCCTCAAATGCCTCCACCTTTGAGTGTACTGTATCCCTTAAATGTAACCATTTAATGGTTTGATGTGAAGTCTTTCAGGGTTTTTTTAAAACACATGTGCATACACACACACTTCAATAATCTACATATTGTTTTTTTAGTAACTTTATTGAGGACTAATTGACCTATGATAAATTGACTGTACATATTTTAAAGGTGTGATTAGATAAATTTTGATCACTTTGTATGCCTGTAAATCCATCACCACAATCAAGATAATAAACACACCCATCTTCCCTGAACATTTCTCTGTGCCTTTCTGTAATCCCTCCCTCTTGCCCCATGCCCCGCTCCACCTCTCCCCAGGCAAACACTGATGTGTCTTCACCACTATATATGAGTTTGCATTTCCTAGAATTTATTTAAATGGAATCATACAAGGTATATTCTTTTTTTGTCTGGCTTCTTTCACTCAGCATAATTATTTTGAGATTACTTCTACATATATCAATAATTCATTATTTCTTATTGTTGAAGAATATTCCATGAAGTGGATATTCAGTGTTTCTTTATCCATTCACCTACTGATAGACTTTTGGGTTGTTTCCGGTTTGGGGCTATCAAAAACAAAGCTGCTGTGGTGATTTGGATGCAAATCTTTGTAAGAGTATATGCCTTTGTTTTTCTTCTAAATACCTGGGAGTGGAATGGCTGGGATACGTGGTAGGTATTTGTTTAACTTTTTAAGAAACTGGAAAACTGTTTTCTTTTTTGAAAAAAAAATTTAATTTTTAATATATTTTATTGGTTGTGCTACTACAGTTGTCCCAATTGTTCCCTCTTTGCCCCTCTCCACCCAGTACTCCCCATTCCCTCCAGCAGTCCCCCCACTCCTCACTTAGATCATGTCCATGGTTCATGCATATAAGTTCTTTCACTACTCCATATCCTATACAGTTCTTCAATTCCCCTGTCTATTCTGTACCTACCAATTTGTACTTCTTAATTCCTGAAATTCCCCTCATCTTCCTCCTTCCCCCTCCCAACTGAAAACCCTCCAATGATCTCCATAGTTATGACTGTTTCTGTTCTGCTTGCTTGCTTATGTTATTTAGAATCAATTGTCAATACTTGTGAATTTATTTCCATTTTAAGGTTCATAGTCTTGATCTTCTTTTTCTTAAATAAGTCCCTTTAACATTTCATATACTAATAGCTTAGTGATGATGAACTCCTTTAGCTTTACCTTGTCTGGGAAGCACTTTATCTGCCCTGCAATTCTAAATGGTAGCTTTGCTGGATAGAGTAATCTAGGTTGTAGGCCCTTGCTTTTCATCACTATGAATACTTCTTGCCAGTCCCTTCTAGCCTTCAAAGTTTCTTTTGAGAAATCATCTGAGAGTCTTATGGGAACTCCTTTGAAGGTAGCTATCTACTTTTTCTCTTGCTGCTTTTAAGATATTTTCTTTATCTTGAGCCCTCGGCATTTTAATTATGATGTTCTTGGTGTGGTCTTCTTTGTTTCCATTTCATTTGGGATTGTCTGTGCTTCCTGGACTTGTATGTCTATTTCCTTCACCAAATTAGGGAAATTTTCTTTCATTATTTTTAAAATAAGTTTTCAACTTCTTGCTCTTTCTCTTCTCCTTCCAGCACCTCTATTATTCAAATGTCAGAATGTTTGAAGTTGTCCCAGAGGCCCCTTACCCTATCCTTGTTTTTCTTAGATTCTTCTTTCTTCTCGCTGTTTTGATTGAAAGTAATTTTTTCTTCCTTGTGTTCCAAATCATTGATTTGATACTTAGCTTCATCCAGTCCACTGTTTGTTCCCTGTAAATTTTTCTTTATTTCACTTAGTGTAATCTTTATTTTTGCCTGGGTCTTTTTCATGCTGTTGAAGTACCCAATGAGTTTCTTGAGCATCCTAATAACCAGTGTTTTGAACTCTGCATTTGATAGATTGCTTACCTCCATTTTGTTTAGTTCTTTTTCTAGAGGTTTGTTCTTTTCTTTCATTTGGGCCATATATCTTTGTCACCTCATTTAGGCAGCCTCCTTGTGTTTGGTTCTAAGTATTGAATAGAGCTTCTTTGATTCCCTGTCTTAGTAGCATGGACTAATGTAGAAAAGCTCACCTGTAAGTTGGATAGGGTGGAGCCTTAGGTAATTGCCTGGGCAGGGCATCCCATGTGAACCAGGTTGATGGAGTCTCAGATATATGGCTCTGTGCAACCTTGTTAAACACACTTATTCTACTAGCTTTTCTGTAGGTTCTGTCAGATTGCTTACATAAACAATCATGTCATCTGTGAAGAAAGGCAGTTCTAATTCTTCTTTTGCAGTCTAAATGCCCTTTACTTCTTTCCTCTCTCCTCCTCCTCCTCCTTCTCCTCCTCCTCTGCCTTCTTCTTCTTCTTCTTTCTTCTTCTTTTTTTCCTCCTTCTCCTCCTCCTCCCCCTTCCTCCTCCTCTCCCTCTCCCTCCCCTTCTTCCTCTTCCTCCACCTCCTCCTCCTCCTTCTTCTCTTTTTTACCTTATTGTCCTGGCTACAACTCCCAGTTCAGTGTTGAAAAAGAATAGGTGAGAATGCATGTTTTTTGTCTTGCTCCTGATCTTAGAAAAAAAATTTCATCTTTAATCATTATGTATGATGCTACCCATAGGATTTTTGTAGATGTCCTAGATCAGGTTAAGGAAGTTCCATTGTGTTCTGGTTTGCTAAAAAAAATTTTTTTTTTAAATTCAGGAATAGATGTTAGGTTTTGTCAAATGCTGTTTCTATGCCTGAGATGATATTTTTTTCATCTTTAGTTGGTTGACATTGTAAATCACATACAAGACCTGTCTGGAAAAAGTCCAACCATTGTTAATATAACAAGGATGGTTTGTGCGACAGCAATGTAACCTGATAGCCAAGGAGAGTGGACTGGAATGCATAGGTATGATCAATGATGACTTCACTGTACTACACACGGGGGTGGTAGATGCCGTTGAGTGAGCATGTGTACTGTGTGACCACCACATTCAAATGACCAAGTGATTAGATCAATTAATCTGCATGAAATATTGTGTTAAACTTGAACATTCTTCTGCAGAAACTATTTGGATGACTCAGAAGGCCACAGCTGTGGGCACCTGGTGACTGGCAGCTTCATCATGACATTGCATCTGCTCATGCATCACATCTCAGGCAGAGATTTTTTTTGAGAGACATCAAATCACCTAAGTGATTCAGCCTCCCTACAGTCCAGATTTGGTGCCCTGCAATTTCTGGCTTTTCCCAAAACTGAAATCACCTTTGAAATGGAAGAGATTTCAGACTGTCAGTGAGATTCAAGAAAATACAACAGGGTAGCTAATGGCAATTTGGAAAACTGTGTGAGGTTCCAAGGTGCCTACTTTGAAGGGGACTGAGGTATTGTTGTCCTATGTGCAGTGTTTCTTGTATCTTCTTCAATAACTGCCTCTATTTTTCATAGTACATGGTTGGATACCTTCTGGACAGGTTTTGTATATTTTTATTCATATTTATATTAAACATAGATTGATTTTTGAATGATAAACCAAACTTGAATTCTTGGGAAAACTGTTTGCACATGATGTATTATCTTATATATACATTATTATATTTACTTAAATTTTGTTAGCCCCAGCTGGTACAGTTCACTGGGTTGAGCGCTGGCCTGCAAACCAAATGGTCGCTGGTTCAATTCCCAGCCTAGGGCATATGCCTGAGTTGTGGACCAGGTACCCAGCAGGGGGCGTGCAAGAGATAACCACACATTGATGTTTCTTTCCCTCTTTCTCCCTCCCATTCCCTCTGTCTAAAAATAAATAAAACCTTAAAAATTTTTTTTTGTTTAAAAATTTTGCATCAATGTTCTTGTTCTTGAGGGATATTGGTATTGGTCTATAGGTTTTTAAAATTTATTTATTTATTTTTATAATGTCTTACCTGGTTTTGCTATCAAGAAAATGTTGGTCACATTTTAAAAAAAACCATAAAACCAATCACATTCTTTGTTTTCTTTTAGAGAAATATGGTACTTGACACTCTCTCTTCTCTTTCTTGCATTCTTGGCATTTTAGAAATCTAACCCCTTCAATTTATAGACAAGGAAGCTGAGGCCCAGCAAACTGATGTAACACATACAAACCAAGTGAAACAGGTACACAGCAGTCAGATCTTAGACTCAAGTCTACTGATTTCAAGATCAACATGCTTTCTTCTACCGTGTCTTCTCAAATTAAAGAAATTAGGACTATGGGGAAGGATGGAGAGGGTACAGGGGTCAAATATACAGTTACTGAGGGAAACTAGGTATACAGATGTTGTATTATAAAGTTGTAAACCTGAAATTTATATAATGTTATTAACCAATGTTACTACAATAAATTTAATTAAAAAAAAAGAAAATGTTGATCTCACAGAATTAGTTGTGAACTATTCCCTCTTCTTTAATTATCTGGAAAATTTGTACACATACTTGCTATTGGTTTTTCTTATGTCCTGGTAGAATTCACTACTGAAGACATTTGGACCTACTATTATTTTTTTTTTGTGTGGGAAGATTTCTACCATTATACTTCTTTCATAAATTTAGGGCTATTCAAATTATCTCTTTATTCTTAATGAAGCTTTGATAGTTTGCATTTTTTAAGGAATTTGTCCATTTTATCTAAGTTGTCAAAAGTTTCAGCCTAAAGTTGCTCATAATATTTCCATAATTATTCTTTTAATAGTTGTAGACTCTATAGTAATTTAACTCTTCTCATTCCTGATGTAAATTTTTGTTTTCTGTCTCTTTTCCTTATATGTGTCTGGCTAGATGTTTATGAATTTTATCTCTCATTTCAAAGAACTAAGTTTTGATGCCACTGATTTATTTTCTTTTTGTGTTTTCTATTTCATTGTATTTACTTTGATTTTTATTAGTTCCTTTCATATGGATTTAGTTTACTCTTCTTATTCTAGATTTTTAGATGGAAGTTGAGGCAATTGACTAAGACCGTCTTTCTTTTTTTTTTTAAGCGGAGTCAGTGCTAGATTTTCCCATCTTAGTTCTGCTTTAGTGATATCCCACATATTCTTACCTCCTTTGCTTCCTGTCTGTCAGGTTCACTGTTCTTTGCTACCTGATACCAGTGTCTTAAAGAAATATTGTTTCATATACTTTGTCTTCTTTTTTTTTTTTTGGTTGTTTCAGTCAGGAGGGTAAATCTGGTCTCTGATATTCTATTTTGACCAGAAGTGGAGGTTGATGTAATTTTTTGCTCTTTGGTTTTTTCCCCCTTTACTTCATTTTTATTGTTTACACTATTATTGATGTCCCCATTGCCGCCTCCCTGCCCACGTCCTTACCCTACTGCCTCCCGCCCTCACCCAACTTCCCTCTGTCCATCACCACACTGTTGTCTGTGTCTGTGTCTATGGGTCATGCATATATGTTCTTTGGTTAATCCCTCCGCCTCCCTTTCCTTCCCTTCCCCTCCACCAGCTGTCAGTCTGTTGCATGTATTCATGCATCTGTTTCTGTTCTTTGATTTTTAAAATTATGTTTCAAAGGATCTTTTCATTTCAGTTTTCATAGATCTATTTCTTTCTTCTCTAGTGGTTGCACAGTATACCAATGCTATAACAATAAAGACTATTGCTATTATTGGTTGTGTTTTTACTGTGTGCCAGATGTTATTTAGAGCACTGTTAAGTATGGCAACCCATTTGTATGGTTGGGCAATAATCTAGCTTGGATTTAGTATTGTAGCAGTCAGATATCTGGGATGGCAGGTGCTGCTAGGTAACAAGAGTATCCAGAAACTGATAGCAGGATGAGAGCTAACTTGCATATGGATGTCCATGACTATGTTAAATATTCTTCTTTTGGTGGACACTTGATTATTCTCAATGTTTTGCTTGGTGGACACTTGATTATTCTCAATGTTTTTGCAATGTTTGCAAACCAAACTAGTGTCAACATGTTTATATGTACATCTTTGTGCACATGTGATAAAATATCTGTAAGATAGTTCCTAGAAATGGAATTTTTGGGTCGAAGGGTATACACAACTCAAATTTTGACAAGTACTGCCAAATTGCCCTGTTATTGTATTATGCCACTTCCCACTCCAGATAGCAATGTATGAGGGTTTCTGTTCCTCTAACTTTGCCAACACTAGTTATTATTAATATTTTTAATTTTTCAATCTGATTGGCAAAAGCTGATATCATGACATTTTTAACTTGCATTTCACTGATATGTTCCCATATACTTGAAAGGTTGTATATTTTCTCCTCTTAAATCCCTGTTTGAATCCTTTGCCAATTCTTAATTTATTGATTATGCTAGTAGAGTTGGCCCATTTTTTCTCCCCTTTATTCCCCTCCACCCTGCACCCCCTTCCCACCAGCATCCTCCCCCCACTTAGTTCATGTCCATCGGTCATACATATAGGTACTTTGGCTTCTCCATTTCCTATACTATGCTTAATCTTCCCCTGTCTATTTTGTGCCTACTCTTATGCTTCTTATTCCCTGTACCTTTTCTCCCTTTCTAACCCCACTCCTCCCAGCTGATAACCCTCCATGTGATCTCCATTTCTGTGATTCTGTTCCTGTTCTAGTTGTTTGCTTAGTTTGATTTTGTTCTTAGTTTCAGCTATTGATAGTTGTGAGTTTGCTGTCATTTTACTGTTCATATTTTTGATCTTCTTTTTCTTAGTAAGTCCCTTTGACATTTCATGTAATAAGGGCTTGGTGATAATGAACTCCTTTAACTTGACCTTATCTGGGAAGCACTTTATCTGCCCTTCCAATCTAAATGATAGCGTTGCTGGATAGAGTAATCTTGGAGGTAAGTCCTTGCCTTTCATTACTTTGAATACTTCTTTCCAGCCACTTCTTGCCTGAAAGGTTTCTTTTGAGAAATCAGCTGATAGTCTTATGGGAACTCCTCTGTTGGTAACTGTCTCCTTTTCTCTTGCTGCTTTTAAGATTCTCTACTTATCTTTAATCTTGGGTAATGTAATTATCATGTGCCTTGGTGTGTGCTTCCTTGGGTCCAACTACTTTGGGACTCTCTGAGCTTTCTGGACTTCCTGGAAGTCTCTTTCCTTTGCCAGATTGGGGAAGTTCTTCTTCATTATTTGTTCAAATAAGCTTTCAGTGTCTTGCTCTTCCTCTTCTCCTGGCACCCCTATGATTCAGATGTTGGAACATTTAAAGTTGTCCCAGAGGTCTCTAAGCCTCTTCTCATTTTTTTGAATTTTTATTTCTTTATTCTGTTCTGACTGAATGTTTATTTCTTCCTTCTGCTCCAAATCATTGATTTGAGTCCTGGTTTCCTTCACTTCACTGCTGGTTCCCTGTATATTTTTCTTTATTTCACTTTGCATAGCCTTCACTTTTTCCTCTATTTTGTGACAATATTCAACCATTTCTATAAGCATCCAGCTTACCAGTGTTTTGAACTCTGCATCTGATAGATTGGCTACCTCTTCATCACTTAGTTCTATTTTTGGAGCTTTGATCTGTTCTTTTGTTTGGATCATATTTTTTTGCCTCTGGTGTGCTTGTTAGGTTGTAAGGGGTGGCGCCTTAGGTATATGCCAGGGTGGTGCAACCCACATGCTTCTTTGTGGTGCTGTGTGTGGGGGAAGGGTCTGAGAGGGAACAATGCCACTTAGTTGGCTCTAGGTGGCTTTCAATCACTTCCTCCACTACCCACAAACAAATTGGGCCCTTTTGGTGCTGGTTCCTGGGTGGCTGGGTTTGTGTATATCCTCAGACCCTGCAGGCTCATCCAATGAACTCTCCTGTGAGGCTGGGAGTTTCTCCTGCTGCTGTAACCCCCAGAGTTTTATAGCCAGAGGTGTTTAGGTTTTCTTTTCACAGACCAGAAACCTGGCTTGCATGGCCTGTCTCTCTCCCCTGTTCCTCCTAGTTTTTCCACACCAGCTGCCATCCTTCCCACCTGGTCCTCCAGCTGCTGCCTTACTGCGTTCCCTCTGCCCCGGCTTCCTGTTTCTGTCTCCGCCCCTCCTACTAGCCTGGATGAATGTTTCTTCTTTAACTCCTTGGTTGTTGGACTTCCACACAGTTCGATTTTCTGGCAGTCCTGGTTGTACTTTGTTTTTAAATTTGTTGTTGTCCTTCTTTGGTTGTGTGAGGAGGCAAAGTGTATCTACCTGTGCTCCCATCTTCACTGGAAGTACTCCTTTGCCCATTTTTCACATGGATTGTTTTTCTCTTCTTAGTGATTTACTGGAACTTTTAATATTCTAGATCTTTATCTATCCTCTGACTTCTGTATTGCAATTATTTTCCAAGACTCTTTTTACCTTGTTTATGCTTTCCTTTGTCCTGAAGAAACTTTAATTTTTATGTAGCTAAAACAGTGGGGGTTTTTGTTTGTTTGTTTGTCTTTTGTTTTTTTAAAGGGTTCTGAGCTCTATGTTTTGCTTAGGAAGTCATTCTGGATTCCAAGATTATAAATATATTTTCCTGTATTTTCATTTAGTATCTCTATAGCTTTATTTTTCCTGCTGTACTTCTATCTTCCTGGGATCTATATTTATATGTAGTTGTGTGTTTATGATGTGAGAAGAATCTAACTTTTTTTTTCAAGAGGATATGCAGTCATCCCAATACCATGAACTGGGTATCTCATCATTTAATCATGGCTATCAAGTGTCACATTTAACCTAAAATGAATTCCTTTGTACACATGGATCTGTTATGAGACCATATTGAATTTTACTGACTTTAATTGTTTTTTTTTACCAATATCAAGTTGTTTTGATTATTAAAGCTGTGTGGTATATTTTAGTACTTTGGTAGGTTAGTACCACATCAGTGGCCACTCATTGTTCAAGTAGAATAAATGGCATATGTGAAGGTATGAAAGCATGAAGGAGCATAATGTAATCAAGGGGCCATTAAATGTTGTATTATTGTTAGAGAATGATTGTGAGGAAGTGAGACTAGAGACACTGGCAGATCTTGAAGTTCAGTTTGTACCATCTAAGGAGTTTGGAGAGTCATTTAAGGATGAGTCTTGGGACCAATATGTTAACTTGCCTTCTGGACAGATGCTTGGGTAACAACAAAAGATTAGGCTTCAGATCATAGATCTTGAGATTGAAATACAAGGAGGGTGAGAAAAGGAGTATGAGAGACCTGGAGAAATCACAGATCAAAGCAAGCACCATATTATTGGCTACATTCTGTCAGTCTGTGCAGGGCAGTGGTTTCTTCTGAATAATAACAATAAAATAAAAAGATATCATTCATTAAGCACTATATACCAGATTTGTGTCAACTACTTTATACTCCCATCCCACTTAATCTGTATAATAATACCTACAAAGTAAGCTTTGTATTATTACCCTTATTTTATAAATGATGAAAACTGAGGTTCAAATAAATTAGTATAACTAAATTATGGGATGGGAACATAGATTTTTTCTGGTTCTGTTCTTTATTCCATCACCATCTTATTTCTTAGCTAAAAAGCAGCCTTATTTTACACCTGAGCATTTCCCAAACATGTATAATAAAAATTTCACCCTCTGTTTCACATGAAAAAAAATTGAAAATAAATTCAAAGTCCACCTGCTTAAAGGAAGATCTATGCTTAAAGTTTTTATTTTAGGCTCATTCTGAGTTTCTGAGGACTCTATTACACTTGAGAAATTATATTTGATATCATATTGAAAAGTATCCTTTTTCTAACCTGCCTCCTTGAAGACTTGTACATATATCTGGGCCTTTGACTAACTCACTTTGTTGATGGAAACTAACTTCCTAGCTTCTGTAATCTTTAGTTAAATTAAACCAACCAACCTAATTTTTAAGATTGTAGTAGTGTGTTTACTGAGATTTCTTTCCTGAACTCTGCTGACCTCCCTCCATTTCCATTCATCCTACTAGCATGGAAATCTATCATTAAGAATGTATTAATATAGAGAACTTAATTTACAGGGCCTATTTTCCTCCTTGAGTCAGAGTTAAGCCTGGAGTAAGGTTAAAATAAGGTTTGCCAATAAATTAAGGAGATCTCAGAGTGCTGGCTGAAAGTGGAAGGGAATTTTCCAAGATTATCTGTGACTGAGATATAAACTTAGAGGAGTAAAGCCCATCCCACCCCATATGCCCTATTCCTTGAGACCTTTTGCCCCATATAACCAAGATGGAATCTGGGAGCCATTTTTGAACTATATGCTCCTGTCCCCTGGCCACAGATGATTGAACCAGGGCTGGACACTTGGCCCTAAAGGGAACAGTTATACTAAATGGACTGGTGGCATTCTTCCTCCCAGGAGCCTGGAATTGGATTTAGCAATGCGATTTATTTTCTGCCACATTTGGTTCTTTGCTTTCCAAATCAGCCAAAGCTAGCCTGAGAGAGGAAATAAAGTGGGCATGTGGAAGCAGAAAGGAAAAGCCGTCAGACCCCAGAAATGGAGCAAGAAAGGAAGAGGTGGAAGGTAGGGAGAGAGAAGAGGGGAAGGGAGTATGGGGAGACAGAGAGAGAGAGAGAGAGAGAGATTGAGATTGCAGAGTTTCTGACTTCTTTTTAGCTCCTGCTCCTGGTTCTTGTTGGGAGGCTTGGCTGTACTTTCTAACCTTTGGTTCCAAATATTAATATAATCTCTTCCTCAGAACAGAAGCCTTGCTCCTATATTAGTTTCATTCCTTTTTGTTTGCTTGTTTGTTTGAGGTAACAAAAGGAACCTTGATTAAGACACACCTGCTCTTTGGTGCCTCTCATACTGTGGAGTAACAGAAATCAGAGTTTGCTGAGCAATATTGGGGTATGCATGGGTAGGGGCTGTGCAGGAGCTTACTCTAGAACTGCTCAAGTCAGTGCATGAAAATTAACTTTGTAAAAAGAATGTGTTGGGAAGTTTCCTGATTCCCAGTAGAAAGGTCGGAGTGCCAAAGGATTCATTGTCATTTCAGGTAGATGGTCCTGTGGGAGACAAGTTGGGACTGGTACCAGATGCATCCATTTTGGGGGGGGGTGGGAGGGGTTAATCCAGAAGATCAGCCAAACGGGAGAAGCATGAGGTTGAAATGATCCAGTGATCTTGTATCACAATTTAGGCAAATGATGACTTCCAGGGTCTGAGCCAAGGGAGCAGAATGTTCTAACAGGTGGATCTGAAGTAATGCTTAAAAGCCTACACATTTGTAAGCAGAAGTGATTCAACCATAATTACCTGAATTACTATTTCCAGAAACATTATGATGTTTCACAGGAAGTGCCTTGTGTTGTCCAGAGGAAACAATAGTTTTTATCTCAGACGCTAAGTGGGAATGACTTTCTTTCTCCAAAGGGGTTTTATATAAACCCTCTCTTTGCCAATGTTCAAAAAACACTGTTCATAACAAAACAACTTCATCTAATGAAGTTATCAAGCTCAGAGCTTTTATGAGAATTAAGTAGAATTAAATAAGAACTACATAAACACTCAATAATTTTAGCCTTTGCAACCACTACCCTTAATGTTGTCATATGTGCCTGGGGCATAACTGTTAGTTGATGCCTATTGTTTCCTTTACACAGCGAAAAGAAACTCCTGCTTTTTAAAAAATTTTATTATCCTGTTTAATCCAAGCCTTTGCAGCTGACCACAAAGAGAGCTGCCTTTTGTTTTTTGACTACTAGGAATTGTGTCTTTGTGGTGTGCCCTGCAAAAGTCCCCTTTTGCGGTGTGCCTCCTATAGGAGATGCCTAGAAAGGACCCTTGCTCTCAAATCACAGAATCTTAGTTGAAGAGCATCTTTAAAGTTTAGTTCCATTCCTTAAAGGTCCTAAGACTAACCACATGGACAGGTGTTCATCTCATCTACTACTGATCACTCTCCAGAAGAGAGAACTCTCTCTCTACCCCCCACCTCCCCAACCCCCGGGGGTTGGCCATTCCAATGTTAGATGGCTTTGATCATTTCCACTGACTTGAAATGTGCTTCACCAGCATTTGAACTTTCATTAGAATCAGAGTAAATATTAACATAAACTCTTCCTCATAACACAAGCCAGCACACTTGTATTCTCTGAGCCCACCTTCTGCAGCTCACCCACTCTATTCTTTCAACCATTTCACATCTTATACGGTTTTAGACTTTAACATTCCGCTCACTCTCTCTTGGGCTTGTCCTGGTGTGATCAGCGCCTCTTTTAACAGATGTGTCATTCAGAATGGACCAGCAATGTCCTGAGTAGCTCAGATAGTGCAGGACAAGTGTGTCTGTATCTCTGCCTTAATCTGGGCACTGCACTATTTCAATTGAAATAACACAATCTAAGTTTGATTAGCTCTCTTCCCCCTTGAAGTCATGTAATATGCTGGCTCAGAGAAAACCCTGAAGTACTTTTCACATAAAATATCTTTGTAGCTTCTCTCATTCCTGCACACAGATCTTCATAAATGGGTTCCTTTGTGTATCACCCAAGAGTCTGTTACAAGCTCTACATTGACAGATCCAAGGACTCCCTGTTGCTTATAGAATGATACTATAAGCTCTTGAATGACACAGAATTTTTCTTATGGCTTGAATTTTGGCATCATGTCTTAAAGCTCCCTCTCATTCTACACTTTAGCCATTCTCAACTATAAGAAGATCACCAAACACGTACTGTGTCACAGCACATGTCATTTCTTCTGCTTAGAATGTCTTTACTTCCCTTGTATGCCTGGTAAACACCTATTCATCCTTAAAAGCTCTGATCAAATGCCACCACCCCCATAAAGGCTTCCATCATTTTACCCTCTAGGATCACAATCAGATTCCTGTGTTGAGAAAAATTATTTACCTACCTTTACATATTTCCAGAAATATTGATATCAGCTATTGCTGTTGCATACTTTCCCATGTGCCAATCATAGAATATAGGGCTTGACATGTGTTACCGCTTTCTGACTTCACAATGAAGCATTTCCCTGTCATGATGCTGCTGGTGCTCCACCATGTTCCTGTGCCCTCAGGGCTTCTCACTGAAGACATCTGTGACTCTCTGCTTGAAGGCTTCCTCTGATCTCAGGAGAGGCTCTGCCACTGTTGTTCAGGACTGGTCTGACGTGCCAGGGAGTTCACAGCCTGGAGCAGCTCTCAGTCAATAAGGAAGAGCAGTTGGTGGAGTTCTGCCAAGTGCTTGGGCACTCAGGTGGGGCAACCCTAGTAAATGTTCTACCCCACCTCCCAGGGGTTCTCAGAGGGACTGAGCACCAGGTGTCCAAAGTGGTGCCCTGCTCACTAATACACCTCACATTTGCCTCTTCCCATCCCTGTGTACCCACTGCTGTACCAGTGCCAGCTACTGTCACTGCCCAAATTGGCTACCTGCACTCAAATCCTACTCTTAGGGTCTACTGCAGAGGAAGCCCAAAGGCAAGTGATTCCATTAGGCAGATAAGGAAACTGAGACTTAACAGGTTAAGTAACCTGTTCAAGTCACCTTTTCAATAAACGGCAGAGTCAGAACTAAAGCTTAGTTATGTTGAGAGCAACTTCATTGTCTTTCCTGAGACCTGGAAGGAGAAGGGATTTGGGCAAACGGGATCTCAGAAATGTCTCTGAGGGGAGGCATTCAAAGACTTGATTCCTGACAAGACCACCCATTTCTGCCTTTATCCACCACTTGAAAACCAGCCAGTGCACAAGCCTCCGAAGGGCAGTCAAGTGACACTGAATAATTGAATTCTGAACAAGCCAGACTAATGCAAATATCTGACAAATTGATCTAATTGCATTCACATACAATAAAGCTGAGCTCTAAAAGGTCAGCTAGAAAATGGGAAAGGACCCATGGGAGCTTCTGGGGAGAGGCTGAGTTTACTACACATTCATCACATTTTATCATCTAATTAGTCCACACAATGCCAAACTGATGGACAGAGACCTAGACCAGTGTATTGATTGATTATTTGCTTGGCATCTATCATCTCACCCTAAGGTTCTCTCCGACATGGGCAAGCAGAAGTTATTTAGTGGTTCAGCAAAAATGGCTGTGCATTTGGAGAAATTGTTTTTCTATAAGGAATTTGAGGCTCCAAAGCATTTCACCCAGGCACCGAGGCTGCCTCAGAGGGTTACTATTGACTAGTTGCTACAAAGGCAGCCACCGGAAACCAACTTTCCCTTGCATCCCCCCTTCTGCAGAATGAATATTTATAAATCTTGTAGTACAGAACATCCTTTTAGGCTGTAAAATATTTAATTCAGGTAATTAACTAGTATCAGCCTTGCATGGAGATACCTGGGCAGAGAAAGTGTTCGAGAGAAGTTAATGGGAAGCCAACTGGTTTCTGCTATTTTATTCCACTGGGAATAAAAGTACACATTTCATTTGAACAATCTGCATGGTGGGCAGGTTCAGGTGAAATGTGGGCTCTATCTTGCTCTCTACAAGGATGCTGAAATTGAGATCTAGGATTTGAGACGTGGAATGTAAAGTCTTATTGCTGTGTTTTAGAGTCACTTGGAATACTCCCTTTGGGTGAGATTAGGTCAGCAAGTGAGTGCACAATTAGGTTCATTCATTTAAACTGGCTTTCAGAGTCTGGGATTGCATATTTATTTATTTATTTATGTTTCATAATTATGTAAAATATTGGCATGGCTTCCAAGGAAGATCTATTTAAAGAAGTATAGACTTCACCTGCTGATTCCTTCAATGTATTTCCTGCCTTTCCTAATTTAATCATATTAAGTGTTAAGGTTTATTCTATTTTTAACATAAAGGTACCAATTTAATATTTTATCATGTAATGGCATATAATAATGTTGTCATTATACAGGTATGATAATAATAATAGTATATGTTATTATAACATTATTGATGGTAACATTAATATATTATGTTAATTTAACACAACCTATAGTAATAACATAACTACACATGCTAATAGCAAATTTAACATATTATAACATACATGTATCTAACACATAGAGTAACACATAGAGGACAGTTTATGTGTTAATTAAATAAAATGTGTGTGTGTGTGTGTGTGTGTATATTTCTACCTCTCTTTTCTTAGATGAATAGTCATATGGTACACACACATTTCCCCAGTTTGCTTTTTCCCTTAACAATATGTCCTGAAGGCCACTGTACATGCAGAAACTTGAGGAGAAAGGTTTTAACTCAAAAATAAAATTCTTGTTCAAATTTGAAAACAATCAAAAGACAATTTCCAGATATGCAAAGCCTTGGATGAATTTTATTAAAAGAAAACCAATAAACAGACTCCACCAAGAATTTATCTGTCTGATGTCTAGATGAATTAAAGGAAGTAAATCCTAGAAAAGGAAATCTGAGGCCTAAATGAATGGGTAGAAAGTGATGGAAGCAATTGAACATAGAGTTAAGATATATAATTGTTGTCAATTAACAGCATGCAGATGTGAATAAACCTTGGAAGATTCTTATGATAAGAAAATAGTATTTTGAAAATCAGAACTGGAGTTTAAAAATTCAGATAAATACCAAACGGGAGAGTAATGAAAACAAAGTATGCCATTTTTCTTAAGTACAGTTACCATGTATTCTTGATTTTAATAACTGAAGAAACAGATATTCAGTTTTTAAAGTGGAACAATAATCATGCTTCCTAAGAGACTAAAGAAAGGTGAGCCCTGGAGAATTTTGTGTGGGAAACTTGGAGTGAAGCAGCACCAATTTGCAGCTCACGGGGCTGTTGATCAGCTGATGCACATCCTGGTTCCTGCTGGTCTTCCTTCAGTTCTTCCACTCCTTGGGCGTGTGTGTGTTTTAACTCATGACGAATGCCTCCTTCACTTTCTGTGTTCACACTGCTAGGGTTGGAGAGAACCAGAACACACTGTGGTTGCCGTCTCTCCTCATGGGATCAGCTCAGTGTTTTCTGTGGACTTCAAGCTCTGGCATCAGGCGTGAAGAGAATAGCCTTCCAGAAACTGCTCAACTATCTCAGTTGTGTACGAGTTCCTATAAAAAAAGTTTGGGTGTGTGTGTATTACAACAACCCCAACACTAATACATGTATACACTATATTTTTAGGGATATAAATATAGTAGAGAAATGATCTTGACTTAATAATTAATTCAAAGCTTGGTTCTGCCATTCACCTTGTGTTATAATAAACAAATCGTATTACTCTGTGTAGTCCAGTTACCTCATTTGTAATATGGTGAATCGGCACCACTAATCTTTAAATTCGTGGGATTTTTTCAAGCTATGATTTTAGATCTGCTGCAGATTATGCAATCAATATAGTGCATAGAGACCAAAATCATAACAAAATTAAATGGAATGGAATAGACTAGAAAATGTCAATGTGCACTCCATGTGGTAAGGTTGACATTTTATTTCAGGTAGATGCTAGATATGAATGTGTATATGTTGTAATGTAAAATGTATTTGTTACCAGGAGGCAGGTTAGAAAAGCTTGAAAACTATTTCCATTTGTAATGATCAAAGAGATCATTTCTTAGATCTAGGTTAGTTGTTCACTCATCTGGATGGATCCAGGCAGACAAGGACAGAAAGCCATCGATCACGTTCTGCAGCTACTATGCCTGGCTCCTCCATTCTCTCTGTTTTTGTTTTCCTCTGCTTTCTAAAGCTTGGGTACAAGCCTGAAACATAGGCTATTTTAAGTCTGAATTACTTAGCTACATTAAAACTTTCAGGGATGAATAAAATCCAGGCTTCTGACTTCTCCAGAATATTCAGAATGTCTGTAATGTTATGCTGGTTCTTGTCTGGCAATGGTCAGCGGCAAGGGAGAAGGGATTGCTCCCTGTACATGGGCATGTGTTTTAAAATGTGGATTCTATTTATTATTATAAAGGTATGGTGAGGCCAACAGATCAGGGACAGCTGTCATTGAAAAGATAGTTTGTTGCTCAGAGTTCCCAAGAGGAGGGTGTGGTGCGTATGTGGTGGTGTGATTGTGCTAGGGGAAGCACCAGGTTGGTCAGGAGGCAGAGAAAGTTGGGGAAAGATCTGGAAGGACACTTACTGTGGTGTCTGCAGGCAAAGGCAAGGTGAGGTGGGTAGGCAGGTTTAGGATTGACTAGCATGAATAATTTCAGTGGGCTCAGGAGCATAGTGGTGTCCCTAGTTGTCTGGAAGCTGGCCCAGTGGTGGCCCAGGGTATGAAAGTCCTGATAAAGGAGATGGTTTGGGTGTGAACTCTTGGTCAGTTGTTTTGCATATGATAAGCCTGTTGGCAGAAAAGTCTTTTACTATCTCTAGGAATTGGCTAGCCCTGGGAGGGGTAGTGTCTCCAGAGTCACCAAGGTCCCAAGATGTTAAAGCAACATAAACACAGAACATACAAAGGCATAATCAATGCAGCCTATAGGGTATAGTTGCCCTAGTTTCCAGCCAACCACATTCACTAGTTTTTTACAAACAGTGGAGTTGGGACTCCTAGTTGGGATCAATTTCCTGCTGGTACAGTGGGGAAGAGTATTTTTTGGCCATGAACACGGCTACCTGTTTTTCACTTATCCACTGCAAATGGCAGAGGACACAGAGATGCAGGGTAGCTGTCCTGCATGGGAAGTGTCACTGCAGGGTGGGAGGCTGGCACCAGCTGCAGAGCTCACTCCTCATGGTTGGTGCATTGGGACTGATGGAAGAGACACAATGTCTCTATAGCCTCTGACTGCAAATGGTCCAGGCCCAATGAGGCAGAATTTTTTCTGGCTGCATTATCAGTAGGGCTCAGATCCTTTTGGGCAACAATTGTCCTTGGTCACTGCCACCCAAAGCATTACTCAGACTTTTTGTTTTTAAATTTCTAGATTGGGACCATCACTTAGCATCTCTGCCACCCATACTGGGGCATTTGGGGACTGAGGAAGAAGTCAGAATTTTAGACCCTTACTGCCCTTTGCAGAGATTATCTTAGATCCTGAAGAACACAATGAAAATGCCCTTTTCCTCTTTGGTTCTTATTCAGTCTAATATATTCACCGAGGAGCACAGGATCTGTCATCAGAAGGCCCTGGGTTCAGACCCCAGTAGGTACCGCTTCACATTGTGTCGTACTGCAATGTATTTAACTTCCTTTAGTCTGTTCTTCATCCATAAAATTGGGTTGTGGTGAGAGCTAAGTAAGTTGACTAAGTAAATCACTTAGAACAATCCCTGGCACAAAATAAGTACTCCGAAATATTGGCTGTTATTTTACTATTACTTGCAAATACGTTAGGTCAAGCTTGGTACTGGTGCTACAAAGATGATATGGCAGGGTCCCCGTGCTAAGAAAATGCAGTCTAGTGTTGCAAATGCTATAATGTAGAAAAGCACAGAGTTTGCATGAAGGAGATCTTCTCAGGGAAGAGGTGGAGTAAATCAGGGGAGACATTTAAGAACAGGGCCAGGGATAGGGGAGGGTGAATGAGGTCCTTAAGGCACAACATTTCCGGAGGCACTTGCCTGACCCTGAGAGTGAGTGCCTGTATATTTTGCTCCCTGGCACCTCTCTTGCCTCACCTTGGTCCTGGCACTATTCAAGAAGAGCTGCTATTAAAGTAGATACTGCAGTGTAAGTAGAAGATGGTCAGCTGAATGTTCCAAGCAGAGAGGAAGGCGTTGATAAAAGCATAAAGTGAGAAAATAGAATAGAGTATTCATGCATTTGCCATGAATGAAACACACTATGTATGGCCACCAGGAAGAGTGAGAGATAAGGCTACTAAGATGGGTAGGCGTAACACATAAGGACTCCCCAATATATGAAGCATAGGTATTATTATCTCAATGTTTTAATGAAGAACATTTCTAGACACACAAAGGAGCTTGATATTTATCTTTGGCAATGGGCAGCCTGGGTAAATAACTTAGTAATACATATAACAAGAAAAATGCAGGACCTAAAACACACAAACATGTATAAAATTTTTCTGAGAAGCAGGGAAGAAGTCCTGAGTAAATGGAGGAACATAGGGTTGTCTTTGTATTCCTGATATCACTGAGACTTGGTGTAAACTCTCTAAACCATAGGGTCATTACTATTCTTACTTTTGACTCAGTATCATCTAATGGCTTTCCACTAGGTATGCCTCAGTCAAATTTGGGTGATGTCAGTCAGTAAAAGGTCAAAGCTTCTATTTCACACTGTAATTTCTGAACTTACACACAACTGCAGTGACTGGTGGAGTTCCAGGGTAGTGAAGGAGCAAGGGCAAAAATGGGGACATCCTTGACCCTTCCTCCATTTGTCATGTGACATATATGCCCTGGATTTTTAGATGTGACCACGTGTTGGGGAGACAACCCATTCCTGAGTGAAACTGGTTACATCATCACTCTAGCACTCAGAAACTGGGTGCTATAACTAATTTGCTTTAAGAAAGATATAGAAATGGAACATTTATTGTTTCACATATTGTAGACAAGTTTTTATTTGCCACCTATGAAGACTCAAGAATTCTTTTTTATAAAATCCAAGTAGGATCCATAATTTAAAATTACAGTTTGTAGTACAGGCAACTGTGTTGGTCAACCATTTGCAGCAATGTTTTGCATAACGCACTCTTCCATGATGTGAAAGCTTGGAAGCCCCACATTTATCTTATGCTTATTCACCCAAGGCTTGTCTGTCATTGGTTATGCTAGGTAGGACTCCATACTTTGAGCACCAAGATGCAGGTTGGATTCAGGACTCACCATGTGTCCTCATTTTTTTTGGATCAGCCACTTCCCAAGGGATGTTCTTTGTGGGGTGGGTCATAGGAGTGAAGAAGGCTAGTGGAACACATGGTGCCTCTTCAGGGCTTGACTTGGAACTGGTACACACATTTTTTGAGATAAACCAATCAATGGGCAAGCTTCAAGGACAGCCTGGCTCACAGGAGTATACCGGGCAATAACCCAAACTGTTACAGTCATGTAACAGGACTATGGGTTTGCCCACGATTCAGATGAGGAGAGCTCCTCAGGTGCTGTACTTCAGTAAATCACTCCTGAGAATGGTATCCATTCACCTTATAGGCTTCCTTTGAAACAGGGGGTACAGAGTGCTCTGTAAAAGCCAAAACACCTGAAATTTACTCATCATAATGCAATAATGGTAATGATGAAATTAAACTTGTCTGAGTCCTCAACCTGAGCTTCCTACTTCAATATTAATTTTCTGTGGGGTAGCTCCAAGAGCGCCTACTGCTGCCCTTGCTGGTATAGACTGAGTAGGTCATACTGTTGATGCTGACTGGGAAATTCTAGGAGGGCAGGAGGAAGGTGATGGGAATGGGGTATATGCTCTAAAAATACACTTTGGGTCCTCCCAGCATTTAATACTTGCCGAAGTCTGTTTTTTAACCTGCCTTCCATTGCAATGGTGAAAACCTGGAACTTTATAGTTTTTCCTAGAAAGCCCATTTGGTAGTCCAGAACGAGTTAGTATAGGTCAAATATCCTTCTGTTGCCTCAGATCCTGCAGTCAGTGCCCGGCCCCATTGGGTACAGACGGGTATATTGTGATGTCTAGTCCATGTTGCCAGCACAGTGGGTAGAGGCAAAGTGCCTGCATATATCTAAGATGAATCTGGGGTTGGAAATCAGGACACCTGACTTTTCAGGATCCAGGGCAGGCACCACCACTTTTCCTTCTCTTTCCTCATCTGTAAAACAGAGGTAATAATAACCGCCCTACTTTCTCACACAGTGGCTGTGAAGACAAAATGAGAAAAAGCTTGTTTCAGAATAAGAAACACTTCAAATGCAAGACAATTTTAGATTCTTCCATTCCTCTCTAAATTAATAACAGTGTCTCACATGTGTACAATGCTTTTCATTTTTCCAAACACTTCCACTGCATTATCTCATTGTGTTCACACCACAGCCCTCAGTTTTTTGGGCATGGATGTGGAGAATGGGAGCGTTCTCCTGTGGCTTGCCAAAGGCCATCCAGTAAATGACAGGGCTGGGAGAGCAGCCAGTCCTCCCTGTGCTAGTCCTGACGTTTGTCCTTTGGAACCCACTGCTTCAGCTTCTCAGTCAGAGCCCTTGGAAGCCCATGTAGAAAAATATTTGTAAGGCCAATGCTGTCAGTGGCCTGAGGGCAGTCAGGGTGTGAAACAATGGCTACCTGGGAGTGTAAGCTTAGGACTAGGAGAGTAACTTCAGAGCCTGTACAGTCCTGAAAACACTAATGGGCTCTGTGTTCCAAGTCCTGGGTCACTGGCAGGCTCCAGCCCCATATCACTCCAGCTTCTTAGGGTGGTGGACAGATGGTCACCAGGTTGCATGCCCAATAGGGATTTTCTGAATTTCCCTGCAGCAATGGGGCAAAATCCTCCAGGACATAGAACTATCTACTTACTTAAGTGGAAAGAAACTCAAATCTCTCCAGGCTAAACTACTCATTCTATAGATAGAAAATAGATGGTTCCAGAGGAGTAGCAACTTTACCATGGTTAGAGAATGGGTTTTGGGTTCTCACAGACCTGGAGATCCATTCTCAGCTCTGCCACTGACAGATTGAGGAACCAGGACTATAGAGGAGAGCTAAAGGAGATAAATGTATTCAAAGTACTGAGCATATAGAAGGTATGGTAACCACAGTAGAGTCTAGATCAGATAGTGTGCTTTGAGGTAAACAAATGAACTAACTCACTTTAGCTAGAGAGAAGGGATCTTTTTGATAGAATGTCTGGTAGTTTCTCATGCTACCTTCATGAGACCTGAGCCAAATTTGGAGACTACACCACCAGCAGCAAGTTAATCCACATTGAGAGACAGCATTTGCTTCTCAATGCATCCCTAGATATTCACATCAGAAAATACTGCATTTTGCCACATATAATGTGCACCCATGTTTTTGGTCCAAACTTTCAGGAAAAAAATGTTTTGTTTTAATTTTTTAAAAATTATATTGTGTTGATTATGCTATTACAGTTGTCCCGACTCTTCCCCCTTTGCCACCCTCCACCCAACACCCCCTATTCTCTCAGGCAATCCCCACACCATTGTTCATGTCCATGGATCATGTGTATAAGTTCTTCGGCTACTCCATTTCCTATACTGTACTTTACATCCCCATGGCTATTCTGTAACTGCCTATTTGTACTTCTTAATCCCCTCATCTCTTTACCCATTCTCCTCCTCCCTGCTTCCATCTGGCAACCATCTGGTAACTAACTTCCTTCTCTTGTTGCTTTTAAGAGTCTCTCTTTATCTTTAACATTTGGCTTTTTAAATATGACATGTCTTGGAGTAGGTCTCTTTGCATCCATCATAATTAGGACACTCTGCACTTCCTGGATGTGCATGTTTATTTCCTTCACCAAATTAAGGAAGTTTTCTTTCACCACTTTTTCAAATAGATTTCTAACTTCTTGCTCTTTCTCTTCTCCTTCTGGCACCCCTATGATGCAAATGTTGGACCTCTTGAAGTTGTACCTGAGGCTGTTTATACTACCATCATTTTTGGGGGGGACTCATTTTTTCTTCTTATTGTTCTCATTGGTTGTTTTTTGCTTCCTTTTATGTTCCAAAACATTGATTTGATTTTTGGCTTCATCCACTCTACTTTTGTTTCCTTGTAAATTGTTCTTTATTTCAATTACTGTATCCTTCATTTCTAACTGGGTCTTTTTTATGTTGCTGAGGTCTTTACTAAGTTCCTTGAGCATCATTACAAACAGTGTTTTGTACCCTACATCCGAGAGATTGCTTATCTCCATTTTGTTTAGCTTTTTCTGGAGTTTTGATCTGTTCTTTCATTTCGTATATGTTTTTTTGTCTCCCAATTTTGGCAGCCTCCTTGTTTTTGTTTCTATGTATTAGGTAGAGCTGCTTTGATTCTGTGTCTTGGTAGTGTGTCTTGTAGGATCCAGTGGCACAGCCTCTCCTATCACCCAAGCTAGGCACTCAAGGCGTGACCTTCATTTGGGCTGAGTATACCCTCTTCTTGTAGTTGAGCCTTGACTGCTGTTGGCAGGTCAATGGGAGGGATTTACCCAGGCCAGTCATCTGCAAGGGTTTGCTGTGGCCACTGACCACCAACTTCCACCTCCATGGAGGATCATATAGGGGTAGGGTGGTGGTGCCCTGACATGGTCTGTAGGTATCCACTGGGTGTGCTGGCCCTAGTGTTTCCTGAGTGGTGCAGGCCAAGGTCAGCTCCCACCTTGTTTTGCCCAGGTGTAAAGGAATCTGAGATGGCTGCTACTTGTGCTGGGCTTGGAGATTCCCAGGTGAAGCAAGGCTGTGACTCTAATCTGGCTGCCCCAAGGCCTCACTGAAGCCAGCTGTTCCTTGTTTGAGAGGACTTAGGAGTAAAGACTAGCCATTCTTATGAAGCAACTTGGGTGGGACCATAAGTTGGGTGGGGCAGAGCCTCTGGTGATCTCCAAGGTGTGTCAAACAGTGTTAGCCACATTGATTGAGTCTCAGGTATGGCGCCAGCTTACTAGCTCTGTAGAGGGGAGGGCTTAGCAAAGGGACAATGGCCTCTGCTCACCTTGATGTCAGACACTTCAGTTTTTTCCTGTATATCACTGGTGCCTTTCAAGCTACTACTCTGGTGTTGAAGCTCAGAGAGAGTCTGAGTAGGTGAGTCCTTACGTGGGTTCTTTAAGAGGAACTGCTTGGGGGGTCCAGCAGTTTCTTCCACAAACTCAATCCCCACTGGTTTTTGTAGCCAGAAGTTGTGGGGACTTATCTTCCTGGCACTGGAATCCTGAGCTGGGGAGTTGCTGTGGGTCTGGGATTCCTTACTCCTGAGATATCCTTCCTGAATTTTTACCCATGTGGGACCAGCCTGCTCCAGGTATGATCCCCTCCTACCAGTCTGGAGGTATTTGGTTTCTTTAATTCCATAGTTTTCAGACTTCCATTCAGATCAATTTCTGATGTTCCTGAGTGATGGTTCTATATTTTAGTTGTAATTTTGATGTGGTTGTGCAAAGAGACAAGCCATATCTGTCTAGACTGCCACCTTGACTGGAAGTCCTCGTTTTAATTTTTTAATTAATTAATTAGTTATTTTTTAGATACTTGTTTTTTGTATTTATAAAGGAATTTTAGCATTTATTTTTTGAATATATTATGGTACAAGAAATTTTATGTAACAAATAATTACAAAACACAAGAACAGATACAAGGTATTTAAGATACTACTCATTTATAATGCACATCCTTATCTTTCCCTCAAAAATTTGGACAAAAAAGTGTACCTTGTACATGGCAAAATACAGTAACTGCCAGGCAGGATCTCTTCTCAAGTGGGTTTCTATCCAAATTAAATTCCATGTGACTTCTATGATTGACAGGCCCCAGGTCACATGACTGTTGAAGCTGCAAGGTTTCTAGCTTGGGAGGAGGCACTTACAATGATGGGGGACTCAAATTTTGGAAAAATTTTAGTTTCAGGTAATAGCTAATAAGCTTAGTAATCAATGTGTGTAAAAAGCTATTGTTTCATGAACTGAAGACATGAACCACCTTGACTTCAGGAGACTATAAGCAGTCCCACCTTTGTGCCTCAGGAGGTCTCAAGCAATCAAGATGGTATCTGAGCCATTGTACTCCAGGGTGAGACACCCACTGCCCAGGACACAGATGAAAGAGTTCCGCAGCTTTTATCTGATTACTTTTCCCCCTGAATTCCAAACCCCTTACCTACACTTTTCTTCTCCTTATAAAAAGAGTTGGTTTAAAATGGAATTTAAGACAGTCTGTTAGGGTACAAACCCACTGTCTTTCCCAATCACAAGCCATCTGAATAAAGCACCCAGAAAGATTCAATCCTTGTCTCTGCTTATTAGGTCTGGTAGGTGACAGCACAAATGCTGGCTTTTCCAGTTTGAACAGTGTGGAAGATTCTCTAAGTATAGGAAGAATTTTCAAAAAGTGTTGGAGTTTAAGACATAATCACTGCAGTTTCCTGTGCTTCTTTTTGTTCCTGTCCTGTATGTGCACATGGACCTTAGCCAACTCACTCCTCAGACTCTAGAATTCCAAATCATTTCCTATGTCACATTGTTCCCTCCAGCCTGACCTCAGGTGAGCTCATTTAAGGCATCGACCACTTTGTGTGTTTCCTGGGATCTGTTCCTCATTTTCACTGCTGCCACACCAGCAGTGTATTGCAAGCATTTTTCCAGATCATTAATTTTTCTTTTGCAACATGATTTTTAATAACTACATAACATTCCTGAGTGTGGCTGCATCAAATGTATTTAACAAGTTTTAAACTGTTCATTCAAGTTGTGCCTATTTTTCCCCTGATACAAATGACTTACAGCAAAGAACATACTTGCACAAAAATTTCTTTGCATACTTCTGATTATTTCTTTAGGTTAGTTTTCTCAAAATAGAAGTAATAAATCAAGTGATCTTAAAAAATTCTTGATAGCTATTGCCAAGTCATGCACTCATAATGTGGTATAAGCTTTTATATTCCCAACAGGTGTGGCAACACATATTTGATCATACCGTTGCAAACACTGGGTGTTATCATTCTTTAATCTTTAATAATTTTATAGGTGAAAATGATTCTCAATATTATTTCAGTGCAAAATTCTTTGATTATTAGTGATATTAAATATTTACCTTTTTAAGTATATTTTATTGATTATGCTATTACAGTTGTCCCATTTTATTCTCTCCTTTATCCCCTTCCACCCTGTATCCCCCCTCCCATCAGCATTCCCCCTCTTACTTCATGTCCATGGGTTGTACATATAAGTTCTTTGGCTTCTCCATTTCCTATACTATTCTTAACCTTCCCCTGTCTATTTTGTACCTAGCAATTATTTTTCTTATTCCCTATACCTTTATCCCCATTCTCCCCACCCCTCTCCACTGATAAGCCTCCCTGTGATCTCCATTTCCGTGATCCTGTTTCTGTTCTAGTTGTTTTCTTAGTTTGTTTTTATTTTTTGTTTTTTTTTAGGTTCAGTTGTTGATAGCTGTGAGTTTGTTGTCATTTTACTATTCATAGATTTGATCTTCTTTTTCTTAGATAAGTCACTTTAACATTTCAAATAATAAGGGTTTGGTGATGATGAACTCCTTTAGCTTTGCCTTACCTGAGAAGAACCTCATCTGCCCTTCCATTTTAAATGATAACTTTGCCAGGTAGAGTATTCTTGGAAGTAGGCCCTTGCCTTTCATGACTTTGAATACTTCTTTCCAGCCCCTTTTTGCCTGTAAGGTTTCTTTTGAGAAATCACCTGATAGTTTTATGGGAACTCCTTTGGAGGCAACTGTCTCCTTTTCTCTTGTTGCTTTGAAGATTCTCTTCCTATGTTTAATCTTGGGTAATTTCATTATGTTGTGTCTTGGCATGTTCCTCTTTGGGTCCAATTTCTTTGAGACTCTCTGAGCTTCCTGGACCTGCATGTCTCTTTCCTTAGCCAGATTGGGGAAGTTTTCCTTCATTATTTTCTCAAATAAGATTTCAATTTCTAGAACTCCCTCTTCTCCTTCTGGCACTCCTATGATTTTGATGTTGGAATGTTTAAAGTTGTCCCAGAGATTCCTAAGCCTCTTCTCATTTTTTAAATTCTTGTTTGTTCATTCTGTTCCAGTTGAATGTTTATTTCTTCCTTCTGTTCCAAATCATTGATATGTGTCTGGTTTCCATCCCTTCACTCTTGGTTCCCTGTATATTTCCTTTTATTTCACTTTGTATAGCCTTCATTTCCCTTATTTTGTGTCCATCATCAGTAATGTCTGTGAGCATCCTGATTACCAGTGTTTTGAGCTCTGCATCTGATAAGTTGGCTATCTCCTCATTGCTTAGTTCTTTTTCTGGAGTTTTGATGTGTTCTTTCATTTGGGTCACATTTCTTTGTCTCATGCATTTGTTATATTATAAGGGGCGGAGCCTTAGGTATTCACCAGGGCAGGGCAACCCACCACTGCATTGTGGTGCTGTATGTGTGGGAGGGGTCAAAGAGGAATTATGTCACTTGCTCAACTCTCACCCAGCTTTCAGTCACTTCCCCGCTACCCACAAATGAATTGGGCCCTACTGGTACTAATTCCTGGGTGGGTATGTTTGTGTACATTCTAGGACCCTGTGGGCTCCTCTAACAGACTCTATGAGACTGGAAATTTCTCCTGCTGATGCAACCCCACAAATTTTTATAGCCAGAGATTTTAAGGCTTTATTTCCCCACCTGGAACTGTGGGTTGTGTGGTCTGTCTCACTCCCCAGTTGTTCCTCCAGGTTTATCCACGTGTGAATGTGGGGCCATCTGGTCCACCAGAAGCTGCCTCACCTACCTGGTCCACCAGCCACTGTCTTGCTGACCATTCTCTCTGCCCCAGCTGCCTGTCTCCACCCCTCCTACAAATCTTGGTGAATGTTTCTTTTTTAACTCTTTGGTTGTCGGACTTCCATACAGTTTAATTTTCTGGCAGTTCTGGTTGTTTTTTGTTTTTAAATATGTTGTTGTCCCTCTTTTGGTTGTGCAAGGAGTCAAAGTGTATCTACCTACATCTCCATCTTCTAAATATTTATTTAATTGTATATTTTTACTAGCAAATGCCTGCCACTGCAAATAGCACTGAATCGGTTTTTTTCCTGTACATGCATACCTATGGTAAAGTTTAATGGATAAGCTAGGCACAAGTAAGAGATTAACAACAATGACTAATACTAAAATAGGACAATTATAATGACATATTTAATAAAAGTTTTGTGAATGTGGCATTGCCAAGTTAAGTAAGGGCGATGAACGCAAGCACTGAGATATGGTAATAATTGATCTAATACCCGAGTTGGCTGCTAAGTGACTTATGGGAAGGCAGTATATACAATGTGAACACACTGCACAAAGGGATTGTTTACATGTAGGGTGGGACAGGGTAGAATTGCTTGAGATTTCATCATTTACTCAGAATGGTGTGCAATATAAAACCTATGAATTATTTATTTCTGGAATTTTGCTCTTAATATTTTTGGACTATAGTTAATTGCAGGTAACTGAAACTGTGGAAAGTGAGACCATGGACAAGGGGGTAGGTACTATTGTATATTGCCTCCCATGTAGATAGTAGTTACCTTTAAGTGGTAGGATTATGGGTGATTTATTTCTTTTTTCTCACATTAATTTTTAAATTTTCTACAATAAACATTAATTGCTTTTGAAATAGGAAGACCAGTTATTTATTTATTTCCTCACTTTTAAGTGATAATACCCAGTACTGACATGGTTGTGTGAAAATGGGTGTTCTCATATTTTCACAGGTGGACTATAACTTAGTTCAACATTTCTGAAAAGTGATTTGTCAAGAGAGAAATTTTCAAAGCCTACATACTCTTCAAGTTGACAGTTCTGCTTTATTAAATTTATCTTAACACATATGAAGGGCTTAAGATACAGGAATAAGGATATTCATTACAATGCAGATATTGGTAGTTAAAAATTATGACAACTTAAATGTTCAAGGAGACAAGACTAGAGCCTATAGGAATTTTAACATTGTCCTAAAGGATGTTATTTGAAGTGCCTCAAAAAAGTGAGTCATGATCAAATGTGTTTGAGAAATTCCATGTTAAGAAAAGTCAAATATTTTTCTTTAGCTGCAGGATTTCAGAGACTTTATGGCCAATGTACATTATAATGTTTCAAATAGGCAGTGCTTTTCACACTTATTTTACCACAGAACTTATTTTTCTCTCAATGTACCTTTTATAGATTTTTAGAATAATGTTCAGAATATCAGCTTTGGAAACATTGCCTTATAGGGTCATTCACATAGTATTGTAGAAAACTATTTCATTACATGGGAAGTTGAACAGAACATATATGCATATAAAATGATAAAACAGGTTATGGAAGAGTATGTACAACATGATCCCCTAAATAGAAGAATAAGGGTGTTGAAAAGAAACTGGAGAAAAAACATAACAGTGAAACACTAAAAGTGATTATGTTTGACTAGTGGAAATGAGTCATTTTTATTTTTCCTTTTTGCTTATATACATTTAATAACATTTAGCAATGAACATATGTTACCATTAAAATAAAAAAATGATAAAAGTTACAAAAATGGTTTAGAAGAATATGCAATATATTGTTCACAATGTGTTCTATGGGAAATGAAGATTACAAAGCAGTTTTTCCATTATAATTTCTTCCTGAAAATACTTCCGTATATGGATAGCTGTGCAGAGAAAAAGATAATGTACCAAGATATTAACAATTATTATTTTGGGTTATAGCTGGGATTACGGATAATTTAGTGTAAATACATATTCCTTTCCTATTGGTCTCTTGCCCCTAGGAATGTGCATGAGCCCCCTTGGTCCTCCATAGGAGTGAGTTTCCAGAGTGGAGAGTCAATGTACCAGGGAGAGTATATGGGACAAGAAACATACTAAAGGGTATATTTATTTTTAACCATCCATTGAATGTCTATTTTTTGGGTGCTTAGTAATGCACATAATATATTAGCATAGTAGTACATGTCATTAAATTTATAGATATGTTTATGTACATTGGCAGTGCATTCTCCATAATTTTTTCCCAAAGTTTTTAATGATCAAAAATGTTTGTTAACTATACCTCTAGGGCACTGAAACACTGGCAGATGACATTACTGGCCACATTCCCAGTCTTTTAAGATTCTGTCCCGTTGACATGGGCACAGTTTCAGGGTCCTAACTGTTCATATCTTCTCTCTAGATTTGCTGACCAATTGGTCTGAAGATCCCAATTTTCCTCCCTGTTCAGACTGTTAGAATCCAATATATGCTTTCAGGATATTAGAAAGGGCCTTATGTTGCTATTCTAGGACCCTGTAGGCTCCTCTAACAGGCCAGGGTCCTAGGTATGCTGTTTAGCCCCTAATGCTAAACATTAAATATTTCTGGCTCTTCAACTTCTGGATGCATGGTAAAATTGCTATTCTTTTTCCTGTTAGGTGGAGTCATGTAACCAGTTCTGGCCAATGAGATGTGAGTTGTAGAGTTGTTTGTCACTCCTAAGGCAATAATTTGTTTACCATTGTGAGACTCCTTTCTACCACCATGACCTGTATGTACTGTTTGATACTGTGAGAGCTCCATCAGCTTGGGTCCTACTAGAAAAGACAATGATGACAGAGATGTGTCTCCCCAAGCAAATGAGTGAGAAATAAGTGTCCATCAGTGGATGAATGGATAAAGAAAATGGGGTGTATACATATACAATGGAATATTATTCAGTCATAAAAAGAAAGTAGTGTCATTTGTAACAACAAGAATGAACCTGGAGGATATTATGCTGAGTGAAATAAGCCAGACACATATTGTATGATCTCACTTACATGTGGGACCTAAAAAAGTCAAACTCAGAGAACCAGAGAGTAGCATGGTTATTGCCAGGGTCTAGAGGGTGAGGGAAATAAAGAGATGTTGATCAAAGAGTACAAATATTCAGTTATAAGATGAATAAGTTACCTGAATCTAATGTACAGCATGGTGACTGTAGTTAATAATACTGTATTATATACAGTCATGTGCCAAATAATGATGTTTTGATCAATGACTGCATTAACAGTAATGGTCCCATAAGATATAATGGAGCTAAAAAACTTCCATTGCTTGGAGACATGGTGGCTGTCAAAACGCCTTGGCGCAACTCATGACTCACATACTTGTGATGATGCTGGTGTGAACAAACCTACTGTACTGTCAGTCATATAAATTATGTACAGTTCATAATACTTGCCATGGTAATGCATGACTATGATACTGGTTTTTGAGTTTACTACTTTTATCAGGATTTTAGGGTATACTTGTTCTCCTTATAAAAAAAGTTTGCTGTAAAACAGTATACTGTGTTACACTGGTAGCAGCTTCATGCATTTCATGTTGCCTGTGTCTCTTGATGGCATCATTTTGTCTTGTGCTTAATTTAGTCTCATGTTGTTTTGTGCGGTAACATGATGTACAGGTGCGTAGTAGGCTATACCATCCAGGTTTGTGTAAGCGCACATTGTATGATATTCTGCACCAGGATGAAATCACCTAACAGCATTTCTCAGAAATTTACTGAGTATAAATCATGAGTGTTCTCATAAGAAAAAGGTAATTATGTAAGGCGATGGATTGTTAATACATTTAATGAATTTATAAGTAAAAAATATATAATTGTGTATATGTAATATATATTTATTATCACATATGTATATATGTAATATTTATACATATATAATTGTATATATGTAATATATAAATTTATACATATATCATTGTATATATATAATATATATATAAATACATACTTATACAATTTTTATTTGTCAATTATACTCCAATAAAGCTGGGGAGAAAAGAAATAAGCCCGTATTTGTTTAAGTCCCTAAAAATTCTGGGAAGCATTTGTTACTACAGCACGACCTAATATATACTGACTTGGAGATCAGAGTTTAGCAGTCAACCCCAAGAGTATTGTAGATGCCGTCAAATATGTCTGATATTACAGTTCTATCCTTGGTTTTTATAAGTGAATTGGAAATAATTACTTGGATCTTTATTTCTTGTATGATTAAGGGCTACTTATTTGTTATCCTCTAAGGGAATTTGTAAACATCTAAACATGTTTATATAGGGAAACAAAAGTTAGTAAGTTACTAAAGGTTTTTGAGGGCTTTAGCTCATTCTACTAAAAAATCTTTCATTCTGTACCCATTCTCACAGTGGACTCTCCATAATTTCCTTTGCTAATTCCTGCCTGGATGTTAAAGTATTACTGTAGAGCCATAGCTCATGCAGGAGTGAGATTTTTAAAGTCAGTGAACAAAAAAACAATACATAAAAACAGGCAGTTCATTCTCAAAAATATTTCTCATGGAGTTTTATGATTTTAAAAAGCGTTAATGACAACTCTAAAGAATTATAACCCTGAACATTTCTTAAATTATTTTTAAAGAATAGTACATATGATTTCCTGTGTACAAAACTGCACATATGCATAAATATTAACATATATAGCAATCTAAAGCATGTAATAAAGGGTATGTAAGTGACTGCATCTACACACACCAGAATCACACTTAATGTGGCAAATGCCTGCACTCTGAGATGCTCAAGGGAACTGAGATCAATGTGGGAACAGTGGATTAATGTCATCCAGCTCATGCTCATTTTCATTCATAATCCTGTGGAGTACATGATGGGCAGAGCTTCCTGCATCATTTAAACATGTTCTGTTTTCCCCTACCGCCACCCTGCAACACATTTGAATTTCCAGATGTTAAATTCATGACTGTTAACAGTTACACCGCACTTCTTAATTATAGCATTCTCTTCTATGCGTTGTCTGACTTTTCCCCTTAATGGCAAGCATTGATTACTGAAGAAGAGATGTTCTACTTTAGCCTAAAGGATGCTTGTTCACCCTCGAATAGTAATATGCCATACTCTGCACATCGGCCTTTACTGTGTCTTTCTGACATCTGACTTTTGAAGAGCGGGGCCCCAAACAGAAGAGGCTGGCATCTGAACTGAATATTCACTTTGCCTTTTCTCACTCTTAATTCACCACTTGCTCCTGTAGGTGACTGGGAGCCACCAGAGAATTTCAACCAAGGACATGATACAATTTACTTTCTGTTTTGGCTATGATCACAGTGTTAGCAAAAGAAGGAAATGGCATTATAAACTGTCAGATAATGATTTAAGCAAGAGATGCCAAAGATGGGAACAAAGTAATGGATGCAAGAAACATTTGGAGGCCAAGTCAGCAGGATGGTGTTGGAGAGGAGAGAGAGAGAAGAAGGTGGAGGAGGAGGAGGAGAAAGGGAATAAGAATAAGAATAAGAATAAGAATAAGAATAAGAATAAGAATAAGAATAAGAATAAGAATAAGAATAAGAATGAAGGAGGAGGAGGAGGAGGGGGAGGAGGAGGAGGAGGAAGAGAAGAGGGGAAGAAGAGGGAGAAAGAGGAGGAAGAGGGATAGGAGGCAGAGGAGGAGAGATTTTCCTGTCTTGAATTTAAGGCAGGATCATAGATATAAACAATAATTACCCTACTATATGGTAAGAACTATGGTTTTGGAAAATAGAAGCTTTCTTATTTCTATCATTTCTCCATTATAAACTATCTCTCTGTTTTCCTCCTTCTTTAGTTTTTCTCTTCCTTCTTGTACTTTTTCTCCCTTTATCTCCATTTTCCTTTCCCCCATTAATTCACTGGGTCATTTAACATCTTGGCTAAAGGTTTCTCTGTGCCTGGGTCTGTTTCTGTATTCCCTGCCCTGCCACTATTGCTGTTACTTAACTCTGCAGTACCTGTAGAAAGCTTTTTTACTAAATCAAACTGTGCGCACATCTGCATTGATGTTTTCTGTGTCGGTTTGGCTCCCCTGAGATTCTAGTTCCTGAAATGTAGAATCAGATATACAGTAACACTTCTTGTGCTTGCTCACAACGTCCTATGTCTCAGCTGTGTAGATGACAAGGTGTTTAGTTTTCAGAGAACTGTCACTTCTTAGCAGACATGCACAGTTCACGGTGATCATCATTAACAATTGGATTTTCCAGTCTCCAGTCTCCCTGGATGTTCAGAGCTCTGCTTGTGGCTCATAGCAGCCAGCCAGTTGCTCTTCCTCATACTTCTCCTGGGGAAGTAGGCTCATTGCAAGCAATAGGATTGGCAAAATACTGCTGGAACTCATGGGTTTCCTTGCAGGCTCCCTACTTGTTTTGTTAATTTAGAGTGGTCCAAAATGTCTCTCTCCATCCTACTTCCTCCTTGCTATTACCTTATTTCTGTTCAGATATTTCCACATTGTCCCAGCAACTTTATTTCAGGTTGTGAGAGAATGGCTGGCAAGATGAAATCCAGCACAGACTCAGAGGTAAAGACGCCTTCAATTCTTAGTCTTTTAATCATCTCCAATCCTGACATGACTACTCACACTAGAGCAGGTAAAACCCAACAACAGCAACTAACTCTGTTTGTGACCTGTTTGCTAATTAGGTCCAGATCTTAGTTTATACTCTTTGCTTTCTCCTCCAGGTCACGAGGGCTTGGTGTTCTCTTGTGGGTTTGCTAAAGCAAAACTAACAACTTCATCTTCCTGTCACAGACTGTAAAGGACAGAAGGCACAACTTTGGACTAAGAGGGTTCTTGTTATAAAAGGAATTTTTACAAGTTTTTAAAGATAGAGTTCAGCTTGGGGTAGCCTTGGCAACCTGGAAGCATTTTTCGTACATTGTTCTCCCGGTTACTTGGCTACTGAATTTGGGATTAGGGTGAGGCTGAACATGGTTGACTCAGACACTGATACTCGTATTATGGCCAGATATTTTTCTCCAGCTCATGATGTAAAGACACTAAGAAGTTCTTTGTTAAGCCATAACTGGTGTGGCTCAGTAGGTTGTATGTTGTCCTGCAAACTGAAGGGTCACTGGTTCGATCCCTGGTTAGGCACATGCCTAGGTTGTGGGCCAGATCCTCCGTTGGAGGCATGTGAGAGGCAACTGATCAATGGCTTCTCATTGCACATCAATGTCTCTCTCCCTCTTTTTCTCCTTCCTTTTCCTTCTCTCTAAAAATAAATAAATAAATAAATAAATAAATAATTATTTAAAAAATTTTTTGGTGGTCATTTTAAAAAGCAAATACAAAGATAGCATCTGAGCCACTTATTCATTGGCCAATATAAGTATGTGATACAAGTGAGATGGGTAGTGAGGTCAGCTTTTGGTTAGCCTTCAGATAGCAAGGAAAGTTGTCTGACGCCATTTTCAAATTTAGGTGGTGTCACAGTGGGCATAAAAACTTTCTTTCAAGTTTACCAAATTACAAAGGTGTCTAGCATAGCTCTTTAATCTCCATTTTAACTCATCATTTGGCCTCTTTAAAGCATTCTTGTTGTCTTTCATAGTGGTTTGTTTTCCCAAACTTGGCTCCCCGACATGAGTAGAATGTAGTACTATCTGTTAGATGAGAATTTGGCTTAAGATGGCATCAAGTTCAGGTTCCAGGATTTCATTCTCTAAATCAGGTCCACATGTGGATGAGGTTCCTTGGTTCAGTTCCTTGAATATGCTTCCTCTCAATCTAAAGACTTAGAAAGATAAATCATTGGTTCCTTCACACTCCTAATATGCAATAAGGATGTAAGAATAGAAAAACAGCAATAGACGCTTCTGTTCTAAAAGGTATGTGTGAGACAGAAATACATATCAGTTGCTGGTCCACAGCAATTCTGAAATCTAGCCCAGCAAATGTTGTCAGTTCCTTGATTAGCACTCAGCCTTATACCCTTAGAGTTGCTCTTCGCAGCTCTTGTCTTTGTCCTCTCAGCTTTTGGTCCTACAATCTCAGTCATTTTTTTCCTATCTTTTCTCCCCCCAAAGCTTTATTGAGATATAACTGATATATAATATTGTGTAAGTTTAATATTTAAAATATGTTAAGATATATATCCATGGAATTATTACTTCAATAGGTTACTTAATACACCTATTACCTCACATAGTTACAATTTGTGTGTGTGTAGGGGAGATCTTTTAAGATCTATTCTCTTAGCAACTGAATTATATAATATAGTATTTTTAAGTATACTCACCATGTTGTCCATTACATTTCCAGAATTTATTCATCTTAAAACTGAAAGTTTGCATCTCTCGACCATCTTCACCCATTATCTTCCCCAAACCCTCTCCCCTGTCAACTACCAATCTGATCTATGTTTCTATGCTGTCAGTAATATTTTTAAGTGAAATAATGCAGTATTTGTCTTTCTCTGTCTGATTTATTTCACTTAGCATAATACCCTTAAGGATTACCTATGTTGTCACAAATGGCAGAATTTCTTTCTATGTTATAACTAAATAATATTCCATTTTATAACAGTTTGTTTCCATATGTGAATAATGCTGCAATGCACATGGGCTACAGTTATCTCTTCAATATAGGAACTTCATTTCCTTTGGATATATACCCAAAAGTGGAATTGCTAGATCATATGATAGTTCTATTTTTAACTTTTTGAGGAACTTCCATACTATTTTCTATAGAGGCTGCACCAATTTACATTCCCACCAACAGTGCACGAGGGCTCCCTTTTTTACTACCCCCATGCAAGCACTTACCTCTTGAATTTTTGATAATAGCTATCCTAACGGGTGTGCGGTGTTATCTTATGGGTGGGTTTGATTTTTATTTTCTTGATTAGTGATGTTGAACACCTTTTTATGTACCAGTTGTCCATTTGCATTTCTTTTGTGGAAAAATGTTTATTCAGGTCTTTTGCCTAGTATTAATTGGGTCATTTGGTTTGTTGCTATTGTTATATGAATTTCTTATATATTTTGAATGTTAACCCATTATCAGGTAGAAGGACTGCAAAGGTTTTCTCCAACTCAGTAGGTTCCTTTTTTATTTTGCCGATTACTTCTTTTCCATGCAGAGGTTTTTTAGTTCAGTGTAGTCCCCTTAATGATTTTTTCTTTTGTTGTTTGTGCTATTGGTGTCATATCCATAAAAATCACCAAACATTTTTTTTTACTCTGTTTTCTGTGAGATTTATGGTTTCAGGTTTTCCATTTAATTCTTTACTCCAAGTTAATTTTTGTAAGTAGTATAATGAAATAGGAGTCCAGCTTCATTCTTTTGCATATGACTATCCAGTTTTCCCAACATAATTTATTGAAGAGACTACCTTTTTCCATTGAGTATTATTGATTTCCCTGTGAAATATTAATTGAATGTATATGCATAGATATATTTCTGGGCTCTTGATTCTGTTCCATTGATCTATGTGTCAGCTTTTATGCCAGTACCACACTGTTTTGATTACTTGATAGCTTTGTATCATAGTTTGAAATCAGAAATGTGATGCCTCCAGCTTTGTTTTAGTTTCTCAAGATCTTTTTCTTTTTTCTTTTCTATGAGAAGTGGCCCATGTTTATAATCGAGGAAACTGCTCAGCCTGATTTCTTCCTATAAAAGTTTGGGAGTTCAGGGGCTTCTTTTCATTTTGTACTCTCACTGTCCCTTGAAGAGTTTCTCTATATAAGTTTAAAATTTACTCCACCAGACAAAAGCCACATTGACAAATGTGTTTAACATAAGCCCTTGGGCTTCCTGTGAGGCTGCCATGGAAAAACATTCCTCAGGTTTTTGAAAGTCCCATTGTTTAATGGAGACCTCCCAGGCATCCCCTTAAGATCATTGGATGATGTTGAGCATCTTTTCATATGTCTTTTGGTCGTCTGTGTGTCCTCTTTGGAGAAGCCTCTATTCAGGTTCTTGGCCCATTTTGAATTGGATTATTTGTCTTTCTGGTGTTGAGTTGTATAAGTTCTTTATATATTTTGGAAATTAACCCCTTATAAGATGTAACATTGGCAAATATGATCTTCCAATACAGTGAGTTCCCTTTTCAATTTTGTTGATGCTTTCTTTTGCTGTATAGAAGCTTTTATATTTGATGTAACCTCATTTGTTTATTTTTTCCTTTATTTCCCTTGCTATAAGAGATGATTGAGATTTTATTACCTAATAAAATGAGGCTACATCAAATATAAAGTAGACTTAGAAAACTAAAAGTAGTTTTCTTCTACTACTTATCAGAGACATTCAAATTAAAACCACAATGAGATATCACCTCCCACCTACTAGAATGACTATAATCAATAAATCAACAAACAGCAAGTGCTGCTGAGTATGTGGAGAAAAGGGAACCCTAGTACACTGTTGGTGGGAATGCACACTGGTGCTTCAACTGTGGAAAACAGTATGGTGTTTTCTCAAAAAATTAAAAATGGAGCTGCCTTTGACTCAGCAATCCCACTTCTGGGAATATATCCTAAGGATCCCAAAATACAAATTTGAAAGATTAAATGCATCCCTATGTTCATAGCAGTGTTATTACAATAGCCAAGACTTGGGAACACCCAAGTGCCCATCAGTAGGTGAGTGGATAACAAAACTGTGGTACATTTACACAATGGAATACTATGTGGTCATCAAAAGAAGGAAATCTTACCTTTTGAGACAGCATGGATGGACCTAGAGATTATTATGCTAAGTGAAATGAAATAAACCAGTCAGAGAAAGATAAATACCATATGATCTCACTTATATGTGGAATCTAATGAACAAAATAAACTGATGAACAAAATAGAAACAAGGGCCTGGACACATGGAACAGATTGATAGTTGTCAGAGGGGAGGGGCTTGGTGGGACTGGATGAAAGAAAGTGAAGGGATCAGCCAAATAATTTATATGCATAACCCATAGACACAGACAACAGTGTGGTAATGGCCAGAGGGAAGGAGGGTAGGGGTTGGGTGGAGGCGGAAAAAGGGCGAGTAATGGGACATCTGTAATAGTGTCAACAATAAAAATAAAGAAAAAATAAATATCATAAAAAAGATCGTTGGATGATTTATTGTCCTTTTGAAAGGGTCTGTGATGCACCGCTTTTGATCTTCCTGATGTCTTAAAAAAGGACCTTACAATTCCACCCTGGACTTGACTCTTGCCCTGAAGTCCTTTCTTACATTGAGAATCTTTTGCTAGGAGAGATTGAACATAGGAACTGGTTTTATTTTTGAACCAAAAATGTCTTGGTTTATTTATAATTCCTCTAAATCCTACTTAAAAGCTGAATAGTTCACTTTCTAATTCATTTCCTTCATTTCAGATTTTTTCTATAGGTTTTAGATGGAGCCAGATGTCACCCTCAGTAGCCTGTCCAGAAGCATCCTTAGCAGGATGACTGGGTTCTTAGGTACATTTCTTATTATCCACATTAGTGAAGAGGAGAGTTTTGCTGCTTTTCACTCCACTACAAAACTATGTTCTCCTTTCATTCAGCTTTAATGACATTTTCCTTACTTTCTGGTAAGCTCTTAGCTATCTACAACCTCCTTGAGGCCCTTTAAACTTTCATTAACACTCATCTTGATGTCCTTTGGGCACTTACTAAAAGTCTCCTCAAGGTTTTTCAAGCTTTTACTTTTCATTCAGTCATTAAACCTATGCCACTTCTTAAATGGAAATATCCAACTACCAGGTACAAAATATGTGTTCTTGCAAACATTTCAAAAATTTATATAGAATCATGAATGACCCCAAATTGCGGCAACAATTATGAGAAAGAAAAACAAAGAAGGAGGGATCGCAATGCCTGACATCAAACTATATTATAAGGCCACTGTAATAAAAACAGTCTGGTACTGGTATAAGAAAAGACACATAGATCAATGGAACAGGATAGAGAGCCCAGAAATAAACCCATGTCTCTATGGTCAATTAATATTCAACAAAGGTGGTAGAAGCATAAAATGGAGTAAAAATAGTCTCTTCAACAAATGGTGTTAGGAGATCTGGACAGCTACATGCAAAAAACGAAATTTGACCACCAACTTACACCACACAGAAAAGTAAACTCAAGGTGGATAAAAGACTTAAACATAAGTTGCAACACCATAAAAATCCTAGAGGAGAATATAGGCAGGAAAATCTCAAATATTCCGTGCAGCAATATTTTCACCGATAAGTCCCCTAGAGCAAGGGACATAAAGGAAAGAATAAACAAATGGGACTTCATCAAAATAAGAAGCTTCTGCATGGCTGAAGAAAATGTCAACAAAATGAAAAGGGAACCAACCGTATGGGAAAATACATTTGCTAATGATACCTTGGAAAGAGTTTGATCTCCAAAATATATAAAGAACTCACATGATTCTATTCTAGGAATACAAACAATCCAATTTAAAAATGGGCAAAGGACCTGAACAGACACTTCTCCAAGGAGGACATACTCAGGGCACAGAGACACCTGAAAGGATACTCAGCATCACTAGTTATCAGAGAGATGCAAATTAGAACCACAATGAGATACCCCTTCACACCAGTCAGAATGACCATCATAAACAAATCAACAAACAACAAGTGCGGGTGAGGATATGGAGAAAAGGAAACCCTAGTACACTGTTGGTGGGAATGCAGATTGGGGCAGCCATGGTGGAAAACAGTTTGGAATTTCCTCAAAAAAGTAAAAATGGAACTGCCATTCGACCCAGCAATTCCACTGCTGGGATTATACCCTAAGAATCCTGAAACACCAGTTCAAAAGAACCTGTGCACCTCAATGTTCATAGCAGCACAATTTACAATAACCAAGTGCTGGAAGTAACCTAAGTGCCCAACAGTAAATGAGTGGATCAAAAAATTATGGTGCATTTACACAATGGAATACTATGCAGCAGAAAGGGAGAAGGAGCTACTAACCTTTGCAACAGCATGGATGGAACTGGAGAGCATTACACTAAGTGAAATAAGCCAGGTGGTAAAAGGCAGATACCATATGATCTCACCTGTAAGTGGAACCTAATCAACAAAATAAGCAAGCAAGCAAAATAAAACCAGCAACATTGAAATAAAAAACAAACTGACAGTAACCAGAGGGGAGGAGGAAGGGGGATGACAGGGGAAAGGGAGGAGAAGGATCATCAAGGAACATGCATAAAGGACCCGTCAACAAAGACAAATGGGGCAAGGACTGAGGGTGGGAAGTGGGGGTGGGTGGGGCTGGGGAAAGTGGTGGCGGGAAAATGTTGACAAAAAAAAGTGGACGGGAGAGGCTGGGAGTAGTGTGGGAAATTAAGAAGCCAAAGAACTGGTGTGTGCAGCCCATGGACATGGACTAATAGGTGTGGGGATGATGGGTTGGGGCGCAGGGTGGAGGGTATAAATGGGGGAAAAATGGGACAACTATAATAGCATACTCAATAAAATATACAATTAAAAAAATCGTTTTCTTGTAGTTTTGCTGCATAAAAAATTACCCCGGAACTTGGAGGCTTAAACCGGCCATTTGAGCAAAAAAGAAAAAAGACTCATGGACACGGACTACAGTGTGGTGACTGCCGGGGGGAGGGGCGCATGAGGGGACTAAATGGTAATGGAAAAAATACACTAAAGATTATATAAAAAACTAAGAAAAGGTTAATAAATATAAAATATATAATGAACTTCCGTAAGTCAATAACAATAAAACAAAACCCAATTAAAAATGAACACAGGATTTGAGTAGACAACTCTCCAAAGAAGATATACGAATGGCTAATAAGCATATGAAAAGATACTCAACATTTCTACTCATAAGAGAAATGCAACCCGAACCCACAATGAAATACTACCTCATACCTAAGAGGATGGACACTGTTAAAAAAACAGAAAATATTAAGTGCTGGTGAAGATGTGGAGAAATTGGAATTCTATACACCAGTTGTGGAAATGTAAAATTGTATAGCCACTATGAAAAAGGATCCTCAACAAATTAAAAATACAATTTTCAGATTATCTACCAATTCCACTTCTGAGCATATGTCCCAAAAAATTTAAAGCATGACCTTGAAGAGATATTTACATGCCTGTGTTTATCACAGCATTACTCACAATATCCAAGAGGTGGAAGCAACCAAATATCTATATATGGATGAATGGGATAAAGAAAATGTGGAATATACACACAATGAAATATTATGCAACTTTAAAAAAATAAGGAAATTTTGACATGTTACATTGATAAACCTCAAGGACATTATGCTAAGTGAAATTAACCAATCACAAATGAACAAATCCTAGATGACTGCACTCATATGAAATATCTACAGTCCTCAAAGATCATGGAGACAAAAAGCAGAAAGGTGGTTGCCAAGCACCTAGAAGAGGGGGAATTAGTGTTTAATAGGTATAGTTGCGGGTTTTCAATATGAAAAAGTTCTAGAGATCTGTTGCACAACAATATAAAATGTGTGCTTAAAAAAGTTAAGAGGGTAAATTTAACGTTATATTTTTGTCATAATAAAAAACTGAGCTATTTAAGTTTTTTCATGATCTGTGAGTCAAGAATTCAGGCAGGGCCCATCTGGAGATTCTCATGAGATCGTGGTCACATGTTGAGAGTTGCTATAGTGATTGGGCTGTCTGTACAAGATCACTTATTCACATGGCTGCCTGTTGGAAACTGAGCCAGGATGATTGATTAGAGAACCTGCTCAATGGCCCCCCCATGTGGCTTGAGGTATTTTTTACACTATGGTGAACTCTGGTCAATGAAACTTCTTAAATGGTGGCTCCAGACTGCAGTATTTTTAAGTGTTCCAGGACACAAGATGAAAACTAGACTCTTTTTTTCATATGCAGTTTCAGCAGTCACATAGCATTACATCTGCCATAGGCTTTGAGTTGTACATGTGTTATAAGCCTGCTCATATTCAAGAGGAGGGGATAGAGATCCCACCTCTCAATGGAAAGATTGTTCAATAATATAAGCATATATAAAATATAAATATATAAGTTGTGGAAAAGTCTTAAAACAGATATAATACCTAAGCTTTAAACACATAGTTCATGATAACTCCACCCCAATTACAAGATAGAGTATTTCTCTAAAAACTGAGAGACAGTGAGATGTGTAGAGGATAATTCTCAGCTCAAGAACCTGAACCAATCTCTGTAAATATCTGAAGGACTAGACAGTTACTGGCAAACTATTTTCCGTAAAGGGCCAGATTGTAAATATTTTAGGTTTTGTAGTCCACATAGTCTCTGTCACAACTCAGCTTTGCTATTATAGTACAAAAGTAGCCATAGACAATCCCAGCAGTGGAATTACTGGGTCAGAAGGCATTTCCATTTTTAGTTTTCTGAGGAAATTCCATACCGTTTTCCATAGTGGCTGCACCAGTCTGCATTCCCATCAACAGTGTACTGGAGCTCCCTTTTCTCTACAACCTCACCAGCACTTGTTGTTTACCTTAAAAATCCAGAAACATAAATTCAAAAAAGCTTATGCACCCCAATGGTCATAGCAGCACAGTTTACAACAACCAAGTGTTGGAAGCAACCCAGGTGCCCATCAGTAAATGAGTGGATCTAAAAGCTGTTACATTTACACAATGGAATACTAAGCAGTGGAAAGAAAGAAGGAGTTCATATGATTCATGACAGCATGGATGCATCTGGAGAGCATTATGTTAAGTGAAATAAGCTGGGGGTGAAAGACAAATACCATATGATCTCACCTATAAGTGGGAACTAATCAGCAGAACAAACAAGCAAGCAAAATACAACCAGAGACATTGAAATAAAAAACAAACTGACAATAACCAGAGGAGATGGGGGAGGGGATAACAGGGAGAAACAGAGGAAGGGTAATCAAGAAACATGTATAAAGGACTCATAGACAAAGCCAAAATGGGGTGGGATCAAGGGTGGGAGGTAGGGATGGGAGGGGTGGGAGGAGTGGTGGTAGGAAAATGGACAAAACTGTACCTGAACAACAATAAAAAAAAAAAAGTAGCCATAGATAATACATGAAAAAAAAAACAAGCATGGCTGAGTTTCAATAAAACTTTATTTACAGAAACACGCAGTGAGCCAAATTTGTCTCACAGGCCATAATTTGCTGACCCCTGGACTAGATGGTGGTTTGTCACCAAGCTCCAAGCTAGCCATGGAGAAGGCAGCACTCAGTGGTACCCACCGAAAAGTGATGCTTATGTTGACAAGTCTGGCCTTAAGTGAGACTCTTGCCCTAGTGATCTCTGCTGGTGGCTGATTGAGGGTCTGCAGCTACTCCTGGATTTCCCTTGTGATCAAAGTACCAGCTGGGAGAGCTTACATGAAATTCCATTTAAATAAAATTAAAATATCTTTTGAAACATTAAAGTATCTGGCAACATAGATCCTCTGTTAAGGCACTGTGACTTCTCGGCCTTGTTTGGTGGACAGGTAAATCGGGCCTATCAGCAGGCCCTTGAAGAATCTTTTGGGGCTATGATAGCAGAGAGAATGGGAAAGATTCAAATCCAGAGCCTCAGTTTTAAGGAAAAGCCTTTGTCAGATTAGAGCAGTTCCTATTTCAAGAGACAGCCTGGTGGGGCCAGAAAATTATCAGAACAGCAACTTGCAGTGGAGATCAAATTAGAAACCCAGCATTAAGATTTAGAGCACAATAAAAACTGACAGGAAGGTTAGGATAACTCTTTATCAGAAGAACATCAAAGGATCAATGATCTCTGACTCAGGACCCAATTCATCACATACTCATTTATGGTCAGTGTTATTGCCAGATCTCGCCCTCTCTGGTTAGAAATCTGTGTTAGTACAAAGGAGGGAGAGTGACATTTGACTTAATGTCAAGGCCCTGTGTCTGCTTTATCTGAACTCACAAGTTAAATCAGCTCCAGCTATTTATACAATCCCTGTGTTTCAAGACAAAGTGTTCACTCTTATTTATTATTCCCATTTAAAGACTAAGCTGTAATGTAAAAGAGTTAAACCCTGATTGGTGTGTAACTCAGTTGGATGGGCATCATCCTGCAAAGCGAAAAGTCGCCAGTTCAATTCCTGGTGAGGGCACATGCCTGGGTTGCAGGTTTTGTCCCTGAATGGGATGTGTATGAGGGACAACTGATCTATGTTTCTCTCTCACATCAATGTCTCTCTCTCCCTCTCTTTTGCCCTCTCTTTCTCCTCCCTAAAAATAAATAAATAAAATCTTTTTAAAAATCAGCTAGCATGTTACCCAATAAGTTACACACTATTATTTTGGCAGAAAGTTAGATTTTCTTTCTTTTTTATATTTTTATGACCTCAGTCTGAGGACATATGATATGGGATTGCTGCCACAGAAGACACCAGTCTTCCTCTTGTAGTCCTTTTTGCCTTTCTCCTCTATTCCTTTTGGGTCTTGTAATCACAGGGGTTTGACCCCACAAGGGTTTGACCATGACTGTGTAACATGTAGACATAAATCAACTGATACATTTATAAGGCTCAAAAACACAGTGAGTTTCTGAAGTTAGGCAATGACTTCTAGAGTGTGCAAGAGGAATGATCCAGTGTCACATAGTGGGGAAGTGTGCAGGTGATCTGTTTTCAAAGTGTGTTCTGCCACTTACTAGTGTGTGTGGCACCCAAGTCATTTACTCTCTTTGACACTGAGGTTCTTTATCTACGAAATAGAGGTGGTTATACATACTACACAGAGTTCTAATAAGATTGCATTTGATAATATTTGTAAAGTCTTCAGTGCAGTGCCAGGCATAATATATTCCCTCAGTTAATGGACAGTGTATTTCCATTTCCCCCTGTCACCCTGATCTTCATGGAGTTATGTACTTGATGTCCCACTGATGTTGGGATTTGTGAAATGACTCACTGTGGCCTGAGGAATGTGGGTGACAATGGCAGCACATAAATCCTGAGCTTAGACTTTAAGGGCATGTGTGTTTCTCTTTGCTCCTCAGGTAACCACTCCTCTTCCCCCTTGGTAGCTGGGCCCCAGAATGGGAGCAGGACTATTCCTGATGGGTGGAGCCAGACCTGATATCTGGAGCCACGCCCAAGAGAGCGTTGCTGAAGCCAGGTGACCCTGGCTGACCTGCAGAAACATAGGGGAGACATCATTCCTATTGTGGTATGCTGTTGATATTTGATTTATTATACAGAAACAGCTAACTGATACAACCAAAAAAAGATTAATCAAACACATTATAAGCTCTCAGTTCAGGCATGAGGGAGACAAAAGCCTGAAAGTCAGTAAAGCTAGTGATTATACTCACTTTGCCAAAAACTTGTTGTATGACCTTTGAGCAATGAACTTTGTCTATCTGGCTCTGGTTTCTTCTAATATGAGGAGGTTATGCTCATTTTAGATGGCCCAATATAATACCAATTTTAGCAATAAACATTTCTATATTTATAGAAACACTGTCCTATGAACATAGACTGATCTGTAACATTTGTTTAAAAACCAGAAGGCTGAAAGGGCCTTAAAGTCAAATAACAACTGACATGGATAAGCTGAGTAGGGCCCTGCTCCTGAATTCCTGGCATAGCATAAAGGAGGACCCCACATATATGGGAGAATTAGATTTCAGGGCCAGTGCAAAGAGCTACTTTTATAATTGAAAGAAAATTTTGGAGCTCCTTCTTGCAAAGTTATCTCAGAGTCAGAAATACAAACGTTTAGTTTCAAGAAGGTTGAGAGTCCAGGGCCTGTGGATAAATTTCATTGGCTAGCTCAGTGTTTTGTTTTTTTTTTAAATAGTAACAGGTAGAACTAGAAGAATTTACATAAAAATCCACTTACATCAAATATTTCTTTTGAAACATTCAAAGATCTGTCAACACAAGTTCTCTATTGAAGCACAAGGACAATCATTTGGAGCTGAGCAAGATCTTTCTCCTTTTGATAGGACTTAAACTTTCTAATTCATTCTAGCCTTCATCCGACTTGCATCACCTTGCCTTGCCCAAAAAGCCATTTTAGGCTATAATCCTTGGTTTTGATGAACCCCAATAACTGTTCCTAAATTGATATACAATGGTCTTGAGTGTGTGAAAATTATTAATAGTTTTAGGTTGTTGTCATAAAAGGTGACTGGGTACTTTCCTGGAGCAACTTGGAGATCTATTTTTCTTTGCACTTTATAGAGAGGGGGCTAGATGAGTGTCTTCTCCTTTCAATGGTTGGGAGCAGGATGGGTGATTTCATGTCAAAAGCTGAACCCATCCTCTCATCTCCTAACTTGGTCCTTCTCCCTTATTCTACATTTTGGTTAATGATATCACCCATTCACTCAGGCTAGAAACCTAAAAAGATCATCTGATTTTCTTTTTTCTTTCCTTTACTATAGCCAAGTTTACATACAACTTACCAACTTCTCTGAAATCTTTTTCATGTTAATTTTTCCTTATTCTGTTCTCATGGCAACTGCATCAGCACAGATTTACATCTGAACTATAATAATAAGTGGTATGTGTCCCTTTCCCCACTTAAACTACACCTATAACCAGAAAGAGATATCTAAGCAGGGATCAATCTGTTTCCTTACAAACTTTCTGTGGTTGATTAGCCGTCACCCAAAGAGTACAAATGCTCCTCAATTCAGGGGCCTTCAAAATGTAGCTCTTACTCTTCAACCTTATCTCTTGCTTCCTTTGTCATATACCATATGCCATAGCAACTCTGACACAGCTGTCAAAATAAATGCTTCATGTGTATATCTCTGTGTCTTTCTGGCCTTCTTATCTAAAATGTTCCACCCTCCATGGCTGTCCAAAAAACTTTTACTCAAAGATCACCTTTTCTTTGAAGTATTTTCTAGTTCTCCTCAACCATAAGTTAGATTTAATTAAATCACTCCCTCCTCATGGCTCCAAGAGCTTTTTCCAATTTTACCTGTTAGGAGATTTACTCTGATAGGCATAATTATGTTTATATGTTCCCCTGCCTCATTATTGACTTCTGGAAGGCAAGATTAGGTCTCATTAATTGTATCACCTCCATCCATCACAATTCTGGGCACATTGCAGGTGTCAGTAAATGGTTGCTTAGAGAAGGAATGAAAGAATTACAAACGAACCTCTCTGAGTTCCCTCAGTGAGGTAAGACTGGGACAATAGTATGGGGTTCTTACTAGAGGCTTATAGAACACTAATGTTCATTTCACCTTGTCCCATTAAATAGTCCAGCCAACTCCCACCTGCACACCTAACCCTCTACTGCTCTCCCATTTCCTAAATATTTAGCTCCCTCAAGCTTTGCATCCCATTTCCCATTACTCACCTAGGATTGCCCACTTATCTTTGGCTGTACATTAATACCATCTAGGGAACTTTCAAGGTATTAGTAAAAGCAAAATAGACCCAGAGACTTTGAAATAAAGAACAAACTCACAGTAACCATAGGGGAGGGGGGAGTGGGATAATGGGGAAAAGAAGGGGAAGGGTCATCAAGGGACATGTATAAAGGACCCATGGACAACACCAAATGGGTGTCAGATTGAGGGTGGGAGGTGGCAGTTGGTGAGGCAGCAGAGAGTGATGGGGGGAGAATGGAGACAACCGTATTTGAACAATCATTAAAAAAATAACAATAATTTTTCAAGGAAAAGATATTAGTAAATAGATTTCATTCAAAAAGATTTTGATGTACCTGGTCTGGGGGAAGCCCAGGGCACTGATACGATTCTAATGTGCAGCTGATGCTGAGACCTTCTGTTCTAGGTCTTAAGTTGGTACTTCCTTCCAGCACGGTATAATAATGCTGTAACAAGAGGTCATTCTCACTTTTTCAATGGCTCTGTAGGTTCCAGTTTGGTCAGGTCAGTATTGCTCAGCTTCCCCATGTGCAAGGGGAATCAGATATGGGAGCTAAAACTAAAAAACTGATAGGGGCTCTTCATGAGACTTTAAGTATTCATGTTATTTTCCTTGATTTATAAAATAAGCCTACCTCGGCCTCAGTAGTTGTTTCTGTTTCTCATATCTTTTGGTTCTGGGTCCTGGAAGCCACAGTTCTTATTGTTCTTTCTGACTTTTTTTCTCAACGCTTGCCTTGTTCCATTGAAAACTCAGCATCAAAATGTTTTTTGGTATCTAGCTCATAAGCCAGAGTAAGCACTGAAATTGTCTTTCTGCTAGAATATAAACAGCATGATCCAGGTGTCTTTCCAACCCAAATATACCTGGACCTTTTTTTAGGAGAAGCACTGTGAATATGTGCCATATTTTGGGTGTGAGGACAGTCATACAGATGTGGAAGAAGAAGGATGAGCAGTGAGAAGGACTTTCTGGAGGGAAAGAACTTCTTAAGGCCTGGTTGGTGTATCTGATTTAAGAAGCAGATATTTCTCTTTATTTATTTACTTACTTACTTATTTACGTATTTATAGACAGAGAAGAAGGGGGAGAGAAAGAGAGGGAGAGAAACATCAGTGTGTGGTTGCCTCTCACACACCCCCTACTGGGGACCTGGTCTGCAACCCAGGCATGTGCCCTGAGTGGGAATCAAACTGGCAACCCTCTGCTTCACAGGCCACCACTCAATCCACTGAGCCACACCAGCCAGGGCAAGAAGCAGATATTTCTCTTGCTCTTGAGCCTTTTTTGAGGAAGAAATGATGTATTTCTCCTCATCCCTAAACTGGATCATTAAGGCCTGTCTCTGTAGTAGATGAAAAGGTGCCTCACAAAATTGAGTACAGTGAGTAGAGGAGGAACTGGATCACAGGAACGGGTGTGTCTTCAGAATGGCTTGAAGTAACAGACGAGCTATGAAAAAGGATACCCCACAATGACACAGAAAAGAAGAAAGAGGTCATGAGTATACAAGGAGATGGAAGCACTCCTAATATGTAGGAAGCAGGTATGATAAGATTTATGGAGAAACAAAGTAGAAGGAAGAATCTTAGGAGCACACATTGAACTATCTTTGGCTCTTATGGGCATGAAACCCTGTCTCTCTCTCATTTTTATTGGTGATGGTTGATCAGGATACAGGATCTCTAAATCCTTTAACAGTTGTTTACCTCTGTCTCAGGTGGAAACATTCAGATGAGATAGGAAAAATCATAATATTTATTACCATAAAGACAGGGGGTTTTAGTTTCTAAGCTATGCAATCACCTATAGAAATCAAATATATAGATTCTGGGGCTTCACTCAAACCTTTCTTTTTAAAAGTTTAATCTTTATTGTATTTTTCCCATTACCATTTAGTCCCTTTATACTTCCCCTCCCACCAGCAACCACCACACTACTGTCTATGTCCATGAGTCTCTCCTTTTTTCTCCAAACCTTCCACTCCCTAAGCACCCACTCACCACCTGTCCTCTGCTCTCCACCTATAAGTCTGTCTCTATTTTCCTTGTTAGTTCAATTTGTTCATTAGATTTCACATATGAGTGAAATCATATGGCATTTGTCTTCCTCTGACTGGCTTATTTCACTTAGCATAATGCTCTCCAGGTCCACCTACACTGTTGCAAAGGGTCAAATTTTCTTCTTTTTCATGGCTGAGGAGAATTCCATTGTGTAATGTGCCACGGTTATTTTATCCGCTCATCTACTGATGGACACTTGGGCTGCTTCCATATCTTGGTGACTGTAAATAATGTCTCAATGAACATAGGGGTGCTTGTGTTCTTTTGAATTAGTGTTTTTGGTTCTTTTGTTTATATTCCCAGAAGTGGGATTGCAGGGTTAAAAGGCATTTCCATTTTTAATTTTTTGAGGTATCTCCACTCTGCTTTCCACAGTGGCTGCACCAGTCTGTGTTCCCACCAATAGTGCAAAAGGGTTCCTGTTTCGCCACATCCTTGCCAGCACTTGTTGATTTATTGAGGATAGCCATTCACACAGGTGTGAGATAGTATCTCATTGTGATTTTAATTTGCATTTCTCTGATGATTAGTGACATTGATCATTTTTTCCTATGTCTATTGGCCATTTGTATGTTCTCTTTGGAGAAGTGTCTATTCAGGTCCTTGCCATTTTTTAATTGGGTTGTTTGTTCTTTTTTTGGTGTTGAGTTTTGTAAGTACTATATAAATTTTGGATATTAACTCCTTATCGGATATATCAGCAAATATGTTCCCCCATTCTGTGGGTTGGCTTTTTATTTTGTGTATAATTTCCTTTGCTGTGCAAAGCCTTTTTAGTTTGATGTAGTCCCCTTTGTTTATTTTTACTCTGGTTTCCCCTTCCTGGAGAGGTATACCCAATAAAAATTTTCTGCAATGTCCAAGATTTTGCTGCTTATGTTTTCTTCCAGGATTTTTATGGTTTTGGGTCTAACATTTAAGTCTTTTATCCATTTTGAATTTATTCTTGTGTGTGGTGTAATAAGGTGGTCTAGATTCATTTTTATGCATATATCTTTTCAGTTTTCACAACACCATTTATTGAATAAACTATCTTTAGCCCTTTGTATATGCTTGCTTCCTCTGTCAAGCATCAATTGACTATATAAGTGTTGGTTTATTTCTGGGCTCTCTATTCTATTCCATTGATTTATGTGTCTGTTTTTATCCCAGTACCAGGCTGTTTTGATTACTATGGCCTTGTAGTATAATTTCATATTAGGTAGCATGATTCTTTCAACTTTGTTCTTCTTTCTCAGGATTGCTGTTGCTATATGGGGCCTTTTGTGGTTCCACATAAATTTTTGAAATATTTGTTCTAGTTCTGGGAAATACATCATTGGAATGATGTATTTGGAATCTTGATAGGAATTGCATTGAACCTGTAGATTGCTTTGGGTAGAAAGGACATTTTAATGATGTTAATTCTTCCTATCCATGAACACAGTATGTGTTTTCAGTTATTTGTATCTTCTTCAGTGTCTTATGAATTTCCAAGTACAGGACTTTTACATCCTTGGTTAGGTTTATTTCTAGGTATTTTATTCTTTTTGAAGCAATTGTGAATGGGATTGTTTTCTTAATTGCCCTCACTGTTAGTTTGTTATTGGCATATAAAAATACAACTGATTTCTGGATATTAATTTTCTATCCTGCTACTTTGCTGAATTCATTTATCAGTTCTAGTAGTTTCTTGGTGGAATCTTTGGGGTTATCCATGTATGGTATTATGTCATCTGCACATAAAGACAGTTTTACTTCTTCCTTTCCAATTTCAATGCATTTTATTTCTTCTCCTTGTCTGATTGCTGTGGCTAGGACTTCCAGTACTATGTTGAATAAGAGAGGTAAAAGTGGACAGTCCTGTCTTGTTCCTGATCTTAAGAGGAACCCTTATAGTTTTTGCCCATTGAGTATGATGCTGGCAGCGGGTTTGTCATATATGGGCTTTATTATGTTTAGCAGAGGCCTGTTATGTTTAGGTGCGTTCCCCGTATTTCCATTTCGCTGAGAGTTTTGATCATAAATGGGTACTGGATTTTATCAAAAGCTTTTCTGCATCTATTGATATGATCACCTGGCTTTTATCCTTAATCTTGTTTATGTGGTGAATCACATTTATTGATTTGTGAATGTTATATCATTCTTGAATTCCTGGAATAAAACCCACTTGATCATGGTGTAAGATCTGTTTGGTGCATTACTGTATTCAGCTTGTTAATATTTTCTTGAGGATTTTAGCATCTATGTTCATCAGGGATATTGGCCTATAATTTTCTTTCTTTGTAATGCCTTGATATGGTTTTGGAATTACGATAATGCTGGCCTCATAAAATGAGTTTGGGAGCCTTCCAGTCTCTTGAGTTTTATAAAACAGTTTGAGGAGAGGTGTTAGTTCTTCCTGGAATGTTTGGTAAAATCCACCTGTGAAGCCATCTGGTCCAGGGCTTTTGTTTGTTGGGAGTTTTTTGGTTACTGCTTCAATTTAATTTGGTATAATCTGTCTATTAAAATTCTCTGATTTTTCTCTATTTATTTTTGGAAGATTGTATGTTTCTGGGAATTTATCCACTTTGTCTAGGTTGTCTAGTTTGTTGGCATATAATTGTTCATAATATTTTCTTACAATCCTTTGCATTTCTTTTGTGTGAGTTATTATTTCTCCTCTTCTATTTCTCATTTTGTTTTGGACATCTTTTTTTCTTGATGAGGGTGTTTAAAGGTTTGTCAATCTTGTTTATCTTTTCAAAGAATCTGCTCTTGGATTCATTGATCTTTTATATCATTTTTTAGACTCTATTTTGTTTATTTCTGCTCTAATCTTTATTATTTCCTTGCTTCTACTTACTTTGGGCTTTGTTTGTTGTTCTTTTTTCAAGTTCCTGTAAGTGTGAAGTTAGGTTGTTTATTTTAGGGCTTTTTCTATTTTTTTTTTGTTGTTGTTTTTTGAGATAGGCCTGTAATGCTATGAATTTCTCTCTTAGAATTGTTTTCCCAGTGTCCCACGGATTTTGGATTGTTGTGTCCTCATTTTCATTTGTTTCAAGGTATCTTTTGATTTCTTCCTTGATCTCATTGTTGATCCATTCATTGTTTAATAACATGTTATTTAGCTTCCATGTCTTGGTGTGCTTTTCAGTGTTCTTCTGTGATTGATTTCTAGTTTCATAGCATTGTGGTCAGAGAAGATGCCTGATATGATTTCAATCTTTTTAAATATATTGAAACTTGTTTTGTGTCTTAACATGTGGTCTATCCTAGAAAACATTCCATGTGCACTTGAAAAGTATGAATATTCTGCTGCTTGGGAGTGAAATGCTTTGACGATATCAATTAAATCCATTTGATCTAGTGTGTTTAAGGCACTGTCTCCTTGTTGATTTTCTGCCTGGTAGATCTATCCTTTGAAATCAATGAGATGTTACAGTCCCCAACTATGACTTTATTTCTATTGGTCTCTCCCTTTATGTCTACCAAGATTTGCTTTACATATTTAGGTGCTCCTGTGTTGGGTGTGTAAATGTTTACTAGGGTTGTAACCTCCTGTTGGATTGTTCCCTTTATCATTATGAAGTGTCCTTCTTTGTCTCTTACTAGGGCCTTGGTTTTAAAGTCTATTTTGTCAGATATAAGTACTGCTACCCCAGCTTTTTTTCTTTTCCATTTGCATCAAATCATTTTCCAACCATTTCCTTTTAGCCTATGTGTATCTTTTGATCTGAGATGGATCTCTTTGATGCAGCATATATATGGGTTCTTGTTTTCTTATACATTCAGCTACCCTGTGTCTTTTGGTTGGAGTGTTTAAGCCATATATATTTAAGGTGATTATTGATAGATGTGTATGTAGTGCCATTTTATTTTTGGACTGCTTTTCTCTTTTTTTCCTTCTCTTCCTCCTCCTCCTCCACTTCTTCTTCTTCTTCTTCTTCTTCTTCTTATTCTTCTTCTTATTCTTCTTTCTTATTCTTATTCTTATTCTTATTCTTATTCTTATTCTTATTCTTATTCTTATTCTTGCAATCCCTTTAACATTTGTTGTAGTACTGAGTGGTGTTAAGAAACTCCTGTAGCTTTGTCTTGTCCTGGAAGCTCCTTATGTCTCCTTTGATTTAAAAAATAGCCTTGCTGGGTAAAGTAGCCATGGTTGTAGGTCTGCTCTTTTCATCACCTTGAATATTTCATGCCATTCTCTTCTGGCCCAAAATGTTTCTATTGAGTAATCAGATGCCAGTCTAATTGATACCCTTGTAGGTAAATACTTGCTTTTCTCTTGAGGTGTTTAGGATTCTCTCCTTGTCGTTAAGCCTTGCCATTTTAATTATGATGTGTCTTGGTATAGGCCTCTTTAGGTCCATCTTTTTTGGAATTCTCTGAGCTTCCTGAACTGTGTCTCTTTCCTTCACCATATTAGGGAAGTTTTAGTCATTATTTCTTCAAATAGGTTCTCAATCCCTTGCTCATTCTCTTCTCCTTCTGGTGTTCCCATGATGTGGATGTTGTTATTCTTCATGTTGTCCGAAATATTTCTAAGCTCCCCTCATTTATTAAAATTCCTTTCTCCCTTTTGCTTCTCTGCCTGGGTATTTTTTTCCTATCTTGTCTTCCAAAACACTGATTCAATCCTCTGCTTCACCTAACCTACTGTTTATTCATTCCAGTGTATTATGTATTTCAGATATTGTTTTCTTTATACCTGACTGCTCCTTTTTTATGGTTTCTATGTCTTTTATCATGCTGTTTTGTATCCTTATAATCATTACTTTAAACTCTCTCCCTGATAAATTGTTTGCATCCATTTCATCTAGTTCTTCTGGAGAATTCTCTTGTTCTTTCATTTGGGGTCGGTTTGTTTGTCTTCCATTTTGGTGGCTTTTTTTGTATTTTCCACCTTAGCTGTTAAACTAATCAGCCATCAAATCAAAAGGCATTAATCTAATCAATCAGTAATCAGCAGCTGGGCTTAAGCACCACAGGGTGGGGCAGAGTAATTCCTGGGGGCAGGGCTATTGTTTCCCCTCAGGCTGATGCCATTTGGAGAGGAGTGTTCTGCCTGAGGGAGATAGCTCCTGTCGTATGGGGAATGATTCACCACAGGGATCCTGGCAACTTTGCCTTCAATTATCTCCCCTGAGCCACCAACCCTGGACTCTCCTCAAGCATCTCTAGTTCACTCTGCCCTCCCTTTCTAGAGCCCAGGTTAAATGGTTGCAAATGAAATTTTGTTTCTTGGCCCTTTAAATGACTCTCTGCCTCCAGCCATCTCTCCCTTCCAGACAGAAACCCTGGTGCTTTTCATAGCTGGATGTTATCTAGTTTTCTTTCCAGTTCTGGTGATGTAGGTTGGGGAGCCCAGCTTGGTATTTAGACCCTCACTTCTCAGGGGGAATACCCTGGCTGCTTAAATAGCCCTCTGGAACTTCAGCTGCCACCTGTGGGAGCCAAGCCAGCCTCCTTGCAACTCCTACTGGTCATGTTGTGGTGAAGTGGTTTCTTCTGTCAGCCCATGGCTATAAGTCTTCTCTCCAGCTAGTGTCCACTTGGTTATTCTAAATAATTTCTCTACAATTTAGTTGTAATTCCAGACTGGCCCTGGGAGGAGGTTAGTGTAGCTTCCACTTACTCCTCTGCCATCTTGCATCTAACTACAAACCTTCTTGACTGAGGGTTATTGAGATTCAAATATCTTCACTTCCAAGAATTCCTGTGGGAGATTCTGATGCACTCAGATTCAAGGAGTACTGTTATAAGGCATTTTCTCCAGACCCCAGTTTAGCTTTGGGGTAAGTTGAGCTGAACCAAGGTGGGTTTAACATGTGTTTCAGAAGGACAATGATATAATGAAGAGCTGGAAATAAGTTCATAGCCTAAGAAAAAATTTCAGAGCTGAATAAAAGAGATTTCAGAGCTTAATCTCTTCAGATTAAAAGGCCCTCTGGGTGCTGAGGACAGTGAATTAAGAAATGATTCACACATGTATTCTCTGTAGTGAATGTCAGGGCATGAAGTTTAAAGAGGACATTTTGAATGCTTCCAGAGACATTGAATCTCAGGTATGGATTAAGTCATATAATTCAGGAGAGGAGATATTTCAGAATCTTCATAATTATTACTTCATACTTCTCACACCTTATTGTCCTTTCTTCTATAAAAATAGGAACCAATAGTTTGGATAATTAAATACATTCATGCATAGAAAATTTTATCATAGTGAGTGGCACATAATAAGTGCTCAATAAATATCTATTATTATCCTACAATAAGTATGCTTATTAAAGCTATTTGGTACTTTTCTTGTGAAAAATATATAGGGTATTTCAGTGACTCCAGGTAAAGGGGTCCCAGTGCTAACATTATTATTTATGTTGTTATTGTGGTCATGCTTCTGGAGGTGCATTAGATATGGTGGGAGACTGTACTGGGTACTCTCCAGGATGGTTCCACCAGCAAGGCCATTTAAGCCTACATAAAGTGGATCCATCCAGATGGAGTAATATACTCAAACTATAACTTACTATTTCTAGCTTTTAGTTGTAACCAGACAATATGAATGAAGAAGCTGAACGCAAGAGTATGACTTCTTGAGGTGCCAGGTTAACAATCCTGAAGCATCTGAAACAGCAGAAGAACATGGTTCAATTCCACAGACTGAACCAGAGCTTCTAGCCTGTGGCATAAAGTCTGGAGCCAGATTGAAGGAGCACTGGGGGAGTCTGAGGAAAAACCCAGGAACTTGGCAGCCTGAACACTCTCAGTGACCTTCTTGAAACTGATAGCTTATTCTGGCTTCTCATGTATCCCTTTAAGTCTCCTGTCTTTCTTTCACTTGCAAAGCTGAAAAGGACAGCTTGAACATTTATTCTCTGGATACAAGACCCTCAGTCTAGCATTCTCATGGTCCCAAACACAAGTGGAGAAAACTGTACACATGCTATTGTGGGTGAAGAGTAAAAAAGAAAGTCATCATAGAAAGAAGGACTGAAAATTCCATTAGTCATTCATTTTTTTCACAATCTCTTCTGAAAGACCAGAATTGGTAAAATTGGGATACCAGTGAAGGGGACCAGATGATGGACCTCAAAATATGCCTCTTTGGCATATGGATTATTTTGGGCTAAAAACCAATGGGAACCAGGAGATGCAAGAAAAGTTCAAAAAACAGGGCATAAAGGGTTTTTTTCTTTGCCTTATAAAGTTATATTTATGAAGAAAATTTCCATTTGTAGAGTGTCTTTCTTTCTCATACCGGAAAGGGGAGGACTCTTAACAATTTACACAATGGAAAAAACATAGACTTAAATCTGAGCAAAAGACTTTACAAAAGAATCATTGTTTACAATATTTTTCCTGATCCCCTTCCCATAACTTTCCTCCTCCTCTCAGAAGCCTCAAACAGCTTTTCCTTTGTTCAACCTAAGACAGCTTATTAGCACAAATTCTAACCATCACTGATTGCTCCCATGTGTATGCATGAGGCATGTGTTACTAATTCTGTTTGTTTTTCTCTTGTTGATATATACTTTTAAGTTTTTATTCTTAATTACAACTATCAATATTATTTTGTATTAATTTCAGGTGTACAGCATAGTGGTTAGACACTCATATACTTTACAAAGCTGTCCCCTAATATTTCAAGTACCCACTTGGCACTGTACATAGTTATAATACTACTGACTATATTCCCTAAACTGTACTTTATATCACCATGAATTTTTTGTATAATTTGTACTTCTTAATCCCTTCACCTTTTTTACTCAGCTCTCCAAGCCCCCCTCCCTCTCCACAAAAATCAGTCTGTTCTCTGTATCTATGAGTCTGGTACTATTTTGTTTGTTCATTTATTTTGTTAGATTCCACATGTAAGTGAAATAATATGGTAGCTGTCTTTCTCTGTATGACTTGTTTCATTTAGCATAATACCCTCTAGGTCCGTCCATGCTGTTGCAAATGGTGAGATTTAATTCTTTTTTATGACAAGTAATATTCCATTGTATATGTGCATCACCACTTTTTTATCTCCTCATCAATTGATGGGCACTTGGGTTGCTTCCATAACTTAGCGATTGGAAATAACACTGCTATGAACATAGGGGTGCATATATTCTTTTGAATTAGTAGTTTTAAAAAATATATACACAGAAGTGGAATCACTAGGTTAAGGCAGTTCCATTTGTAATTTTTTGAGGAAATCCATACTGTTTTCCACAGTGGCTATAGCCATCTGCATCCCCACTCTCACTGCACCAGGGTTCCCTTCACTCCACATCATCCCATCACTTGTTGTTTGTTGATTTCCTGATGATAGCCATCCTGACTATCATCAAGAAAGCAAGGCTTGAAGTGATATGTTATTGTGGTTTCAATTTGCGTTTCTCTGATGATTAGCGACATTGATCATCTCTTCATATGTCTGCTGGCTATCTGTATGTCCTCTTTGGAGAAGTGTCTATTCAGGTCTTCTGCTTACTTTTTAATTGAAATTTTTGTTTTGGTGTTGAATTGTCTGAGTCCTTTCTAAATTTTCTATATTAATCCTTATTGATGTATCATTAGCGAATACCTTCTTTCATTCAGTGGGTTGTCTTTTTGTTTTGTTGATGGCTTCCTCTACTGTGCAAAAAAAAAACCTTTGTAGTTTGATGTAATCCCATTTAATTTTTCTTTTGTTTCCCCTTGCCTGAGGATATGGATATGGAGACACACACACACACACACACATTTTATCTCTGTCTTCTAGGAGCTTCATAAAGTCTTGCATTTAAGTCTTTAATCCATTTTGAGTTTATTGTTGGACATGATGTAAGAAGATAGTATAGTTTCATTTTTTTTTGCATGAATCATTAGTACATTTTTCCCAACACCATTTATTGAATAGATTCTGTTTGCCCCATTGAATGTTATTGCCTCCTTTGTCATATATTAATTGACCACAGAGGTGTGGATTTATTTCTGGGCTCTCTATTCTGTTCTTTTGATGGTGGTGTTTATTTTTATGCCAGTGCCATCTGGTAGCATGACACCTCCAACTTTATTTTTTCTCAAGCTTTCTGTGGATATTTCATGATTCTATATACACTTTTGGATTATTTGTTCTAGTTATGTGAAAAACACTATTGATAGGAATTGCACTGTATCTCTAGACTGCTTTGGGTACTGTGGATATTTTAATGATGTTAACTCTTTATCCATGAACACAGCAGCATATGCTTCCATTTGTTTGAATCTTCTTCAGTTGCTTTCTTCAGTGTCTTATAAAGTTTTTCAAGTAAAGGTCTTTTACCTCCTTGGTTAAATTTATTCTAGGTATTTTATTTCATTTTTTGATGCTATTGTAAATGGGATAGTATTCTTAGTTTCTCTTTTTGATAGTTCATTATTGGTGTATAAAAATGAAACCAATATCTGGATATTTATTTTGTATCCTACTACTTTACTGAATTCAATGATAAGTTCTAGTAGTTTTTTGGTGGTATTTAGGGTTCTGTGTATATAGTATCATGTCATCTGCAAATAAGGACAGTTTTATTTTTCCTTTCCAATTTGGTTACCTTTTATTTTTACCTCTTGTCTGATTGCTGTGGCTAGGACTTCCAATACATTGTTGAATAAGAGTGATTTAAGTGGACAGTCCTGTCTTGTTCCTGATCTTAAGAAAAACAATTTAGATTTTCCCCCACTGAGTATAGTGTTAGCTGAGGGTTTGTCATATATGGTCTTTGTTATGTTGAGGTATGTTCCCTCTATTCCCACTTTACTGAGAGTTTTTATCATAAATGAATGCTAGATTTTATTAAATGCTTTTTCTGCACCTACTGATATGATCATACAATTTTATACTTCATTTTGTAATGTGGTGTGTCACATTAATCAGTTTGTAGATGTTGAGCCAACCTTGCATCCCAGGAATAAATCTCACTTGATCACGGTGTATGATCTCTTTAACGTATTGCTGGATCTGGCTTGCTAATATTTTGTTGAGTACTTTTGTATATATATTTATCAGGGATATTGGCCTTTAATTTTCTTTCTTTGTAGTGTCCTTATCTAGTTTTAGAATCAGAATAGTGCTGGCCTTATAAAATGAGATTGGGAGTCTTTCTCAGCCTTTAATTTTTCGGAATAGTTTGAAGAAGAAAGATGTTAATTCACTTTGAATGTTTGGTAAAATTCACCTGTGAATCTTTCTAGTCTAAGACTTCTGTTTGTTGGGAGTTTTTGTGTACTGATTCAATTATGCTGGTTGTCATAGGTCTGTTCAGATTTTTTGTTTCTTCTTTATTCAGTCTTAAAAATTGTATGTTTCTAGGATTTTATCCATTTCTTTCAGACTGTCCCTTGTGTTGGCATATAATTGTTCATAGTCATTTTTTGTATAAATCTTTGTATTTCTGTGGCACTGATTGTCTTGTCTCCCCTTTCATTTCTGATTGTATTTATTTGGGTCCTCTCTCTTTTATTTCTTGATGAGTCTGTGGTTAAAAGTTTATCAATCTTATTTATCTTTTCAAAGAACTAGGTCTTGATTTTATTGATTTTTGTATTGTTTTCAGATTCTATATTGTTTATTTACTCTCTGATCTTTCTCATTTCCTTCCTTCTACTCTGGACTTTGTTTGTTGTTCTTCCTAGTTTATTTAGGTGTAAGTTTAAATTTTTTAGTACAGATTTTTTTTTCCCTTAGGTAGACATGTATTGCTACGAATTTCTGTTTTAGAACTGCTTTTGATATGTCCCACATATTTTGAGTTGATTTGTTTTCATTTTCACTTGTCTCAAGGTATCTTTTGATTTTTTCCTTAACCTCATTAACCCATTCATTGTTTAGCAGCATGTTATTTGTCCTCCATGTGTTTGCACCTGTTTCAGTACTTTTCTTGTAATTGATTTTTAGTTTCAGAGCTTTGTGGTTGGAGAAGGTACTTGATATGATTTCTATCACCTTAAACTTATTGAGACTTGTTTTGTGGCCTACCACGTGGTCTATGCTAGGAAATGATTCATGCGCACTTGAAAAGAATGTTTATTCTGTGCTTTTTGGTGAAGGGGCTCTGAGGATATCAATAAAATCCATCTGGTCTAATGTTAGATTTAAGGCCACTGTCTTCTTGTTGATTTTCTGTCTGGAAGACTTATTCATTGCTGTCAATGGGGTATTAAAGTCCTCAACTATGACTGTATTACTGTCAATCTCTCCTTTTATGTCCATCAAGAATTTCTTTATATAGTTAGGTGCCCCTGTGTTGGGTGCATAAATTTTTACAAGGGTTATATCCTCTTTTTATCATTATATAATATCTTTCTTTGTTTCTTATTATGGCCTTTGTTTTAAAGTCCAATTTTGTCTGATGTAAGTATTGCTACCTCAACATTTTTTAATTTCCATGAAACATCTTTCCATTCTTTTACTTTCACTCTGTGTGTATCTTTCAATCTGAAGTGAGTCTCTTGTAGACAGTATGTATATGGGTCTTTTAAAAAAAAATCTATTCAGCTATCCTGTGTATTTTGGTTGGAGCATTTACATCATTTACATTTAAAGTAACTATTGATAGATACATACTTATTGCTCCTTTAGTATTCATGTTTATGTTCTTTTCACCCTTTCTTCTTCTTAAAGCAGGGCCTTTAACATTTTTTTTGTAACATTGGTTTCATGGTGATGAACTCCTTCAGCTTTTTCTTGTCTGGGAAGCTCTTTATTTCTCCTTCAATTTTAAACAATAGCCTTGCTGGTTAGAGTAATTTTAGTTTTAGGTCCTCGCTTTTCATCACTTTGAATATTTCATGCCAATTCCTTTTGCCCTTCAAAGTTTCTGTTGAGAAATCATCTGGCAGAGTTATTAGAGTCCCCTTGTAGGTAGCTAACGCCTTTCCTCCTGCAGCTTTAAGATTCTCTCTTTTTCTTTAACCTTTGCTATAACATATTTTGCCATACCACATTTTGCCATGTACACTGTACACCCATATTTTTGTCTGCATTATACATGGGACTATTATACCCATGGTATGTAATCATTATAGACATGTATAATGTGCATCCTTGTTTTTCCCAAAAAAATCTGGTCAAAAAAGTATGCATTATACATGACAAAATATCATAATTATAATGTGTCTTGGTGTGACCTCTTTGGGTTCATCTTGTTTAGGACTCTCTGCTTCCTGGATGAGTGTGTCATTTTCCTTCCCCAGGTTAGGGAAATTTTCAGGCATTAACTTCAAATGCATTCTCAATCCCTTATTCTTTCTCTTCTCATTCTGGTACCCCTACAATGTGGATTTTGTTGAACTTGATGATGTCTCAGAGGTCCCTTAAGATATCTTAATTTTTTAGAATTATTATGTTTGCTGTTTTGATGGGATGTTTTTGGTGCCTTTTCTTCTAATTTACTCATTCAATTCTCTTTTTCATCTAATCTGCTTTTGATTCTTTCTAATGTATTATTCTTTTAAGATACACGTTGTTCATTTCTATTTTAATGGTTTCTATGTCTTTATTTATGTTTACTCTCTCTTTTTTTGAAGTTCTCACTGAGTTTATCCATTCTTCCCCTAAGTTTCTTGAGTATCTTTATAACCATTGTTTTCAACTCTGTATCTGGTAGGTCGCTTTTCTCCATTTCATTTAGTTTAGGTTTTTTTTGGAGGGGGGGTAATTTCTCTGTTCTTTTGTTTGGGGCTTGTTTCTTTGTTCCTCATTTTGGTTGCTTCTATGGCTTTGCTTCTATGTATTAGGTAGATCTTCTATGTCTCCCTGTCTTGCTAGGGTGACCTTATGTAATAAGTGTCCGGTGGGGCTTAGTGATGCAATCTCTCTGATCACCTTAGCTGGGTGCTCCAGGAGTGTCCTTTTTGTGGTTTATGTGTGCTCTCCTATTGTAGTTCAGTCTTGATTGATGTTGGCCTGTCCATCGGTGGGGTTGACTCTCAGGCTGGCTGACTATGAGAACTGACCCCCAACCAAGCACAGAACATGAGTTGCTGTTTGGTAGCTTACCTCATGCTGCAGAATTTGTCCCAGTAGGGTCTGGTGCCTGCCAAGACCTCCCTTTGTTTGTACCACTTGTGGAGGTCATTGGGTCATGCTCAGATATGCTCTGAAGCCAGCCACTTGGTGTTTTGGTTCTGGGGTTACTTGGGAATGACTCTGGTGGAGACCAATAGCAGACATGGCTTGTGACTGACCCTGGGCTACCTATTAGTTTCTACAAAGCGATCCATGGTTGGTACTGCCTATTCTGGGTCTGGGTGCTATGGGAGGGCCCACCCTGCATACCAAGGTTGGCTACCACCAGTGCCAGATGTAGGGTAGGTGAGCAAAAGGTACAAGGTACCCCAATATCTTCCTCTGTCTGCTAGCTACCCATTAGGCTCAGCCACTGAAAGAGCCTCAGATGGTACGTGAGTTCCATGAGGCAGGTTCTTAGTGAATCACCAGGTGGGGATGAGTGGTGTTCACCAGGTTAATATAGATTCAAATGGTGCCAGTGCTGGGTCTGAGGTCACTCAGCAAAGGTATCAGGGTACACCAGGGTCAACTGCCAGCTGCCTGGGGCCTGTCGACCTTTGTGGTGTGGCAGGGCCTCTGAGCCATCAGTGTGGAGCCAGTAGAGTTTATCATACTAAAAGAAATTACAATTTGGCCTTGAGGAGGGAGAGCTCTGCAAGTTATCACTTAGAATGGAAAGGCAGATAAAATACTTCCTGGATAAAGTAAAGTGAAAGGAGTTCATCATCACCAAGCCCTTATTAAATGAAATATTAAAGGGACTTATCTAAGAAGAAGAAGATCAAACCTATGAACAGTAAAATGACAACAAACTCACAACTATTAACAACTGAACCTAAAAACAAAAAACAAAAAGAAAAATAAACTAAGCAAACAAGCAGAACAGGAATAGAGCCACAGAAAAGGAGATCACATGGAGGGTTATCAGTGGGGAGGGGGTGGGGGGAGAATGGGGGAAAAGATACAGGGAATAAGAAGCATAACTGATAGGGACAAAATAGATAGGGGGAGGTTAAGAACAGCATAGGAAATGGAGAAGCCAAAGAACTTATATGTATGACCCACGGACATGAACTAAAGGGGGTGAATGCTGGTGGGAGGGGGGATGCAGCATGGAGGGGGATAAAGGGGAAAAAATGGGACAACTGTAATAGCATAATCAATGAAATATACAAAAAACCAGAAAAATAGAAAATAAAATACTTGCACAATTATCATCTTCCCATATATTCTTTAAGTAAGGTGCTGTGTCAAAAGTTATTTTTATTCAGTTGCTTACATATTGTCATACTTCCCTCCAGAACAATTATATTAATTTATACTTTTACTAGCAGCGAATGGGAGATATTGTTTCCACCAAACTATTACTAACTCTACATTTTGTAAATTTTTTCAGCATTTATAATCCGCTGGGAAAAGGTCATGTTACATTTTAAACTTTGAATTTACTTGATTACCAGTAAGAATGAATATCACATGTTTATTGGCGACTTGTATTTCTTATTTTGTGAGTTGCTTCTTCATGTCTTTTGACCATTTTTGACTTGGGAGTTTATATTTTATTATTGATTTCTAAGCAATCTTTACATATTAGGACCTTCACTCTATTACCTGTGTTGCAATATCCTCCCTCCCCACCACTTTGTCCTTTGTTTCCCTTTAGTTTTGACCTTATATGTATATAAGCTGAAAGAGTGCAGGCATTTTTCAAGCTTTGGAGTCAAATTTCTCAACTTTCAATTTTTCCAGATTTATTATTTATGAAAAGAAAGGCAGTAATTTTCACCCATATTTTATTCTGCAATTTTAATTCTTTATTTTTAAAAATATTTGATCCACTCTGGTTTCTAACTATTTGGGTTTTTCATTCACAACCATTTATACCTGGAGTTCTTTCAATTCTATCCTATGATATTTTTGGAAGTGTCCCCTTGTTCCACCTTCAACTTTATCACCTTGGCCAGAACTCATTATTTTTGGCCCACAACCTCCTAACTAGTTTCCTGACTTCAGTCTTAGAACTCTAAAATTCAGTCCCAGATGTTGCCAGAGTGGTTTCTTAAAAAACACTTCTGGGGGATTTCCCAGAAAGATTTTGACTTGAGCACAGTTATTTAATTTTTCTGTCCAAGATTTTTTATGAAAAAAGCTATCATGAGAAACTTAAACTACTCTACAATATTAAGAGTGCAGATCTGGTCATTTTTTTAATTTCTCAAATTTAAATTAAAATTTTAATAGAGGATCCAATGCTTCAGAAATACAGCAAGTTTAGTGTTGCCTTAAATTGGATCTTTTGACTTAAGACCCAAAACTCTACTGATCATTTATTTAAATAGCCCTCGGAGCGAGAGAGACTTCTATGAATTTGATATGCCTTGTATGACAAAGACATTTACTACTTACCAAATATTTCTGAAGTCCTTCACATTTCCAAGCTTCGCTGCAGTTAGGTTTGAGCTGCGTGACTGGTTTTCATTAGTGGGTTGTAAGCAGATGTAAGGTGTGACATGTTCAAGGAGAAGCTCCAGGAACCAAAAAATCGTCACTCCATTTTATTGTTTTCTGCTGCCATGAGACTATTAGTGTCCAGAAAGAGGCACTTTATTCATCCCGTGATCTGTAATGAAGAACATGTGGGTCAGAGTTGCAGTCAACTCAAAGTAAACTTGAAATAGGAGTAAGGAACAAATCACTGAGATTTTGTCTTTATTTGCGTCTGCAGCATAAATGAACCGTAATTTCAAGACACCAGGGAAAACCCACCAGTCCCTTGAAAGCCTAGGCTCTGAACAAGTACAGTGCCACTTCTACTGTACTCTAGTGATAAAAGAATTCCCAGGCCATCTCAGATTCAAAAGAGGGGGAAATGGGTGGAGATGAGCATGAAGAACTCATGGCCATCTTTCATCTGCCACTATCTGTTTTCCAGCCACAAATACATTTCTCTCACATGAAAAACATACTCATTCTCTTCCAAGACCACCCAGGTCTCAGCCCATGATGGCTTTGGTTCAAATTCCAGGATATTAATTGTCATTTAAATCAGGTCCTGGTGTGGATGAGGTCATTTGGATGTGATCCTTTGAGTATGGGTCCTCTTGATCTTAAGATTTATGAATTAAAGAATTCAGCTTTCTATGTTTCAAATACAAACAACATACAATAGAAAGACACAGATCAGATAACTACAACAGATACTAAATGGAGAAAATGGGTGCACAAAGCAGTTGCTCATCTACCACAATTCTGAAATCCATCCAGGAACATATCGTTGGCTCCTTGATTTGGGCCCAGTTTTACTCTTTAGTAAAGATCTTCCATGTTGGAATGGTCTCTTGGTTCCTTCCTCTGACACCATTCCACTCCGTAAGAAATAGATCAGTACACAACTGAGCAGCCTTTTTAGCTTTTTCTTCCCAAAGAAAGTTGGATACTCATAATTTTATACTATTTCTGTCCATTTTAGTACAAGTTGCTAGTACTTTCACCAATTTAATTCTCTTAATATTATGTGAGTTTCCTATACATCTTATTAGGTTTTACTCCATTAGGCAAAAACAGCACTCACAATTTTTTTCATGCCAGGCTCTATCTGGTTTTTTTTGAGTCAGTGTGCTGTGAGACAGCACACTCCAGATGCTTTGAAACCTTTTTGCCTAGTTGAAAGAGACTGTGAGGTATGCCTATAAGTCTCCCTGAAGCGTTACAAAGAATCTAGTCTCTTCCTTGATATGATCTTTACCTTAAGGCCACTTTTTCTTTTGTATTAAGATCCATTTGCTATCTTAAGAGTCTGAGAATGAGAAATGGTTTTCTTTTTGAACCAGTGGGTTCTGGCTCCCTTATATTTCTAGTAGGTTCTAATTGAAATTGAAAATAAAGAGTTTCTTTTTTATTTTAGTTCACCTCTCTCCTCTGTACTTTATTATTTGTAGCTAAACTAAATAAACTGGCAGTTTCAACATTTTTTCTGGAACTCTCCATAGCAAAATTTATAAATTTATTATATATGTTTTCTGTTTTCCACATTACCTCTGGCAACAATGTTGCAAAACTTCTCACCATTAAAAATACATATCTCCTTTATGCCAGTCTCTAATAGCAAGTTCCTACTGAACTTCAAGCTTTCATTAAGACTCCTGGAGGCTCTTCCAGCTCTTGCCTACAACTCAGAAAACAATGTCATATATCTTAGTTCTTTTTTTTTTTTTATGGAAGCACCCTACTCCAAGTACCAATCTATGTTCTCATTATTTATTGATGTGTTACAAACCACTTCAAAACTTAGAGACGTAGAACAATAACTATTTTGTTTGGAATTATTTGAGTATGGGATTCATTTAGGGCATAGCAAGGATTATTATTATTTGTGTCTGCTCCACCATGCCTGGGATTTTAGTAGGAAAGGCTTGAGTGTCTGTAGATGGCGTGGATGCCTTGACGGGGACCACGACTGGAAAGACGACTTCATCTTGGGTTCTCTTTCTCTTTCGTTCTGCAGAAACCCTCAGGCAAGGGAAGCCACATCAGTAAGACACGCAGGTAACCTGTGGAGAGTTCCACTTGGCAAGAGGCTGAGGTTTGCCATCACCCATGTGAGTAATCTTGGTGGTGATTTTTTGAGGCCTGCACACAACCACCAGTGAGTTTGAAAGTATATTCTCCCTCAGTCAAACCTGTACGTGGCCACAGCCCCGGTTCACAAATTGATTGCAATCTTATGAAGAACACTGAGGCAGCTAGCTACTCCAGAAACCAAGAGGAGTATTTGTTGTTTTAAGCTCCTAAAGTTGGGGCAATTTGTTATGCAGCAATTGATAATTAATAACATAATCCCACTCTTTTCTCATGATAATATGTGGAATATGTGTGTGGTAGAGAGTTTCTCTTTGTAATTCATAGGTCTGTGGATCAAGAGCTGCTATACCTGGCCCTGATGTAGATATCTTGGACTTTGCATCTAATGCCTGATTGAATGGAACTTTCAGACTGACCCCTCAGGGAGAGGAGGAGAGTGTTGTGTGTGCATGTAGAGGGAGGGAAATGAAAATTCATGAAAAGAGGGTGGACTGTGGAACACAGCATACTATTCAAAATATCTGCTGCCCTCCCTGTGGGGGAAGATGATACTTCTCCACTCCATTGATGCCTGATGGACCATGTGATTTGCTTTGGCAAATGAAATATGAGTAGAAATGAGGTGTGCCATTTTGAGCTGGAGTTTTATAGTCACCTTAAGAGTCTTCCCTTTTATCATTTCCCATTGCCTGATAGCAGCAAGTCCCAGATAAGGGTTGCTTCTTCAGCCCAGGACCTGGAGTGAGAAATATGTGCAACAGCTGATTTGTAATGGGTGGAATGCAGGCCAGAAATCAATCTTTGTTGCTGTGAGCCACTGGGATCTCAGGGTCACTTGTCACTGTAGCGTTACTTAACCTAAGCTGGCTTAGCCAGTAACTCTTCAGTTCTGTCTTTTTCTGCTGCAGCAGTCACGGAGACCACACCTGCTTGTTCTGAGTCCCTGCACATCTGGGAAGGGGAGCTCAGGTAGACCCTCACCAGACTTGAACAGCAACAATCAACATTTTCTCTGTTAAACTGATAAAACATTCCTTTAAAAAAAACCATTACATAAATGAGCCTATTCTAATACACACCTCTTCTCCCTGAGCATTGATCCTATCTTTATATAACATCTTGATATTTGTTCATGGATTTTTGCATTAATTTGATTTTTAAAAGTAGTTCATTAAAATAATATTTATCTCAATGACTGAGTTAGGGGACATCCTTAGATTTTGGACTCATGTGAATGTCTCACTAACTTTACCTCAATCCTGGTTCTACCCTGAGGTGATGCAGGTGAATACAATTTTGCCCAAGGCCACTTGGCTTGTCCTTATCATCTATTATAACCATACAATGTTGAGTCCTGAAATATCCTGGCTGGAGTACTACAGCAGAAGAATAGGGCCATGGGTTTTATAAACAGAAGGATCTTAGAGATAAAATCCCAAGTTCTTTGGTTAGAGGGAAGGAAACTGAAACTCAAAGGAATAAAATAGTTTGGCCACACTTATAAGCTTATAGTTCTTGTGTCCAAACTCATTATTTTTCAATTCAAGTTTAGCATTTTTCCACTATAATAAAACAGCCAATTCGAGATCACTGTCTTCACGAAAAGAAATCATTTCCTTGCTAAATTTCACTTGGGTATTCTGGAAAAAAAATGTTAGGAAATAATAAAAATCTGGAGTTCCTTTTCTGTAACTCCAGAGCATGATTTTACTTCAGCGTACACTATAAATTGACATGGATTATGAGGTTATGTGGTATTTAGCTTTATGATAATTACCTATTTGAATTGCTGATAAGAGTTAATTTATCCTGAAGACAACTAGAAATAAAAGAATAATTGGGTTATAAAATTAAAGCAATAACATCTGCAGTTTCTACTACATTGAGCATATTTGATGTAGAGAATATTTCAATTAGGCTGAAAAAAATCTGTGAATGCTTTCCTTTCCTATATTCTCCCTCAAAAGATTAAAAGGCCTAACATACTAAAAAAAAAATCAAAACTAGAAAACGTTCCCAGCTTTTTGATATTTCACATTTATCTGTAGAAGAGTATGCCCCCTTGATCTCAGATGCTGTTATATGACCTCCCATTGCTGAAGTGAAACAAGTGGTCAGACCTCTTCGAATTGAGTTTAATAGAATGAATGGACATTTCTTCATGATAATTGGTTTTACTTAAATCACGTAGTCATGGATTTCCATCCTCGAACTATCGGTAACTCTCTGTGACTTTGGGTAAGCTGTGTAACTTCCTTGGGTCTTGGCTTTCTTATCTATATTCACTCATGACTTACTAACTAATCCAATGAGAACTGATGGCCTTTTTAATTTCTGACACCCTGCTGAGCATTGGGGAGGATGAGAAAAATGTAGTCCCTAAGGTCAGACAGCTTATGATAAAATATGCACACAAATATCCTCCACACAAGACAAAATTCAGCAAGTTACATATATGTGGTTAAAAAAAACAGAGATAATAAAAATAAGGGAGGTATTTGTTTCCATTTGGCATAGCCATGTGCAGGTGGGGAGAAATCTATCCTGGGTATAGAAATTGCAGAAAACTCAAAAGCAATAGCATAATCAACAGAAAATCAGTCCATTTTTATTATCACCAAATGCTGGCAATTCTAAATAACATAAGCGATACATATATCTCTCCATTGGGGCTGACTGTGCCCACCTTGTTATGACACCATGTGGAGGGCTGAAGAAAAGATTGAGAAGAGAAATGGAAGAGAGGCCTGACCTTGAAGTTTAGTTAAAGTTTATGAAAGAAAAGAAAGAGTGCTTTCAAGGTAGCTATGGTGTAGAGCGGGTGGCAGCCAAACTGCAGAAAAACATATACCTTGTTGTTTTATTTATTTAATCTTGCTCTACAATGAATATAGTATTTTAAATCTAATAATTAATATTTAAAAGGAGCTCACTGTTATCTCTTCAAATGAATGCATATTTATTTTTAAGTGTGATTAACTGGCTAGAAGAAGAAATATATGGAAGGGTAATGCCATATAGTGAAGAGCCTTTAAGAACTGCTATGTGTATGCCCTGGATGGTGTGGCTCAGTAGATTGTCAGCCTGAGAACCAAAGGGCCACTGGTTCTATTCTCAGTTAGGGCACATGCCTGGGCTGTGGGCCAGGTCCCCAGTGGGGGGCATATGAGAGGCAACCACACATTGATGTTTCTCTTCCTCTCTTTCTCCTTCTCTTTCTCTCTCTCTAAAAGTAAATAAATAATTTTTTTTAAAAAAAGAACTGTTATGATTACTTTGACTTGGAGAAATAGAATATGATATTATGAGGTAAAGAAAACTGATCAGGCTTGGAAATGTCCTCTTGAGAGAGGAAGTAATTCAAAATCTTGTATTCAATTCCATCAGCTTCTTTCTTTATTTCCTTATTACTAAAATTTTCTTTAATTAATTAAGATAAAATAGCTGACTCAATAAGAAAGAGGCTCCTACTTCTAATGCATTTGACTGAAGATTTAACAAGACTGTTAGGAGGTGAATTTAAATTCTAATGTGTCAAACTTGGAGCATTTGGACGAATGATGAATGACAGATGGGGAGGAAAAAGATGAAGGAAGGCAGAGCCCTGGTCCTAGGAATGAGGTGGGGCTTTTTTTGGAGAGGGAGTATTCATAATGCTTGTTCAGCTTTTGCTTCACCTCTAGACCTGACTTCCTGGTCTTCCTCCTTGAAGAAGATGCTGAAGTCAGTGGCACATAGTGAAGTCATGGTTCAAGAGGAATCAGTGATAAACATCTTGTCTCTTGTCAGCTATCACCATCTCAGTGAAGCACGCCTTTGGCATGTAGAAAAAGAAGGGAGAAGGGTACAACTCCTAGCTTTTTCCTTTGATTACCCCTTAGTTTCAAGAGCCTGGAAGTAATAAGTACTTACATTTTGCTGTTTGTGTGAGAGGGTTAAGAAGAATCAGGTCAGCTGATTCATACTCCATTATTTCTTAAGCTAACTCAAGGACCATCTGGAAGAGATGACAAGGAAGAGTGGCATGCCCTAAAGAGCATGAATGGCTTGGTACAGCTGAAACACAGAATATTCATGGGGTGGTCAACAAATGTAAGTCCAGAGAGTAAGCTCGGGAGGATGCATGTAGGGAAAAAGCACGAGAAGCAAATTTGTTATTCTAGGGGAATTTATTCAACTCCAAAGCCAATGGATGTCATTAGAGCATATAAACCAAGAGATGGTGGAGAATATTACCAATGTCAACATGTTAAAGTGTTAGGAAGACTTTCCCAATGGTGAGATAGATTACACAGAGAGTAGGCATAGATTACATAGAGAGCTGACATTTTGAAAATGACAGGCTTTCATCTAATGTTTCCCTAAGGGTAGGTAGAAGCTTGGTTAATGTACTCGAGTCCCTCGAGAATGCAAGGAAAGGCTTTCCACTGCCAAAGACCATGGAATCCTGGAGAAGACCATCACAGTGGTTGGCATATCATCCCCCTTTTTTTATGGATGGAATTAGGATATGCTTTGATTCCAAAGGCTGGATTGGATTGATTAAGTGTCAAATTGTCAAGACAACTTTCAGTTTCATAAGAAATATATGTCCTTTATATGTGTTTCCATTCAACTGCATTGACTGAATTTATAATTTTCAAACTGTAGAACCCATCTGTTTCCTGGGACAAAAGGGAGATATTCCAATTCCTGACCATTTACAATGTCAAATGCTTCTTTGTCCTTCATACCCCCTTTTCGAGAGCCCTTATATATCCCCCAAAAGGTTCACTATTGCGTTTGCTACATTGTGTGTGTTGCCATGATTCCTCTTCAACACAAAATCAAACTGACCAGTTTTTTCTGCTTTTGGATGAAGAAGCTCCAGTTTCATATTCATTACCTTGTACTTACCTTCAGAGGAGCTACCTTGAGGGCTAAGTCCCAAGAGCACAGCATGCAGTATAGCCACTGGGACTGGCATGGTGGTTGCCGTGTACCCAGAATGTATCTATAATGGCCAATAACCACACGAGCTGTTTCTGTGTATGGTGATGTCTCCCCGCACTTTGCCTGCTCTTCATAGTTTGTGCACAAAGGAGAATATTGTCTTAAATACAATAACTTTCCATGACACTTTATCATTCTAGTAGCCATAAAATTACCAAATACTGCATCTTCTATTTTGCTGCCTGGTAGTGAGGGAAACAAATTCACATGCACATCTTTCTTCAGAAAACAAACTGACTAAATTTTGGGGAGTTACCATTTTATTTCAGTTTGTTGCTATTCCATTTGAGATTTTATCCTGTTTTCACTGTCTCCTTTTCTGACGCACATCATTAAAAGATAAAGATGATTAATAGGTAGGATTGGAAAACTTCAGATGCATTAAGCATATGCAGGAAAGGACTGACATCTAAATGTCTTCCTGGAAGGAGGGTTTGGAGAGTACCACAGTCTGTATTCCCATTTTTAACAATTCATGTCATCATGTTGACACCAAATGGAAATTATCAGGCATCAACTCCACTTAATCACTCTTAAAAGCCTTTAATGAACCCCCTTTGCCTGTAAGCACATTTTGGACCCAATCAGTCTCTTCAACCTCAGCTCTTCCAAACACAAGCCAACTGACCTCATTACTCCTGATTACTTATTCTTGTAACATCCCATGTAGTTCATGCCTATATGCCTTTGTACCCTCTGTTCCTTCTGCCTGAGATACTCTTCATCTTAGTCCTTCAGAGCTAGACCATAAACTCTTTAAGGGAGGGACCATGTACCTGCAGTGTCCAGCCCAGTGTCTGGACTTTATTATAGTATTATAATTATAGTATGCAATTAATAAATATTTCTTTACTGACTGCTTGACCCAGATAAAAAATTATCTCTTTCTTTCTGAATTATGTCTTTTTATAATTCTTTCTGTGAGTGTCCAGGTGGGTCTGTAGGTAGTATTTTTTAAATCTTTGTATGTCTGAAAATGCCTTTATTTTTGCCTTTATATTTAACAGATATGTAATTATGGATTACAGTTATTTTTCCTCAGCACTCTGAAGATATATCACTCTACTGCCTGCTGGTATCAATTGTTTGTGAGAAGTCTGCTGAGAATGTAATTGTCATTCCTTTGTGGTCATCTGTAATGTCTTTCTGGTAACTTAAATTTGTTTTTCTTGATGTCCCTAAATTTTACTAGGTTGTGTCCAGATGTGCATTCATTTTCATTTATACTACCTGGATTTGGTGTCTTTTTCAGCAAGTTTGGGAAATTCTCAGCCATTATCTTTTTAAATATTGCTACTCTGTCACTTGCTTTATCATATACTTTTAACATTCCTATTAGATATGTTTTGGAGTCTATCAATTCATTCTCCATTTTTCTTAACTATTGGTCAATGAAAAAGTGTTTTTGTCTCTCTGTTCTGTATTCTCATTGAATTTTCAGTAGTCTCTTCCAGTTCACTAATTCTTGCTAGTTATATCCAGTTTGAAGTTTATATCATATATTCTAGGAGATATTACACACACATACACACACACACACCATTTGTGTCCCCCATAACCTCATTAAAAAAATCATTTCTTTAAAGTATATGAAATATTATTTATATATTTTAATTAGATTTTTACTTTTTTCCCAGCTTTATTGAGATGTGATTGACATCACATGAAGTTAATAGGTGTGCAACTTAATTTGATACACTCACATGTTGCAAACTGATTACCACTGTAGTGTTAGTACATGACGTAACTACCATTTCTTTTATGTGGTGAGAAAATTTAAGATTTACTGCCTTAACAACTTTCAAATGAATAAAACAATATTATTAACTATAATTTCTATGCTGTACATTAGATCCCCAGAACTTATGTATCTTCTAACTGAAATTTGTACTCTTTGATTAACATCTTCCCATTTTTCCCGTCTTCTTCCCAGCCCTTGGTAACCATAATTCTACTCTCTGTCTCTGTGAGTTTGACTTTTTTAGATTCTACATATCAGTGAGATCATACAGTATTTCTCTTTATCTGACCTACGTCACTTACCATAATGCTGTCAAGGTCTATCCAAGTTGTTGCAAATGGCAGGACTTCCTTTATTCTCATGGCTGGAAAATATCCAATTGCATACGCATATACCACATTCAAAAAAAATCCATTCAGTGAAACTGTTCCTCTTACCAACTCTAATGCATCCAGTCTTATACTTACTTGCTCTAAAGGTATGCTAGAACTTCTCCTCTTAAAATCTTGATGTCCAGAAAGGCTGTCTCATCTGTGGATGACTATCTAAGACAGTGCTTTCCAGGGTCTCCCAGACTACAGTGGAGAGGTGCTGGAGCCAGTTCATGGGCCACTGCAGAGTCCACAGCCAGGGCCAAGGTCTGCCTGCTTATTATCTGATACATGGGTAGGTGAGACTCCTCCCAGGGTCCTCAGCATACGGTGCTGGATCCACAGCTCCCTAAAGGCACCTTTGTCTCTGGATGAATGCTGAATTTTTGTTGTTGGGATGACTAAAAATGGTAGACATCTTATACCACCATAATGCTGACACCAGCCTCCAGAACATAATTATTTTAATGTTAACTTCAGATTATTCTATTATGTTTATTATTCTTTCCATTAATGATCACCCATTGTTAATTGTTCACTGTTGACTCTGCAAGATTTCTTCCTTATTAGATCTCACTGTATATTTTGTGATTTTGTATTGTAGTCTCATTTGTGAAAATCTGTTTTTCCTCTTCGTGTTTTTCTCTATGCTCACTCCTCCCTACTTAATCTGCTGCTAACTCTTCAAGAAGCAGAGTTTAGAACCAGTTTTCTCTTGTTGTATTAGCAAGAGTTGATGATACTGGACTAACACAGATGCAGCCACTGAGCCATCAGCCTGCTGGTCCAAGAGGCTGTGTCTACTCCCTCCTGCTTGCCTCATCCTGTTGCAATAAGTCAGCTTTTTCAACTTTCTTTCAGAGGTGGGAAAAGACAGTCTATCTCCTGGACTCAAGCAGTAGCCTTGGCCCTGTCCCCTTCCCACGTGGTGAAAGTTTACACTCCTTTTCTTTAGGAGCCATGCTCTGAGCTGCCTTTTGGCTGCTCCAGCTGCCCCCTTACCACCTTGGGTTTCTGGCCTACTGTTGTGTTATCCTTGTCTGTTTTTGGATTGCTGTGACACAAGGCTGGAGGAAAGAGCTTTTAATTTGTGGTTATCAGAAAGGTTAATTATCCCTGTCACTCTCACAGGATATAAATAAGAAAACCTGTTGCTCTAATAGCTACAGGAAGGCATCTTACTGCTCTAAAAAATCGTCTTTTGTCTATGAAGGAAGTTAATAATTAGGATAATGTGTCAAGTATAGGTACATATCTTTTTAATTTTTCTTTTTCATATCTTATATAAATGTGCATTTTTACTTAATACTTTCTATATTTTATCTTTTGTTGTCGGATGTTAAGAATAGCAGTGGGGCTTCAAGACTTGTACCTTTTAATTCTGCCTTGACCAAAAGTCAAGTTTTTATATTTCTAACCCCACTACCTGTAGCAGCTGCTGTGGCGCAATGCCCAGGTTTCCCCAGGCCCCAACTGCTCACTCCCCAGCTTCCGGAGTGGGGGTGGCTGGCAGCTCACAGTTGAGTCACTCCTCAGGTTTTCCTTCAGCTGAAGGGGGCTGCCGTGCCCAAGGTTATGGCCTTTCCACAGGAGCATCCAAATTTCATTGACAGGTCAAATGGGGATATGGAAGCCTGACCCCCTTCTTCAATTCAGAGCAAAAATAGAGGCCATCCCTCGTCCAGACGTCCTGTGGGATGAGCTCAGGCCTTCGCTGCAACTTCACAGTGGTTCCAACTCTTCCTTGTCTGGCCTTACAGGCCTTCATTCCAAGGGCCCGCCTAGCAGACCTCCTGCTACAACTTCCACCTCAGTGCTTTGCCTTGGGGAGCTTGGCTCCACGCCTGAGGTTTCCCTAAGGCCCTTGTCCCACTGCTACCTCATAGCAGACATTCAGAAATGTCTGTGCAATGAACCCACAAAGAAAGTCAAATCTGCCTGAATTGGACCTGCTCGACTTTCCCAAGGTACATAATTTTTTAAATTTTACTAACGAAACTTGGACCTGCAAAGTCTGAGAAATTAATCTTAGACCTAGGTAAGATAACACTCACTGACTTTGCCAGTTTCTATTTTAGTTGAACTTGAGTGTTGCCTGGATGAACCTAGCGTGTTTGACACTTCTGTGGTGCACCTGAAGATGAATCACTTGCACATGCAGTATTTGTGTGGGAGGTGCAGGCAGGTAGCAGCAGGATCAAGAACTGTAACTTGGAGCTTGGCAGGAGGAAGGAATAGCGAGGTTGGAGAATGGCAATACCAGAAATTCCTCTCAGATGCCCCTGGGGTTGGAGCAGCATGGTTTTTCCACCTCTCATCAAGCTGACCTGAAACCTTTGCTGGGCAGTCTTTTCTCAGGACTGGCAGTTAAGATCCTCCAGGTGACTTTCCTATTAAAGGGCAGGTTAACCAGAGGTTGCTCTTGGCAGTGAGTGTGGGGAGGTGATTGATGAGGGAACCCACACCTGGAGAAAGAGTGGAGTGAAGTGTAGCATTTCATAAGCATGTGGTCAGTGGCACATTGTCATATTGGCATCAACAGTAATTAAAATGCAAGCTTGTCCTGGCCCATCGAGATGACTGCCAACACCTGTTCTGTGTCTTGTTTCCCATTCACCTTTTTCAAAGCCCCATCTCCTTTTCAGGTATTCCCATCCTCCCTCAGCCCCTATTCTAAAGACAAGTTCTGGTTTCTTTATGCAAATCATGCAATCCTATTTCCTTTGTAAGTATTTGTTTCAGGAACTCAGATTTAAGTAAACTAGCATTCTCTAGCCATCAAAGGTGTGAGGCAAGTACATCATTGCCAGGATGAGATTTTATTTTGTTTTTGGAGAAAAGGATTTTCCCTCTCCCATTTACAAGAAATAAAAATAGGAAACCAGTTTACCTAGTTGCCTTTACTTACTATGACAGAAGCCAACTTGTGGACATGCATGAAGCCATGTTGTCCCCACAATGGAAGCTAATGAGTCCACATACAGAGAGAACAGTCAACAAAATCTTAAGAAATGGAAAGAGTCCTGATTTTACTTACACTGGTCCTGCCTACTCCCGACTTAGTGGTATATGAAATAATAAATTTCCTTATTGTTTAAACAGATTGAGCTGATGTTCCCTGTTTATAGGTAGGCCTCAGAGAGAGTGTGGGTTTGATCCAGACTACTGCAATAAAGTCAGTATTACAAGCAAAGAGAGTCATGCAGATTTTTTGGATTCCCATTGCATGTAAAGTTGTATACTCTATGCATACACTATTAGGTGTGCAATAGCATTATGTGCCCATGATGTAGTATGTACATTAAGCAATATAGATAGCGTCATTTAAAAATACTTTATTGGGATTGACCCAAGATGGCAGAAGTGTAAATGAAAGCTACACTAACCTCCTCCCAGGACCAATTTGGAATTACAACTAAATTGTAAAGAAATGAAATCATCATGAATAACCAACTGAACACTAGCTGGAGAAAAGCCTTATAACCAAGGACAGGCAGAATAAACCACTTCACAACAATGTGACTGGTAGGGAGTGCAGAGGAGGTGCAAGAGAATTGGCTGGGCTCCCATAGGTGGCAGCTGAAGCTCTGGAAGGATATTTCAGTGGCCAGGGGGTTCTCCCTGAGAAATGTGGGATCTAAACCCTAAACTGGGTTCTTCAGCTTACAGCATCAGAGCTGAGAAAGGAACCCAGATAACACCCAGCTGTGCAAAGGAGCAGGGTTTCTGTCTGTCAGGAAGAGATGGCTGGAGACCTAGAGAGACTCTTAAAGGGCCAATGCACAAAATTTCAGTTGCAGACACTTACCCTGGACTCTGGCTGAGGGACAACAGAGTAGACTAGATATGCATGAGGGGAGTCTGGGGCTGGTAACTCGGGGGGGGAGAAATGAAGGAATAGTTGCCAGGATCCCTGGGCTGAGTCATCCTCAAACTGCAGAAGCCATCTTTCTCAGAGACAGAACGCTCTTCTAAGTGGAGTCAGCCTGAGGGGAAATAATAGCCCCACCCATAGGAATTATTTAAGCCACAAGTTGGGAGCTTAAGCTGGGCTGCTGAGTATAGCCTGAGACTATATCAGTGATTAGTTTAACAACTAACATGGCTCTCTGGGAACTCTGACACATTAGCTGACCCTCCCCTATGCTTGGTGCTGCTAAAAGCTAGCCTTGGTGTGCAGACAGGTTATTTCAGCACACAAACAGGCCCAGCAGAAGGAGCCACATGATATGGATCACTGACAGCTTCAAACAGGTTGCCCAGGGCCAGAAACAAGCAGCATCTGAAAAAGGCCAGCATCAAAACTCTGCAGATCTATGTAACACATAGAAACAAATGCAAAGAATCAGCCAAAATGGGAAGATAAAGAAATAGTCCCCAAATAAAAGAATAAGAGAATTCTCCAGAAGAACCAGATGAAATGGAGGCAAGCAATTTATCAGAGAGAGAGTTTACAGTAATGATTATAAGGAGGCTCACCAGCATGGAAAAAGACATGCAAATCATAAAAAAGGACCAGTCAGAAATAGAAAATGCAATATCTGAAATTAATAATACACTGCAAGGAATAAATAGTAGCTTAGATAAAGCAGAGGACTGAATCAGTGATTTGGAAGACAAGGTAGAAAAATAACACCCAGGCACAGCAGCAAAATGAAGAAAAGAATTTTAAAAAACAAGGAGACAGAATCAGAAATCAGGAAATAGTTCCCATTTGCTATAGCAACAAGAAAAATAGAGTACCTAGGAATAAACTTAACCAAGGAGGTAAAAGACCGATACTTAGAAAACTATATGACAATGAATGAAATTAAGGATGACACAAATAAATGGAAACATATTCCATGTCCATGGATTGGAAGAATTAACATCATCAAAATATCCATACCACCTAAAGCAATTTATAGATTCAATACAATCTCTATTAATATACCAATGACATATTTCAAGATATAGAACAAATATTTCAAAAATTTCTATGGAGTCATAAATGACCCTGAATAGCTGCAGAAATTTTGAGAAAGAAGAACAAAGCAGGAGGGATCACAATGCCTGACATCAAACTATATTACAAAGCCACTGTAATCAAAACAGTCTGGTACTGGCATAAGAACAGGCATATGGATCAATGGAACAGAATAGAGAGCCCAGAAATAAACTCATGTCTCTATGGTCAATTAATATTCAACAAAGGGGGCAGAAGCACTAAAAGGAGTAAAAATTACCTTTCACCAAATGGTGTTGGGAGATCTGGAAAGCTACATGCAAAAAATAAATTCGACCACCAACTTACACCATAAACAAAAATACACTCAAGATGGCTTAAATATAAGTCATGGCACCATAAAAACCCTAGAAGAGAACATAGGCAGGAAAACCTCAGATATTCCATGCAGCAATGTTTTCACTGATATGTCCCCTAGAGCAAGGGACATAAAAGAAAGAATAAACAAATGGGACTTCATCAAATTAAGAAACTTCTGCACAGCTAAAGAAAACATCAACAAAATGAAATAGGGAACCAATCATATGGGAAAATGTATTTGCCAACGGTACCTCAGACAAGGGTTTGATCTCCAAAATGCGTAATGAATTCACATGACTGCACTCCAGGACAAACAATCCAATTTAAAAATGGGCAAAGGACCTGAACAGACACTCTCCAAGGAGGAAATACAAAGGGCCCAGAGACATATGAAAGGATGCTCAGCATCACTAGCCTTCAGAAAGATGCAAATTAGAACCACAATGAGATACCAATTCACACCAGTCAGAAAGGCCATCATAAAAAAATCAATGAACAACAAGTGCTGGTGAGGATATGGAGAAAAGGGAACACTAGTACACTGTTGGTGGGAATACAGATTGGTGCAGCCACCATGGAATTTCCTCAAAAAAAAAAAAAAAGGAACTACCTTTTGACCCAGCAATTCCTCTGCTGGGATTATACTCTAAGAATACCGAAACACCAATTCAAAAGAACCTTTGCACCCCAGTGTTCATAGCAGCACAATTTACAATAGCCAAGACTTGGAAGCAACTTAAGTGCCCAACAGTAAATGAGTGGATTTAAAAACTATGGCACATTTACACAATGGAATACTATGTGAAAGAAAGAAAGAAAAAAAGAAGGAAGGAAGGAAGAGAGAGAGAGAGAGAGAGAGAGAGAGAGAGAAAGAAAGAAAAAGAAAGAAAGAAAGAAAGAAAGAAAGAAAGAAAGAAAGAAAGAAAGAAAGAAAGAAAGAAAGAAAAAGAAAGAAAGAAAAATGGGCTAGTATCCTTGGTGAATGCATAGATGGAACTGGAGAGCATTATGCTAAGTGAAGGAAGCCAGGTGGTGAAAGACAGATGCCATATGACCTCACCTATAAGTGGAACCTAATGAACAAAACAAACGAGCAAGCAAAATATAACCAGCCACATTGAAATAAAAAACAAACTGAGAGTAACTAGGGGAGGGGAGGAGGGAGGTGATAACAGGGGAAAAGAAGGGAAAGGGTCATCAAGAAACATGCATTAAGGACCCACCAACAAAGCCAAATGGGGGAAATATTGAAGGTGGGAGGCGGGGGTGTGTGGAGGCTGGAGAATGTGGTTGCAGGAAAATGACAAAACAAAATAAACAATAAAATAGACAGGGGAAGGTTAAGAATAGCATAAGGAATTGAGAAGCCAAAGAACTGATATGTATAACCCATAGACATGAACTATGAGGGGGGGTGATGGGATGGGGTGCAGGGTGGAGGGGATAAAGGGGAGAAAAAAATGGGACAAATGTAATATAATAACCAATAAAATATACCAAAAAATAAAAATTAAAAAAAAATGAGGAGGGCTTAAACATTTTGTACAACATGAAGCATAACAACATTTGCATCATGGGAATACCAGAAGGAGAAGAGAGTGAGCAAGGGGTTGAGGACCTATTTGAAGAAATAATGACCAAAAACTTCTGTAATACGATGAAGGAAAGTGACACACAAGTCCAGGAAGCTCAGAGAGTCCCAAACATGTTGGACCTACACCAAGACACATCATAATTAAAATGGCAAGGCTTAAAGACAAGGAGAGAATCCTAAAAGCTGCAAGAGAAAAACAGGTAGTTATACAAAAGAGAGCATCAATTAGGCTGTCATTTGATTTCTCAATAGAAACATTTCATGCCAGAAGGGAGTGGTATGAAATATTCAAGGTGATGAAAAGCAAGGACCTACAACCAAAGCTACTTTACCCAGCAACTTTGTTATTTAAAATTGAAGGAGAAATAAGTAGCTTCCCAAAAAAAGAGAGTTTGTTAACACCAAACCAGTACTACAACAAATGTTAAAGGTCTTGCTTTAAAAGAAGAAGAAGAGAAAGAAAAAAATCAGAGGGAAATAGTCTAACAATAAAAATGCACTAAGTAGATATCTATTAATATCTTAAATGTAAATGGCTTAAATGCTCCAACCATAACACATAGGGTATCTGAATGGATAAGAAAACAAGATCCATATAGACCCACCTCAGATTGGAAGATGCACACAAACTAAAAGTAAAGGGATGGAAAAAGATATTTCATACAAATAGAAAAGAACAAAAAGCTAGGATAGTAGCACTTCTAACCAACAAAATAGACTTTAAAACCAATGTTATAGTAAGAGACAGAGAAGGACATTACATAAAGATAGAGGGATCAATCAATCCAACAAGAGGATTAGTAAATATTTACACACCCAACTAGGAGCACCTAAATATGTAAAGCAAATCTTGATGACATAAAAGGAGAGATCGACAGAAATACAGTCATCCTCAGGGATTTTTAATGCCACATTGACTTCAATGGATAAAACTTCCAGAGAGAAAATAAACAAGGAGAAAGCAGGTTTAAATAACACCCTAGATCAAATGGATTTCATTAATATCTTCAGAGCATTTAACCCCAAAGCAGCAGAATATACACACTTTTCAAGTGCGCATGGAATGTTTTCTAGGATAGACCACATGTTAAGACACAAAACAAATCCCAATAAATTTAAAAAGATTGAAATCATATTAAGCATCTTCTCTGACCACAATGCTATGAAACTAGAAATCAACCACAAGAAGCGCACTGAAAAATATGCAAAAACATGGAAGTTAAATAACATGTTATTTAACAATGAATGGGTCAACAATGAAATCAAGGGAAAAAAATCAAAAGATACCTTGAAATAAATGAAAATGAATACAAACAATCCAAAATGTAGGACACCTGGAAAGCAATCCTAAGGGAAATTCATAGCATTATGGGCCTATCTCAAAAAATAAAAACAAACAAAAGAAACAAGAAAAAACCTCAATAAATATCTAACTTTACACTTAAAGGAACTTTAAAAAGACAACAACAACAACAACAACACCTAAAGTGAGTAGAAGGAAGAAAATAATAAAAATGAGAGCAGAAGTAAACAAAATAGTGTCTAAAAAATTATATAAAAGATCAATGAATCCAAGAGATGGTTCTTTGAAAAACTAAACAGGAATGACAAACTTTTAACTAGTCTCATCAAGAAAAAAAGAGAAAGAACCTAAATGAATAAAATGAGAAATGAAAGAGGAGAATTAACAACGGACACTAAAGAAATACAAAGGATTGTAAGAAAATATTATGAACAACTATATGCCAACAAAGCGTCAACCTGGACAAAACAGATAAATCCTACAAACATACAATCTTCCAAAACTAAATCAGGAAAAATCAGAGAATCTGATTAGACACTGCACCCCTAGTGAAATTGAAGAAGTAATAAAAAAACTACCAACAAACAAAAGCCCTGCACTGGGTGTCTTCACATGTGAATTTTACCAACATCCTGGGAAGACCTAATACCTCCTTCACTCAACTATTCAAAAAATGCAAAAGGAAGGAAGGCTCCCATGCTCATTTTATGAGGCCAGCATTATTCTAATTCCAAAACCAGATCAAGACACTAAAAAATAAAAAATTATAGCTCAATATTCTTGATGAACATGGACACTAAAATCTTCAACAAAATATTACCAAATTGAATATAGCAATGCATCAAATATCATACACAATGATTGAGTAGGATTTATTCCAGGAGTGCAAGGTTAATACAACATTCATGAATCAATTAATGTAATTTACCACATAAACAAAATGAAGAATAAAAACCACAAGATCACATCAATAGATGCAGAAAAACCTTTTGATAAATTCCAGCACCAATTTATGATAAAAACACTCATCAAAGTAGGAATAGAGGGAACATACCTAAACATAACAAAGACCATATATGACAAATCCACTGCCAGCATCATTCTCAATGGACAAAAACTCCAAGCGTTCCCATTAAGAACAGGATCAAGACAGGGATGTCCACTTTCACCTCTCTCATTCAGCGTAGTACTAGAAGTCTTAGCCAGAGCAATCAGAAAAGAAGAAATAAAAGGAATCCAAATTGGAAAGGAAGAATAAAACTGTCTTTATCTGCAGATGATACGATATTGTATATAGAGAAACCCAAAGACTCCACCAAGAAACTACTACAACTGATCAATGAATTCAGCAAAGTATCAGGATACAAAATTAATATTCATAAATCAGTTGCATTTTTATATGATAATAATAAACTAACAAAAAGGGAAATTAAGAAACAATTCCATTCACAATTGCTTCAAAAAGAATAAAATACCTAGGAATAAACCTAACCAAGAATGTAAAAGACCTGTACTTGGAAAGTTATAAGACACTGTGGTTTTAATTTGCTTCTCTCTGATGGCTAGTGATGCTGGCAATTATAAAGAAATCAACAAATCAACAAGTGCTGTGAAGTTATGGAGAAAAGGAACCCTAATGCACTGTTGGTGGGCATGCAGACTGGTGCAGCCACTGTGGAAAACAGTATAGAATTTCCTCAAAAAACTAAAAATGAAACTGCCTTTAAACACAACAATTCCACTGCTGGGAGTATACCCTAAGAATCCTGAAACTCCAGTGCAAACAAACCTGTGTGCCCCAATGTTCATAGCAACACATTTTACAATAGCCAAGTACTGGAAACAGCCTAAGTGTCCTAAATAAATGAATGGATCAAAAAACTGTGGTACATTTACACAATGGAACACTGTGCAGCAGAAAGAAAGAGCTACTACCCTTCATGAATGCATGGATGGAACTGGAGAGCATGATGCTAAGTGAAATAAGCCAGGCAGTGAAAGACAGATACCATATGATCTCACCTATAAGTGGAACCTAAGCAACAAAACAAACAAGCAAGCAAAATAGAACCAGAGAGATTGAAATAAAGAACAAACTGACAGTAACCAGAGGGGCGGGGAGAGGAGCATAAGAGGGGAAAGAAGGGGAAGGGTCATCAAGGACCATGTATAAAGGACCCATGGACAAAGACAGTAAGATTGAGTGTGGGAGGTGGGAGTGCATAGGGCTGGGGGACAGTAATGGGGGGAAGAGGGGGAAAACTGTAATTGAATAACAATAAAAAATGCTAAACTAGAAAAAAAAGGAAAATTATAAGACACTGAAGAAAGAAATAGAAAAAGATACAAATAAGTGGAAGCACATACTGTGTTCTTGGGTAGGAAGACTTAACATCATTAAAATATCCATACTACCCAAAGCAATTTATACATTGAATACAATCCCTATCAAAATACCAATGACATATTTCACAGATATAGAACAAATATTTTAAAAGTTTCTATAGAACCACAAAAGGCCCCGCATAGCAACAGTAGTCACGAGAAAGAAGAACAAAGTTGGAGGAATCACACTACCTAATATAAAACTATAACACAAGGCCATAGTAATCCAAACAGCATGGTGCTGGCATAAAAACAGACTCACAGATGAATGGAACAGAATAGACAGCTCAAAAACAAACCCACACCTTTATAGTCAATTAATATTTGACAGAAGAAACAAGCACATACAATAGGTTAAGACAGTTTATTCAATAAATGGTGTTGGGAAAATTGGACAGATACATGCAGAAAAATGAATCTAGACCACCTTCTTACACCACACACAGGGATAAATTCAAAATGGATCAAAGACTTAAACATTAGACCCAAAACCATAATAATCCTAGAAGAAAATATAGGCAGTAAAATCCCAGACATTGTTCATAGCAGTATTTTATCAGATATACCTCCCCAGGCAAGGGAAAAGAAAAAAAAAAGAAACAAAGAGGACTACATCAAACTAAAAAGGTTTTGCACAGCAAAGGAAAACATTGACAAAATAAAAAGACAACCCACAGAATGGGAGAATATATTCACCAATACATCTGATAAGGGGTTACCATCCTAAATTCATAAAGAACTTATGAAACTCAACACCAAAAAACTCAAACAACCCAATTAAAAAATTGGCAAAGGACCTGAATAGACACTTCTCCAAAGAGGGCACACCAGTGACCAACAGACATATGAAAAGATGCTCAACATTACTGATCATCAGATATGTGTAAATTAAAACCACCATGAGATACCATCTCACATTTGTCAGAATTGCTATCATCAATAAACCAACAAACAATAAGTGCTGGCAAGGATGTAGAGAAAGGGGAACCCTTTTGCACTGGGTGGGAAAGAGGATTGGTGCAGCCTCTGTGGAAGTCAGGATGGAGATATCTCAAAAAACTAAAAAATGGATCTGCCTTTTGACCCTGCAATTCCACTTCTGGGAATATATCTGGAGGAACCCAAGACATGAATTCAAAGGAACATAGGCACTCCTGTGTCCATTGCAGTGTTACTTACAATCACCAAGATATGGAAGCAGCCCAAGTGTCCATCAGTAGATGAGTGGATAAAACAAAAATAGAACATTTATACAATGGAATACTACTCAGCCCTAAAAAAGAAGAATTTTTTGTGACAGTAAGGATGGACCTGAAGAGCATTACACTAAATGAAATAAGCCAGTCAGAGAGAGTATAATTTCACTCATATATGGAATCTAATAAATAAACTGAACTAATAAGAAAAATAGAGACAGACTCATGGATAGAGAGCCTGATGACATCTAAGGATGGGTAATGTTAGGGGATAGAGGGACTGAGCAAAAAGAAAAAAGGACTCATGGGCATGGACAATAGAAGGGTGATTGCAGAGGTATGGGAGTGTAAAGGGACTAAATGGTAATGGAAAAATACAATAAATAATAAAGAATACTTTATGTCATGAAATGCTAGCCACTATCTAATCCTTCAGCAAGTGGTAATCTTTTTGCAGGTGGAGGGTCTTGCCTCAATGCTAATAAAAATTCAGTATCTGAAAAGCACAGTAAAACAAGGTATGCCTGCACTTACAGGTGAAAAACATGTTATTTGACACATATCTTAACTCAAATTCTGTCTTTGCTTGTGGTTTATAATTTCACTGGTGCCAAGTAATTATCGGTGTCAATTACAGGCAGCATTTACCTTTAAAGATCTAGGTCAGCAGATTGGCTATCAGCAGACTGGCATTTTCAATGCCAAAACAATGGTAATAATGAACTTGACTATTGCTCCACATGTGTTTATTCCTTCTCTCTGCCAATACCTGCATAACATGATAGTTTAGAAATGAAAATAAGGTCTAAATACTCAATGATAAGAAGATGAAGAAAGAACCATCAGAGGAAACATTCCATCACATTTTTGGATGATGGATATAATATGCAGGATTGAAAACTGGTGAAGGAGAAGCAAAGAAGTCACAGTCCAGAGCACGTACAGAAAGGGGAGCAAATGAAGAGGGGACCAGTATGCCCTTCCATGTATTTAAGGGACTCTGTGTTATGAAATATTGGGTACAAAAGAGGGTAGTAGTACAATGTGGAGCAGGAAAAAAAGGTACTTTATTAAAAGTTTATGTATGAACAGTCAAAATCATTTCACCCTTGAGGGTATAATTCTTGGAAGTCAGGTTTCTATGCCAAGACTTTTTTTAAAAAGTATTCTCCACAGAAACTGGAAGGCTGCAGGAGAATGTCCTGTAAATTTGATCATGGAGGGGCTCAACAGTCATGATTCATTCATTTCCCCAAACTGATCTCACTTAGGGAAAATTGGCAAAGTTGACAAGATCTGTCCATGCTCCAGGGGCCCCCTCAGGTTTAATTGACTGGTTCTAACATGTGAGCTCAAGAAACACTTTCAACTGGAGACCCCTCCGACAAGGAAGAGGGACATCACAATGAATGAGAGGAAACTTACACTCACATGTGTATTCTCAGAGAGGTTTGAGACACCGTGAAAATGGAAAAAAATACATACCAGGAACAGTTCCTAGAAAGTAAAAATGTATTTATCAGAATAGAAAATAAGTCAATAGAAAAGTTGGAAAATTAGCCCTGGGAAATTTTTCAGAAGTACAATAGAAAAACAAAAAATGGAAAATATGAGAATGAAACCCAGAGGGTCAATACAGGATCACTCAACATCTGGACAAGAGACAAATGACACCGAAAAGTCTCAAAGGAGTCATGACATTTTTCCAGAACTGAAGGACTTAATTTCAGAGTGAAAATGTACACCTACTGCCCAGCACCATGAATTAAAACAAAACAAAACAAAACAAAACAAAACAAAACAAAACAAAACAAAAGCGCACCTTATGTAACACATTACCACAAAATGTCAGAACACCAAGGATAAAAGGAAAATCCTAAAAGCAAAAAAGAGAAAAACATCCAAAATGAAAACAGTCAGCATCGGACTATACTCATTAGCAACCCTAAAAATTAGGAGCTTTTGGATTTTTGATGGAAAGTCATATCGATTTAGGATTCAATACATATCTAAAGTATCAATAAAAGGATGGTAAAATGAAGATAGTATCAGACGTGTAAGGCCCAGAAGGGACTCTCCGGGAAATAGGAGGACTCGATAGAATACTAAATTGGTAAGAGAGGTTGAACAAAATTAAAAATAGTCAAAAGTAATTAGTTCCAAAAAAATTGAACTCCAGGCAAAAAGTCATACAGGAAAGAACATTTAATCAGAGAGCACAGCGGCTGTGCACTGAACCACATTCAAACCGTCAGAATCATGAAATCACTATTGATTTTCAGTTTTCAGAATCAAAGTTCTGATAAAGCTCAGAGGACTAATTGTCATCATAGAGCAAAACACAAGTGTGGTCAATTTGACATTGTGAAAGTAACAATGCAGGAAGTTGAACCAGGAGCAGAGCTAAAATTGGCACCTGGATTCTCACATTTGAAAGTAGGATGTGAGAATACACTTTATGATGGAAGCAAAAATAAGGGTCTTTTAAAATGATTTCTAAAATTAACAAACAACAAAATGACACATAATTTCATATTTTCTGTTTCTCATATCCATTTAGAATTAATTTGGCAGGGATAGAAGCAAAGATTCCCTTTTGCAACCAAAAACTATTTTCATGAAAGAAGATTTTAGCTTTTGATGTTATGATCATTAAGATCTTGATTTGTCATTATGAAATCAACAACACTGTCACCAATTGTCACATGCTAATGCCAAAATAAGAGAGGTGACCAGAACAGATAAAGGATGTTATTGAATCAAGTGAAGGTCAAGTATAATAGTATTGTGGTGAACTGCACAAAGACGCGCTTTGCAGTGAATTCACACTACAGTTTGACATTGCAAAGATGTGAAGAAACTTGGCCATAGTCATTTATATCCTGTTCACTTAATGGGAGCTGATTTACCACAATATTAAACATATTAAATTAACATTAAAATTTTAATTTTATTAGTTTTGCAGTTTTGCTTCTTTTTAATATGCATATTTTAAAAGATTGTGTCATTAGTTATTACGTTAAAAGCATTTCAACTCTATTTGAGAACTAAGGAGAGACATGTAGATGGCACTGGGGACACATTTCCTTGCCGTCTGTCCACTTTCCTAAAGGCACACCTAGTTGGTTCGGCAGGTTTGAGTTAGCTCAGTGGCAAAACAAGCTGAGATCAGAGCTGAGCTACTCTTCCAGCAGTCAATTCTTAAACTACAAGCTCCATTGTTATATAGTCAACTAGATCCTGGCTGTTCATAATGTGATTGGTGGACTAGCAGTCTTGACCAATCCTTAGAGACTGAATCAGAATTCACATCTTTAACATACCCCCAGGTGACTCAGATGCACATTGAAGTTTGGGAGGTGCTGACCCTGCCCTTTCTCTATAACATGGGCAAGTATGGGGGCAGTATCCATCTCTGTGGATTCCTCACTCTCAGTATTTTCAGCTCTGCCAGCCCGAGCAGCCTCCTCTGAGGATAGTCAGAGCTCAGGGACCATGTGTGCTCTCACACTTCTTGCATGAGCTCCCATTTCCCAACACTTGGCAGATGTTTGTTGTTTTCATCTGTCTTGCTTCCTTGCCTGTAAATCAGAATAGTAACAATATATTTCCCATAGAGTTGTTGTGAGGCTCATGTGTAATAGTCCATATAAAGCACTCAGCACAAAGTAACTTCTCAATAAATGGGGTTGTAATTATTAGCTATTATCAAAGAGTTCCAGGTAGTAACATTCAGCAGGGAAAGTCTTATACGTTAATGGTCTCCAGGCTAGGCTGTCATCAGGTTCATTTTCCTCATCAATAGCTCATTACTAGACTGTCAAGTCACAGAAACTATAAGCTGCACACCATCACACTAAATAATAGAAATTACTGCAGGTCCTGTGTGTAAAACATTACAGAACTGGCATCCTTCTCCTGAGAGAGTCTGCCTGCTGGAGGAGGAGGTGGTGCGGGGCACAGCTGTATTGCCTGTGTTGGTGGGAAGACCATCTCTCTCACCCTTGCAGTCCAGCTCTGTTTGTCTTGTGAGCTTCTAAAAAGTCCTGGTCTGAGTCCCAATATTTTACAAAGCCAAAAGAGTTCTCTTTTTGTTTTTCTTTTATCCACTTCTTGATGCACTACCTTAGTCTTAGACAGCCGGACACATCTCACACGCTACTCCACCAAAGACCTTTCCCATGGTCCCACCTCCTACTGCAACACTGAGGCCTTGTAACTGGATGAAAACTTTCTCCCTAGACTTTCCTCTGCAGAGGACTCCTTTCTGGGGTGGGTCCTCAGTCCCTCAGACAGGCTTCCAGGAGGCCCTCTATATCTTGACTGCAAACATACCACGCTGTCTTGCCAGAAACCCAGGCATGACTGGACTTAATGTCCATATGGGGCTCTTTATATTTGAAATGACTGGTTCTACTGAGCCTGGAAAAGAGAAGACATGGGGAGATATGAACATGATCTCTTAATTTTGTGAAATTAAGATCATAGTGTGAATGTGGACATATGCTCTGGAGGGCATTTCCAGGACAAATGGACAGGAAATAATAGAAAGAATGGAAACTGCTTCTGTGACCCTCTTACCTCCTGGGTGGAAGGTACAATATGCTGTCACATTAAATGTGATAGCATCACATTTAATCCCCCAGACCAGCATCTGTTTAACACTGAAACAGTAGCTCACACAAGGCTGTATAAACAGCTGGGATCTGAACTTGTATTTGTTTTCCTCCAGAATCCACTCCCTTTGCACTACATGACATGGCTTCATATAATGGAATCAGCTATGGGTGGTAGTCAATTCCCTATTGTGGAAAGCAGTCAAGCAGAGACTGGAGGCTGGAAAGCCTGCTCAATCTCCCCAGACCTGAAGTCAAGGGCACCTGAGGGTTGGAGCCTGGAGTAATTCCTAAAGCAACACCATAAAGCAAGTGGTCCAGAAGAAGGTTATCAGTTTCAAGCAAAGCTGAAGTAAGTAAGAATAAAGAAGAACCAAAATACAAAGCTAAAACTATGCAGCAGCACAGTGAGCTGATGTATGGTGACCAATGGCAGAGTGGGTGTTGGGAGATCAACTGCTGAAACCCAGGGGCTCGGATCTGCCCATAAATGTGTTTTGTTTGGTCTGTAAGCTTTACTTCCTTTTTAGCTTAGACGACATCTAAGAATTAGTAAATTTTGCCCACAAATCCAGATTTCAAAACTCCCCCCAAAAAGGGGTGGTCTGGTAATACTGGGCCCATATTTCTGGCTGGCAACAGCTGAGTGGTGGCTGGTTCCATAGGCAAGTCATGTGCTCTTGGATTGCAGGCTCCCAACACATTATATGGCCTTATGTCCTTCTGTCTCTACTTGTCTGTGTTATCTGCCTGGACTCTGAAAATAACCAAAACAATTTATGTTTTCTGCTGCCATGTAGGAGTTCAGCTTAGAAAGACAGGCTGCTTTTGTGGTAGATCTCACAGGCTCATATCCCCTTCAGGACTAGATTGAAGTTACAATAATTGGAGAGTCTGAAAGACAAGCCGTTCGCATATTTGCCCTGATATAAAACAATTACTAAGTAGCATATACAAACCATGTTCTAAAGAGTGAGCCATGCCAGTGACTGGGCAGTGGAGAAGTGGATTATTTAAAACACGGATGAAACCAAGATAGGCAAGAACTAGGGCACATGTATCCTTAGCTACTGCTGCCTAAGAACTGCATCAAAACCCTAGAGAGAAGATACTGATAGTTGTCATTAAAATTGTACTTTAAATATTCCTGATTGCAGGGCAGGGTTCAGGAGGAGAGAAATCAAGAAACTGAACTAATAAGCAGAATAGAGACAGACTCATAGATAGCAGGCTGACAGATCTGCTAGGGGTGGGGCTGGTAGGTATAGGGATCTAACAAAAAAGACAAAAAGAGAGAAAGAACTCATAGACACAGACAACAGTGTGGTGATTGTGGGGGTAAGGAGATGGGTGGAGGTGTAAGAGAGTATAGGGGGGATAAGTTGTAATGAAAAATACAATAAAAAGTAAATAAAATTTTAAAAAGTAAGCATGAAATGTTTTCTACAGTATGACCAGTTATTTTCAACTCATTGTGTTGTTTTTATCAAACTGATACCAAAAAATCCCAAGTACCCCAGGTTTTGGTAAGATGAACTATGCAAACCAATTTAGTGATCAGACAGAGGGGCTGAAAAGCAGCTCCAACATCAATAGAGGTCCTTTGCTTTCCAGCAATGAAAAATGCCACCAGTAAACAAAAATAAAGGAGGCTTTTACTGGAAGTATATTGTTACTCATGGAATTGATGAGAAGGCTGTAAAATGAGGTAGAGATGTAAGCAAGCAGCCAGGGGTTCCTGTGGATAGAAATGTGAACATTTCTGGGGTCCAAGTGTCAGAGACTCCCTGTCTCACAAGGGTGCCACACTGGAATAAATGAGTCCAGTCATTTTTAGATACTGTGTCATTCTATTTAAGATCCTAATTCCAAAGAGGGAGTTTACCAATTAGTCAAGGGAAACTGGACTGCATACCAGGGTGTAAGCTCCGTAAAATCAGCACTAGTAACTAGCAATCTATGTTTTCAGCACCAAGGACAGAGTTTGAAACAAAATAAGTTCTCAATATTTGTGAAATGGACCGATGTAGGAATGACACAGAATGTTTTCACTCTTTGTATAGTGTAAGATAGAGCATCTAGAAAATTAGTCTCGAACGCACAAAGCCAATTGGGAAAGAAATTGTTTTCCGAAAGGAAATCAGGTACTATTACTAAGAGAAGTGGGGTATAGAGGGAGATGCTTTTGCTCTCCCAGCAAGATTTATATAACAAGCATGGAAAACTTAAGATCACTCCAAGTCTTTCACATTTCAACATAACAACAGAGAACCAGGGTCCAATGGCATCTAAGTCGATCCTGTTATCTTGCATACACCATGGTAGCCAGATTTGGGGTGTTGTTGACTGGTGACCTGAAGTCCCATGTTCCCCTGTTCTGGTTCTGTTGTGGAAGGCCATATGCTTGTGACAGCCCTGCCCTGAGTGAGTTCCTTGGATGCAGGCACATCTCCTTCAAGTACATGCCATATGTACAAGAGGCTGTTCCAAGGAGAAGCAAATTTACACATCCCACTCAGAGGGGTACTGGCAAGGATGAATGTGAGGACCCCCCAGATTTTCTTCTCTTCCTCTGAGGTACTTGAGGACTTATTTTAAGCATCTAAGAAAGAATACCACCTGGGAGTGGGAAATGGTCAGGAAGACTCTGATAATTAAGCAGCCTTCGTGTTGGCAATGAAGTAATGTCTTTCTTACATTGATCTGACTGATCATTCCAATTATGGCCCAACCCACTCACTTTGCCAGCTGGTCATATAAAATTTAGCTCTTAATTGTAAGTCCTCTTGTGAGGTCCTCAGAATGCCTAATGTGTGAGCCTCCTTCAGGTCACTGGAACACAGACTCATAGAGGCTTTTAGAACATTCAACAAAAGTGAGTTTTCTCTCCAGCCTCTGCTTTAGCCATAAGCTGAGGAAGTTTGTGGTGTTTCTGTTACTTGGGTTGGAACTGTGGATGCTGAATATTGGGGTGAACTTCTTTAGAGAAGAAGGGGGAACTATAGGTCAGCAGCATAGCTATCCTTCCTAGACCAAGGGGATCTGATGGCCTGCGAACCTAACCTGACAATGTACTTTTATTTTTCAGTCTGATAGGATTAACATTTTAAAATATTATTTTCAATTCTATAAAATTTGGACGCTTTTCATACAAATCTGGATTTCTAATTTGTCTTGAAGCCACCTACAGTCTTGTGGTCCTAGGCTGCTTTCCCACAAGGAAGTGGACATGGAGCTGAGTCGTGGTAGTTCCCTTGGGCCAGGGTATCAGCCGTGCACTTAGCTTTGGTTGTACCACAGTGTGTGTGTTGGGGGGGGAGGTGGGACTGCATTGGTACATGAGTGTGCAATTCCAGATCTACAATTTTATTCCTAATTGGGTGTGCCTAAGTCTTAAATGGCTAAAAATCTTTCCTTTGATCTTTGAATGTGGCTAATGACTATTATGGGATATGCAAGGGGGTGGTTAGTAGCTTGGGAGCAGATCGGGGAGGTGGTGTAACATGCAGCCTGGACCCTATGTGTCTTGGGGAAAGTTGACCATACTTTGAGTTCACCTTGGCAACTCTCGTATTCTGCTTGCAAGTTTTTAAGCAGTTTGGCTTATAGATAAAGTCTATGATGCCTCATTATATGGTATGCCAGATCTTGAAAGGCCTTGAATACCACACTAGGGGTTTCTTTACAAACAATGGGCTTGAAAACACCCAAGCACCCTGAGTCCTGCTTCCTGGAGCCATTTCCTGGTGTGCAGGACAGCCATGTCATGTCCGTTCTTTGTTGGAGTTATCTGCTCCCCACAGAAGCCCCACAGAAGCCCCACAAGCCATATGCACAGCCCACAGCTCCAAGGACCTTCGTTTTTTAAAGAAACTTTGTACTTTCATATCTTTTGACCCATAGTCTTCTCTTTTGTGAGTTTATGTCACAGATATTAGCATATGTGTACCATGACGTGTACCTGACCCATTTGTGGCAACATTTTTACTAACTAGAGCCTGAATGCAACCTAAGGGCCTGTCAATAGGGAAGCTGAACTAATTGAGGCACATTCATACAGTTCAGTACCATGCAGTCGTGGAAACATGTCTGTGGCTCATAAGGAATATTCACCAAAGTATAGTCCAGGTAAAAATAGCAAGGTGTTGATTAGAGTTTCTAATGTGTTTCCATTCATTTAGAAATTGTGCAGACACTCACTGATTCTTAAATAAGGTGGAGTATTTTTAGGAAGTAAATTACTTCTGGGGAGAGAGCCTGGGCACCAGGGTTGAGAGATGGGTACACTTTTCAATATATCCTTCTGCATTGTTTGCTGATTTGATCATGTTTATTTATGCTATCTGTTTCAATAATAAGAACTGAGTTGTAGTGTTGTGTGCACTTAATTTTGAGCTTCATTTTGAGCTTCATTTCTCCTGGATCCTGCTTCATTCCTCCCCCCTTTTTTAAAAAAATTATCACCCAAGGATATGTTTTTCTTTCATTGATTTGAGAGAGAGAAACATCAGTGCCAGAGAAACATTGACCAGGGCTCGAAACCACAACCTAGGTATGTGCCCTGACCGGGGAATTGAACCCGCAACCTTCCAGTGCACAGGATGATGCTCCAACCAGTTGAGTCACCTGGCCAGGGTACTGCTTCATTCCTTTTAAGAAAATGTCCCTCAGTACAGCCCAGTTATGTCCCACAGTACAGTTTTCTCAAAAGAATCCCCAGTCCTGCCTGGCTAGCAGAAGAGAGCAGGTCATCCTGGGCCCCTGCTGAGAGCTGGGATTCCTTTCTTGGAGGGCTGGGTGAGAACAGCTCCCAGATACTAGAGGGTGCCTTGTGGAACTGCTTAGAGTGGGAGAAAAAGATGCAGAGTCAAACAGCCACTCCCCACCACTTTCCTCATCTCATCTAGCTCTGTCAACTTCAACCTGACTCTGATCCCTTCCTCTTCCTACATATTGAATGGACATGATATATTTGTCCTTTCCAGCCTGAGCACACTTCAAGAAATAAATAGTGGGGATTAAACTCTATCTTGGATGATGTACTCTTGCTCCAACACTGAGGATGTAGGCAGAGTGGGGTAAGGTGAGTGGGACCCAGTGTGAGACCCATGAAGGTCTGGCCAATAGAAGATAAACTGCTCTTCAAGCAAAAGGGGAAAAGGAATTCTGAGGAAAGGGAAGCTAAGCTACATGCGCACCATAGAATCAGACACATTTTGAGAGCAACCAGAAGCTCAGAGCATGGCTGGACACAGGCCGAAATAGGAGAAGTAGCAGGGGTATGACTGGAAAATTCCGTAAGAAATTTTGACTTTATTCTAAAAACTTTTGATCCCTAGAAGATTTCTAAAATAAGAGAATATGATTTAGTTTTATTTGACAAAGATAACTGGCAGAAGTGTAGGATATAGTTGCTAAAACAAATCCCTCTTCACTAGAGCAGAGAAAGGCTGTTATTGCTATTAGCTTTCTAGCTGAAGATGATAAACCCTGAAGGAAGGCGGAGACAGCAGAAAGACAGGGGGAGGGCAGGTCTGAAAGGGATTTGTCAAGTAAGAGCTCAGCTAGGGACCAAATGAGGAAGTAGAAGGGGAATGTCAACAATGACTTTGAGTGTTTGGCTTGGGTTGGAGAGTGGCTTAGATCCCGGAGATAGAGCACACAGCTGGAAGAGTGGTTTTTGGCTTTGAAATTTTTAATCTTTGTATTTCACCCACAATAAGAGTTGTTTGTGGGTAAATGTCCCCTGATTTCATGAATTTACTTGGCCAAACATTTATTAAGTCCCCACACTGGGACCCAGGACAAGAAATTGTGTAAGATGTAAAGGTCGAAGAAGTCTTTGGAATTCAATATTTTACATCACCCTCCCACTCTGTCTCCTCCAGCAAAACCAGCCAAGATATTTCCTCCCTTCTAAAGAACAATTAAAGCATTCATAATGATTAACAAGAAATAACACTATTACCTTTTGAAGATTAATTTCAACCCCTTGCTACTTCAGCACTTTCCCCTGTACAGCAACCAGTGCAATGCCTTCCCTACTTCAGTTGCATTAGCTTGGGGTTACCCAGGAAAGTCAGCAGGGAGACAACTAGATGATGAGCAAATCATTCATCAAAGACTGTGCAAGACCAGCAAGGCTCACGGCTACTGAGTGGGGAGTACTTCCACTTTGCTGCAAGCAGTTCAGATATAAGAAACACAGGGGAATCTTTAGATTCATGGGGATTAGGGGTGGGAGTGGGGGAGTCGGAGGAAGAGAGTGATAAGGAGGGGTGGGCACCACTGGCAGACTGGCTCCTCTCCCAGCTGTAAATCCTGCTCAGTGGCAGCCTGGTGAGATGTCCGTCTCCTTGGTCCTCCCGGGATGTGGTTGTTGCGCTGTCTTGGGGAGGGCAGTTTCTTCTGGTGGCAGTTTCCTGGAATCTGCTGGATCAGGGGTTCTTTCTTTTGCCTCAATCAGGATTTAACAAGCTGGGGAGGTTTCACTCTGCTGCTTTTTCTGCAACTCTTTTCTCCTTCAGGTGCCAGCAGGCCCTCATCCTTCTAGGATTGCAAGCTGTAGATTCTCTGAAGGCTGATGTAATAGTTCTAAGCCTCAGAATAGAGGACCTGGTTTTTAATACGATCTGCTGTCTATTCACCTCACTTGCTCCTCTTTGCAGCGTTACCATTCCTTCTAAAGGCCCATCGGCACCTTTCAGTGTCTCTCCCCAGTGAGGTTCCCCTTGGTCCTCCTTTGATCTCTGCCTATTCACTCTCTCCCTGGGCTGCTCACTAAGTTGCATGTTTTCAGATAATGGGTCTATATGAAAAGACTCCAAAACACTCATTTCCAGGTTCAGCTTCTTGTCTGAATTCTGGTCCAGTGTTTCGCTTTGGGTGGTGGGTGCACGATGCTATGTGTCGATGATATTTTATTGAGTTGTACAGTTGAAGCCTTTTTGATTTTGTGGACCAATGCCACCTCAATAAATTCAATAAAAAAGGAATCACACATACTTCCATATCACATTACAGTTATTGTCAATTTAGATGTCAGTCTAGAAATATTTACGTAGGACATGGCTTTGACCTAACGGTAGTTATTGGACAGTGCTAGATCTTTGTATTTAATATGTTAAAGAATAACATATATTAGTATATTAAAATGTATTTTAATGTTTAAAAAAGAAAAAAAGAAAACATTTGTTGACCATCTATGCTCTGCTAGGCACTGCCATAAGCTCTGGACCTATAACAAGACAGATACGACGGGCCCCCATGGAACCTCTGTCCCAGCCCTTCTGGTTGTCTGTTAAGCATTTACACTTGCCTGTGACTCACATCTGTCCCAGTATGGGTTTATTATCTTGGTTCTTCTACCTGTCCCTCTGCAGACAGACTTCTGTTAAGGGCACCACCATCTCTCAGTCGTCTGTCATTGAACCCCATCCTCATTCTTCACTCCTCCCTCTCTTAACTTCATACTAATCTGTTGCCCAGCTTTTTTTTTTTCTTTTTTGACTCTGCCTCCTAATGTCCCTAATTGGATCTTTCTGCTCCTTTCAAACCTCTGTCGTCTTATTTCAGCTCTCACCATCCCTATCTATATAGCTTCTGAACTGCTTTCATAGCTTCTAATTTTCTCCCCCTCTTCTCAGAAATGTTTCAAACATTCTTGTGATGATTTTCTGTGACATATAACCTCATATGCACCCCCCGCCCAACCATCTTGGAATAAAACCTCTAGTCATGATCTCTCAGCTGCATGATCTGCTTCTGGCCTGCCTTTTGGAACATCTTTGTAAGCAGCTCCCAGCAGGGCTTTCCTGGAAGAAGAAAGAAGAGGAATAAAGTATAAAAACAAAAAAAGAAGGGGACAGAAGACGAAGAGTCTCGGGCACATGGGAGCAGTTTATTGAGTGTCGACAATGTGTTTGGCACTGAGCTGAAGCCGTTATATCACCAGGCCATTTAATAATCCTCCCCAAGGGGCAGATATTTTAAAGCTCCCATTAAAATATAAGAAAAGTGAAATTTGGGGAGTTTAGACAATTTATCCAAGGCGAATGAAATAATAAATAATAATAGTCAATCTGTACTGAGAAGTTGAGAAGGGGCAGGCACTGCCAAGTGCTTTGCCAGCACCATCTCTCTGCAGCAGGTGTTCTTCAGGCCCACATTTCACAGGGAAAGAAGCGGGGCACTACGAGGGAGTGACACACTGGGTTCAAGGCTGCCCAGCCCCTGTGTGGTAGAGCCAAACAAATTTTCAAACTCTGTCAAAAAACAAAGAAAAAAAAGCAATTTCAGTAGGAGCTAACTCTACAGGAGCGGCAAAAGGAATTCCTTTGCCGGATATAAAGAAAAGCCTCTTATAACCCCTCTCTTCCTCTAGCTTTCTCCAAAGATGTTACACATTATTGGCATGGCTGATTCCTATGGTTTCTCCCCCAGTCTCCCCAAACACCCTCATTGTTATCTCTCACTCTCTCCCCTCCTCCTTCTACTCAGTCTTTTTTCTCATGGGAGTAGCTCTGTGCCTTTTCTAATGAAAATCCATCAAGCCTTTCTTGACTTTATCCAATTCTTCTCTCTATGCCAAATGTTCCAAACCAATGGCCCATAGGCCATTCAACCATCAAGTATGTTTTTCTTTTTAGCAACATATTTTTAAAATAATTCTAGATAACACTGAAAAATTGCTGGCTTTCATATAAACTTCTGAATTTCTGAAATGCCTTTGTCTTGTTTGTCTTAGCAAGAGATCTAGTAAGACAGGCCTCCAGTCACACACTCTCCACCTACCTTATCCCCGCCACCTCATTGTCTTCCCATCCCCAGGGCTTGATGCCAGTCATGTTTGGCACCAGGTTGCCTTAAAGATGGGAAACAAAGGGTAGAGAGAAGACACCGCATGTCTCAGAACACCATTTTTACTCTGGACGCAAATAGTAATCCTCTGTGTTTAAAAAGATCAAGGGTCTTTGAACACAGAATAAGATGCTAACTGCTTGCTCATTTACATATTCCTGCTGGCACTTAAGTTTATGATGTCTGGATCAGATCAACAGAACAAAAAGACCCTGATCACCTGCCCAAGGCCAGATTCGCAGAACAGCAGGCACCCAGTTGATCAGACAAACACGGAAGCCGCTTCAGCAGGGAGGAAGGTGAGAGAAGGCAGTTGTGCATTACACGTTAATGTTTCCTGTCACTCTAGTTGCAACTTTCAACGCCACATAGTCACAAACAAACAAAAAAGCAAACAACTCCTTCCTAATAGAAATTGACGGCTGTTAAGTGTTCTAGTTGCTGTTTGAATTTAAGTAAAATGGTTCCTTTGGCAACTACCTGGCAGCCAACAGCTTTTACAGCATGTTTCCCGATACAAATTGTTTTGCGAGGAGCTTGTATCTTTTTACTACCAAGCGTTCCATTCTGAACAGAAAACTTAATAAGGTTTTCAGCAGAGATTTTAAGAGGGCCCATCATAGGACTTAACAACAACTGTGATCTATTATTTTTAGTGCATTTTCAATTTGACTTTACGGTCCCCCAAGTTGTGTTCAAGTTAAATGAAAGTTAAAAATTGGTATTGAGAGAGAGCAAAGACTTTGGGCTGAAACTTCACTTTGAATTCCACTGTTACTCACTTCTGAGATATTGCACGGCGGGCAAGTTCCTTAACTAATTTGTGCCTCAGTTTTCACATCTACTAAATGAAGTAATTCTACTGTATAGGACTTTGGCAGCAAAGATTTATCGTGCAGGGCCTCGTTTATAGTAGGATGCCCTAAAAGCTCTATGTAGTATGTGAGAGCAACTCCACTCAAACCAGCCTGAGTAAAAATGAGAATTTATTGACTTACCTAACTGAAAATTTCAAGAGTATATTGGCTCAGGCATAGCTAGATCCAGGGCCTTGAACAATGTCATTAGGACTCAGTCACTCTCCATATTTGGGCCCTGTTTTCTTCTGTGTTCGAGTCCAGCAGACCAGCTGGCTATTTTTTGGAGGAAGAGAACAGAGCTCTGACGTGAGAAGTCTGGATGACGGCCTCCTTGGGAAGGTGAGACTAGTTTGAGCATCGTAGTTCAGGTGGGGTATGTTAGAAGGGGTGGTGTTCAGGTCCAGCATCAAAACACAAGACATGGCATCTTCATCAAAGCCACATAGAATAGGCAAGTCCAAGACCGTAATTTCCCTTCGATAGATAAGGAAACTGGGGCTCTCTATTAGCTTCCTATTGTTGTTGCAACAAATTACTGTAAACTTAGTGACTTAACGTAGCAAAGTTTATTATCTCTCAGTTTCAGAGGTCAGAAGACCAGAATGAATGTCACTGGGCTAAAGCCCAAGTGTCTACAGGACTGCACCCCTTTTGGAGGCCCTAGGGGAGAATCTGTTTGCTGCCCTTTCCTGCTTGTCAGGGCGCCTGCGCTCCGCAGTCTGGGCCCCTCCATCGTCTAAGCTAGCAGCACAGCGTCTTCAGATGCCCCTGCCCTCTCCCTGCTGCCTCGCTCTTTCCCTTACAAGGACCCTGGTGACCACGTCGGGACTACTTAGACAATCCAGGAAAATCTCCCCATCTCAGTATCCTAAATTTAATCCCACCTGCAAAGTCCATTTTGCCATGGAAGGTAACATTCGCAGGCCTCAGGTACTAGGACAGGGACATTGCTGCCGTGGCCCTTATTCAGCCAATCACCGACTTCTAAAGGTAGAAACCCCTTGGTCAAACCTGAAGTTAATAGTTGAGCCCCAGTTAGAACTAAGGTGAATGGTTCTAAATTAAGGCCACAGGTGAGGATCCTGCCCCCCCTGCTGTGTAGCTGTGCAGTCTCAGTCAGGCTCCTTCAAGCCTCTGTGTCTTCACCTGCAAAATGGGAATCGTGTTATAAAGGTATTAGGAGGCACTGTTCGAAAGTGTCTAACACAATATCTGACATTAGCAGAAAGTCGGTGATGCTAGGCATTCCTGTTATTAACAGCCTTGAACAAGCAGGCACCCTTGAACTTTTGGCTCAAGGAAAACTGGAAGAGACAGTGGCATAGTGGGGTGACTAGACTTGGAGTTTGAGTCAGCCATGTAACTGTAAAGAGCTTGAACTTCTCTGGGTGCCATGTCCTTCCTTACTCATGAGCGAAGGCAATGTGTCTGTCTTTAACAGAATGGAGCAGAAGTGCCTGCCTGGTGCCTGGCCCTCTCAATAAATATCACTTCTCTCTCAGGGCTTTCCCTTCGACCACCACCTGCCTCCGTCTTTTTCTTCTCTTCCTCTCTTCCTGCTTTTCTGCCTCCTCTTTTCCCCTCTTCCTTCCCTTTTGGACTCCCTCCCTCCATCCTGCTCTCATTTCCCTCTTTCCTCTCTCTCAGTCCCTCCTCCTTTCTTGCCCATGCTTGAGACCTCTGTTTAAGAGCAATTGATCAGTTTTGAGGACTCTGGAGTCTGCTCTTGGTCTCTTCTCTGACGTGCCAGAGCAGCAGGTACTTTGCACTCATCAGTTTCTCAGTCTGCAATCTAAATGCTAATGATCCTGCCTGACCTGCCCTCATCCCTCTGCTGGTGCAACTAAGCACACCCAGAACAACCGAGCAGAGGCAGACAAGATCTCCTCTCCCATCCCCACATCTCATCCAGATGTGGGCTCGAATCTATGCCAGCTTTGGGGACTGCTAATGGTCCCAGAATGGAGGGCCTTCACCGGAGCCCAAGTGTCTTCCTCCCCAGGAGGGCTCTACCTACCGAGCTGACCGACGCCCACACTGATCACCTCATTCCCTTTCATGCACTGGCAGTTTTCACTCCGATATTGAAAGTGCAATATGCTTGCCAGTAATGATGTCTTATTGGAGTGTAAAGATTTTCCCATTTCACTGCTTTATCCTGAATTTAAAGCATTTTGAAATTCACTTAAATTGGAGAGGACCAGCAGCTGAAAATAAACTGGTGCCTTCTAAGGTGTTATCTCTGAAACGGGAGATGAGATAGGTTGCGGGCCAGGCAGAATCCATCACTGAGATTTTCTGTCACCAGGAACAGGCAGCTTCTTCTCCTTCCCCTCCCGTCCGGGTCCTGAGGGCACTCTGACTTCATCTTCTCACTTGGCTCAGGTGAAGCCTGTCCAACATGTTGGGCTGGAAGATCATGTAGCTCTTGAATCTCTGCTTCAAAAAATGAGAAATTCTTAAAGACAGATAATGCAGAGAGTGACAATGGAAGGGATTCAAGCCGGGGTGATGAGGTGGCTATGATTATTGTTGTTGTTACATTATTATTGTTATTAGCCAACACTAACTGAATGGTTGCTCTGCACTAAGTGCTCTCCTAAGTACTTTGCATGCATTATCTTCATTAAGCCTCTTCACCCTGTGAGATATTGAGCAGCCACATAATCTGGCCGGCTAGATTATGCTTCTGGGAACCTTGTTGTCATCTAACATGAAGGCTATTGCCACTGATGTGTTTGAAAAAAAAAAATGATGTCTCTGGAGGGAACACCTCACATAGCTGGTCTTAGGTGCTTAGATTTACTGATGTATTGTAGTGGTCCATTCATGACCAGAGTGGCAACAAAGTACATCTGAGACTCTTTGAACCCAAAACAGTGTTTTATCGGCACAGTGGTTAAGAGTATACATACTGGAGTGAACCCTGGCCCAGCTAATTACTGGCTATGTGACCTGGGGCCAGTCCTTTGTTCTCTCTGGACCTCAGTTTCCTCAGAGGGCTCCGTGAGGATTCTGTGACTCACGGACTGTGAAGTGCGTAGAACAACATCTTGCATGCGGTAAAGGATGTTTAGGTATTCCTTAACCAAAGCCTTTAAAAACTGCTTCGCCTTCTTGGGGCAGATGATATCCTGCATTGTCACCCATAAATCTGGGTCCACGGCATTTCCTAGATGACAAGCAGTAGAAAATGGGTGTCTAAAGTTATTAATTACTCCACTGTTTCCTGTGTTTTCTCAAGGACTGGTTGTGGGAAGGTGGTGGTTGTACAGGATGACCAACTCATCCCATTTTTTTCAGGACTTTACAGATGTTAGCACTGCATGACCCTGTATTCCTGCATGGCTTCCTGCATTCCAGGAAGCCCCTGAGTCTCAGACAAGCTGAGAGGAGTGAGATAAACTGATGTGTGGCTGTTGGGAAGTGTGTGGTTGGTGGCTATGGGTTTACGAGGAAAGCCACAACATACTCCCACAGACCGAGGCTTAAACCAGAGAAATCTGTTTTTCACACGTCCAGAGGCTGGAAGTCTAAGGTCAAGGTGTGGGTGGGGTTAGTATTTCCTGAGGCTGCTTTCCTTGTGCATTGTGAATGGAAGGACCAGTCCCCTTGTAGGGCTTGTAAGGAAAACCTGATCGCTGCCACAGAAATGACACTTGGAAAGGCATATAAAATTAAAGAGTTTATTCTACTCACAGGTCCTGGAGGAGGAAGGCATGGGAGGAGCACCTGGGGAGCAGAGAGACAGAGAGAGTGGGTGAGGACCCACAGGAAGTGCCTCTATTGATGGTCAAGGTGGAGCTCACAAGCCGAGGGCATGAGGAAGTTCACTGGTGCATATGAATGTCACCGAGTTACAGTCAGGGGAAGGCAAGAAGGGGACTTGTGGCAGGGACTGGCCTTATCACGCTGATGCACCTGGTCACCTGGGCAGGCACTCATAGCCCATTTGTGTGGATGCTGAGGCATCAGGAAAATAAGAAGTTCTAAAAATGAACAATGCACTGTGGTTTGCAGATGACCTTCTTCTTGCTATGTCCTCATGTAGCCTCTTTGTGTACATGTTTGGTGTCTCCTCCTCTTCTTATAAGGACACCAGCCATATTAACTTAGGACCCCACCCTTTTGACCTCACTTATTCACCTCTTTAAAGATGCCACCTCCAACCAACTTCTGGCCAAGATGGAGGCATAGGTAGACACACTCTGCTTCCTCACACAGCCAAGGAAGGACAAGTTTAAAAACAAAAAACAACCAGAATTGCCAGAAAATCAAATTGTATGGAAGTCTTATAACTAAGGAGTTAAAGAAGAAACATTCATCCAGATTGGTAGGAGTGGAGATGGGCAGCCAGGGTTGAGAGGATGTGTGGCAAGGCAGGGGACCCAGTGGGTGAGGCAGCAGCTGGCAGACCGGGAGGTCCCACATTCACATGTGGATAAGCCAGAAGGAACAACTGGGGATCAAGATAGTCCACACAACCCAGGGTTCCAGTAGGAAACTAAAGCCTCAAAACCTCTGGCTGTAAAAACTTGTGACAGTTGCAGCCATAGGAGAAACTCCTAGCCTCACAAGAGAGTTTGTTGGAGAGACTCACAGGGTCTTAGAATGTACACAAACCCATCTGCCTGGGAATCAGCACCAGAAAGGCCCCATTTGCTTGTGGGTAGCAGGGGAGGTGACTGAAAGCTGGGTGAGAACCCAGCAAGCATCATTGTTCCCTCTCTGATCCTGCCCCCCCTTATATAGTGCCACAGAACTGCAATGTGGTTTGCCCTGCCCTGGTGATTACCTAAGTCTCCACCCCTTACAACATAACAGGTGCACCTAGACAAAGAACTATGGCCCAAATGAAAGAGCAGATCAAAATTTCAAAAATAGAACTAAGCGACGAAGACATAGCCAACCTATCAGAAGCAGTGTTCAAAACACTGGTAATCAGGATGTTCACAGAAATGGTTGAGTACAGATGGAAAAATAGAGGAAAAATTGAAGGCTATGCAAAATGAAATAGAGCAAAATATACAGGGAACCAACAGTGAAGGGAAGGACACTGGTACTCAAATCAATGACTGGGAGCAGAAGGAAGAAATAAACATTCAACCGGAACAGAGTAAAGAAACAAAAATTCCAAAAAATAAGGAGAGCCCTGGGTGGTGTGGCTCAGTGGATTGAGTGCCAGACTGCAAAGCAAAAAGTCCCCAGTTCAGTTTCCACTCAGAGCACATGCCTGGGTTGCAGGCCAGGTCCTCAGTAGGGGGTACGTGGGAGGCAACCACACATTGATGTTTCCCTCCCTTTCTCCCTCCCTTCCCCTCTTTCTAAAAATAAATAAATGAAATGTTAAAAAAAAATTAGGAGAGGCTTAGAAACCTCTGGGACAACTTTAAACGTTCCAACATCTGAAACATAGGGGTGCCAGAAGAAGAGGAAGAGCAAGACATTGGAAAGTTATTTGAAAAACTAATGAAGAAGAACTTCCCTAATCTGGCAAAAGAAAGAGACTTCCAGGAAGTCCAGGAAGCTCAGACAGTCCTGAAGAAGTTGTACCTAAGGAAGCACACACCAAGGCACATCATCATTACATTACCCAAGATCAAAGATAAGGAGAGGATCTTTAAAGCATCAAAAGAAAAGGAGACAGTTACCTACAAAAGAGTTCCCATAAGACTATGAGTTGATTTCTCAAAAGAAACCTTCCGGGCAAGAAGGGGCAGGAAAGAAGTAATTCAAATTCATGAAAGGTGAGGACCTACACCCAAACTATGCCTACCTTCTATCCAGCAAAGCTATCATTTAGAGTGGAAGGACAGATAAATTGCTTCCCAGATAATGTAAAGTTAAAGGAGTTCATCCTCACCAAGCCCTTATTATATGAAATGTTAAAGGGACTCATCTAAGAAAAAGAAGATCAAAACTATGAACAGTGAAAGGACAACAAACTCACAACTATCAACAACTGAGCCTGAAAAACAAGAACAAACTAAGCAAACAACTAGAACAGGAACAGAATCACAGAAATGGAGATCACATGGAGGGATATCAGCGGGCAGGGGGAGGGGAGAAAATGGGGGAAAATGTACAGGGAATAAGAAGCATAATTGGTAGGTACAAAATAGACAGAGGGAGGTTAAGAATAGTATAGGAGATGGAGAAGCCAAAGAACTTACATGTATGACCCATGGTCATGAACTAAGGGGGAGGAATGCTGATAGGAGGGGGTGTACAAGGTAGAGGGGGATAAAGGGGAGAAAAAGTGGGACAATTGTAATAGCATAATCAATAAAATATATTTAAAAATAAATAAAATAAAGATCCCATCTCCAAATGCAGTCACATGGGGGTTAGGGCTTTAACATATGGGTTTGGGAGTGATATGGTTCAGCCTGTAGCAGACACTATGGAGTTTTAATGCAGATAATTCTCAGTTCATTCCATCCTCCACTGGATCTTAAGGCAACTGGAAGTTCTCTGTTGCTTCTCTGTTGGTGGCATTTACAGCACATGATGCAGTGATATTTAACGGGAGGACATATCTCAGCACCAAACTGGGTCTGGTTAGAATTGTGATAACTAGTTCAAATTAACATACCATAATCTTTCTACAGCAAAAAGGGTATAGAAGGGCCTCTCCCAACCTATTCCTGCTCAAAGTCCTGCAGCAGTTGCTCCTCCAACCAGACCAGCATCTCATCTCCTCTAGGGTTAGTGTCATCCACCTCATGTCACAGGTTCGCTCATTTTCTCTGCTTGGTTACACTGGTTTCCTCTTCTTTCCTTGAAAATCCTAAACTGGTCTCTCTCAGGGAACACTTGCATTTGCTGTCCCTTCTACTTAGTACTGAGTTCCACACATAACGTCCTGGCTGCCTCCTCATTATTCAGGACTCCATCTGAATGCCCTCTGTTCAGAGAGGCCTGCCCTCAGTGTCTTGACCATTTCACGCACCACATTTCACTTCTGTCACTGCTAGGCAAGGGTAGAGGTTAGGTGGGTCCACCTGTCCGGGAAGTATTTATTGGGTCTCCCACTGTGTGAGGATCAATAAGATAGATAATAAATGAGACAGATCCTCTCTTCCCAAAGGAATTTACATTTTGAAGGTGGGCAAGTGATAAACAATAATAAACATCCCAATACAGTAATTTCTGGTTTGGAGTAATGCTTTGAAAAATCAGTCATGTATAAGTATTAGTCCTTCTGGAAAAGTGCTGGATTATCCCGTATGGCCTAAAAATCCATTTCCAAATTTCCACTTGAGTGCAGAACTAAAAGGTTTGTCTTGGGTTGCTTTTCATACTGGGATAGCTGGGTAGAACACTCCTTTCTCTCCAGAATTCTCAAGCTATGTGCTTTAATTTAAGAGGGGCCTGAGCTGTTTGGCCATTTCTCAGTCGAATATTCAAGCACAGTGTTATTGGGGGTGGGAGGAGGGGAAAGTAGCCTATTCTCTCTCCCCTTAGTTTTCCTGGATTCCAGGCAAGGAACATCCCTAAAATAGCCATCAAAAGGAGGCCTAGTCTCAGCAAAAGAGAAAGACAGTAAAAAAAGGAGTTTTGCAGAGAAATAATATAATCCCATAGCCCAGCAATAGGGAAACAAGCTTATATCTATGGTGGCTTCTATCCAACACTGACAACAACCTCCTGAATCTATAAACAAGTTTTTACATGCACCTGATTCTGGCTCTGTGTTTGTACACTTGTTTCTTTTGAGCTTGTGTGTGTGTGTGTGTGTGTGTGTGTGTATGAATATATATTTATGTATTTATGTATAAAACACAGTTTCTCATATATATATATATATATATATATATATATATATATATATATATAGTTTTATTATAGTGACCTTGAGAAAGGTGAAGGCAGGAATGCTTGTGTGTGAGCAAGGAAAGAAAAGTCCAATTTTGGCAACAGTCTGCTTGTTCCATAGCTAAAATTGAGGCTGGATCCCTCTACACATGAAGGAAATTTTATAAGCACTTGAAAATTACTCTTCTCCAGAAAACCCCTGGCTCTCGATTGAATGAGTTTGCAGTGGACTGAATGTCCATGTTCCCATTAAATCCGCATGTGGAAGCACTAGCCCCCAATGTGATGGTATTTGGAGGCGGGGCCTTGGGGACATAACTCAGTTCAGATGATGTCCTGAGGGTGCGGCCCTCGTGATGGGATGAGTGCCCTTGTAAGAAGAAATCTTGCTCTCCACCCGTCTCTGTTGCACCATGTGCAGGAGACGCTGTAAGAAGGTGCCTTCTGCAGCTGGGAAGAGTTCTTCCTGGAACCAGGCCAAGTTGGTCCCCACATCTAAGACTTCCAACCTCTAGAGCTGTAAAAAGTAAATTTCTTTTGTGCATAAGCCCTGTGGTCCATGGGACTTTGTCACAGCTGCCCAAGCTAACACACAGCATCATGCTAGCTGTCCTACTACATATCACCTGGGATGTGAGTGACGCTCCAAAGCTCTCCAAAGTAGCCTTTTGTTTGAAGCAAATGTTTGACATTCATAACAACCCAAGATGTCAGAGGTAATAGAATTATTTTTCTCATATTATTGGAGAAATTAGAAAATTCCTGAAAAGCAGAAAAGAAAATAAAAAATGACCCATGACTTTACCATCCATGCAGAGCCAGTGTTTACATTTTAATGTCTTTTCTTCAAGGCTTGTTTATCCATAGTTGTTTTTTTTTTTTTAATGCAATTACACCCATTCTCTATGTGCAATTATTATCTTGCTTTTTTCAGTGACTATTATAAGCATTTTCCACATTACACAGTCTCTGTGACCATTGCATTTTATGGCTCTATAATGTGAAGATTATGGCATGGATTATTTAACCAAACATTTAAATTTTAAAAAATTTATCATACTATTACTTATTTTGTTGTGATGATAATCCTTTTGTACAAACTCATTTCTCCTGCACCCCAGCTCACCATCAGTATTTGTTACTTCATTAAACTATTATCTTCCACTATGTAATTACTGGATCAAAGGGTGTGACTGGTTTAAGGCATTCAATACACATTTACAAATCATACATTTAAAAGTGCCTTGCCAATTTACACTCTAATCTGCAGAGTAGGAAAAAACCCACTTTGCTATACTTATGTTAATATGCCTATTATCATTTTAAAAGACCAGTAATTTGAAAAACATGAAATGTTGTTGTTTTTATTTGCATGTTTTTGATTAGTAGTGACAAAGAAGAAATTTTCCATCTTTGTTAAACAGTTGCATTTCCTCTTCGGGGAAATGTCTGTTCATGTCTTTTCTCCACTCATCTCCTGGTGTTTTGTTTTTCTTTTTTTATTGTTATTCTGTTACTTATTTCAAACACATTTCCTTGTTTGTTGTTTCCCTTTTAAGTTGATTATACTTTTTTATGTACAGATTTAAATTTTTTGTAATCACATCTGCCCATCTTTTCTTTTGTGAATTTTTGACCTTTTCTAAATCTAGACACTCTTTTTTCCTCCAGAAGCTTGATAAATATTAACTTCTATTTTCTTATAGTTTGCTTACGACTTGATTAAAAAAATAACTCTTTGCTGTACCTGGAATTTGTTTCACTGCATAACACTGAAGAGACTTTTCACATGGCTAACCTTTTATCCCAGTAGAATTTATTCAGTAATCTTATTTTTTCCTTCTTTATCATATATTAAAAATTTATATGTAATGTAGTATAATCTAAGTACGGTACCTATCATACTGAAGTTTAAGGAGAGACATAGTTCATATTTAAGCAGAGACAGCTGGAGTGAAGGACCTTTCATCTTGATGCAGGAAACTGGTTGAAAGGTAAGCAATTTATGAGAGTGACGCCACCCTGAAGACAAAGAATGCCAATCCCAGTCAGTCCTGCGTCCTCCTACGCTGATCTCTGACTCTTTTTAGTGTTTTACATTTCAGTTTTATTGAGGTATAGTTGACATATGCAATTATAAAATACAGGGTCCAGCACAAATAACGCCCCTTTTTATGAGTTGGTAATCTATGCCAAATCTTTCATTACAAAATCATAAGCATATAATTCTGTAACATAATAATATCACACTCAAGCACACCATATGACATTTTAGGTGAAATGTTCAAATTGCTGTCCACTGCATGCAAGACATTCATGTACCCTACCAACCACACTTAATGGCATTACTTCTGCTGGACCCCATATTTAAATTGTATGTCGTGATGACCTGATATACATACATTGCGAAAAGGTCCCTCCATCTAGTTAATTAACACATCTACAGTCATATATATAGATTTTGGTAAGAACATTTAAGTTCTACTCTCTTAGCAAATTTCAAATATGTAATACAGTATCGTCAACTGTAGTCACCATATTTTACATTGGATCTTCAGAACTTACTTATTTTATAGCTGAAATTTTGTATCTTGTTATAGAACTCTCCCTATTTCCCAGTTCCTGCCAACCACTATCCTACTCTCTGTTATTATGAGTTTGACTTCCTTTCTTTCAGATTCTACATTTAAGTGACACCGTGCATTATTTGTTTTTCTCTACTGGCTTACTTCTCTTAGCCTAATGTCCTCATGGTTCATCCAAAATGTTGCAAATGGCAGGATTTCCTTCTTTCTTGAGTGTGTGTTATGTGCTGTTAAGTCAGCTTCAATTTCTGATGACCCCATGAATGACTGGCATCCACAATGTCCTTTCCTCAACAGAGCTGCTCAGATCCTGTAAACTCAACCTATGGTTTCCATTATGGTCTCATTCCATCTCATATTTGGTTTTCCTCTTTTCCTGATGCCTTTACTTTTCCCAGCATTATTGTCTTTTCCAAAGGACCCTGCCTTCTCACTATGTGCCCGAAGTAGGATAGCTTCAGTTGTGTCATTTTTCCTCAAGGCTTAATTTGTTCTAGAACCCACTGGTTCACCTTTCTAGTGCCTAGGGGATCCACAGAGCTCTCTTCCAACACCATATATCAAATGAATCAACCTTTTCCCATCAGCTTTCTTCACTGTCCAACTTTCATATCCATACATAATAATTAGAATATGAGTGTGTGGATGATGTCAGCCTCTGTCTCTAATGATACATCTTTGCTCTTGGTGACCTTTCCTAATTCTTCCATTGCTGTCTTTCCAAGTCTCAGTCTTCTCTTGATTTCTCGGTTGCAGTCTCCACTTGAATTTCTGACTGAACCACCGTAAGCAAAATCTTCAACAATCTTCATGTCTTAACTGTCCATGTTAAAGTTGTGTATTTCTGCTGTAGTCATGATTTTTGTCTTCTTGATATTCAAATGCAGCCCTGCTTTGGTATTTCTTCTTTCACTTTCATCAGAAGTCATTTTAAATCATTGGTACTTTCTGCCAGTAAGATGGTATCATTTACATATCTTGTTATTAATATTTCTTCCACCAATTTTCACTCCTGCTTCCTCTGAGTCTACACCAGTTTTTCATATGGTATATTCTGCATATAGATTAAACAAAGAGAGAGATAAAATATACCCTTGTCAGACAACTTTTATTGTAAGAAAGCATTCGGCCTCCATATTCTGTCATGACAGTGGCTTCCTGTCTCCAGTACAAATTACCTATCAGGACTGAGGCACACTCATCTCTTTCAGAGCAACCATAGATTCTCATAATTAGCACAGTCAAAGGTTTTACTAAGGTCTCTGAAACACAGACTAACCTTCTGAAATTCTTTGGAGCACTCCAGTATCCAATAAATGTGTTTTCCTTTCCTGAATCCAACTTGAACACAGGCATTTCTTGCTCCCTATGGGGTAGAAGCCTGTGTTGAAATACCTTGAGCATCACCTTACTTGTGTGGGAAATTAGAGCAATGGTTTTGGAGTTATTGGACTCCTGGTCTCTCCTTTTGAAGAGTAGGATATATAGGGATGCTTCTAGTCTGTAGGGTATTGTCTTGTTTTTCCATATTTGTTGGTATGTTCTTATTAGGATTTTCATAAATACAGTCTCTGTAGCTTGAAATAATTCTATCAGCATCCCACTTATACTCACCTGGTGATTTGTTTCTTCCCAATAATTTCAGGGCAGCCTTCACTTCTCTTTCTAGAATTATAAGTTCTTCCTCATAGGAATCTCCCTCAAAGGTGTCTCTCATATTTTTGTCTCTTCTGTATAGATTTATAGTATACTATTTCTTCCTTTTCTTTAAAAATATTTTTAATTATTGATTTTTTAGAGAGAGATAGAAAAAGGGGGGGGAAAGAGAGAGAGAGAGAGATTGATTTTGTTGTTCTACTTATTTACTCATTCCTTGATTAATTCTTGTATATGCCCTGACCAAGGATTGAACCTGCAACCTTGGGGTATCAGGATGACCCTGTAATCAACTGAGTTACCTGGCAAAGGCCCTTTTTCTTTATTTTTACCTCGTTTGATAGTGTGCTTCCTTGGTGATCATTAAGCCTTCCTAGTCTAGGTTTGAATTTCCCTTTTATTTCTTGAATCTTCTGGTAGAACCTTCTTGTTTTTCTTTTTAGTGGCTCTCTTCTATCCCCTTACATTGAACATTTTAACATTTATCTCTGTGCAGGGTTCTAACCCTGCTTTATCACCTTTTGCTTTTGCTTTTGCTTCCCTCTTGTCTGACAAGTTTTAGTGTTTCTTCTGTTATCCTTTTCTAGTTTTCTTTCCTTTTTACTTCCAGCATTGTCTTTTCACATTTCTTTCTAATAACATTTCTAGCTTTAGTCCACAGTTCTTGCTCTAGATCAATTAAACTTAACAGTGTAAATCTGTTTTTTATGTGGACTTTAAATCTGTCAGGAATATTATTTATGCCATATTTTGGCCCTATGGTTCTTTTACTGCTCTTCAGCTTTACTCTAATGCGCGATAACAACAGCTCGTGGTCAGCTCTTTCTCATGGCTGAGTAATACCGCATGGTGTGTATGCCACATCTTCTTATTCATTCATCCACTGGTCGACATTTAGGTCATTTTCATATTTTAGCTCTTGTGAATAATGTTACATGAACATGGGAATGCAGATCACTTAGAGAAGGTGATTTCAATTCTTTGAAAAATAACCCAGACATCAGATTGCTGGATGATATGGTGGCTTCTTTTGTAATGTTGAAAGAAACACCAAAACTTGGATTTCTGACCAAGATGAAGGTATAGGTAGATATGCTTTGCTTCCTTACACAAAGGAAGAAGTACAAAAACCAGTTTAAAATAAAAAAGCAACTAGAACTTCCAGAAAATCAAACTGTATGGAAGTCTGACAACCAAGGAGTTAAAGAAGAAATACTCATCCAGACTAGCAGGAGGGGCACAGATGGGCATCTGGGGCAGAGAAGTCATGCCGCACTGCATGGACACAGCAGGCGAGGTGGTCATTAGTGGATGGGGCAGTCCCATATTCACGTGTGGATAAGCCTGGAGGAACAACTGGGGACTGAGACAGACCACACAACCCAGGGTTCCAGTGTGGGAAGCTAAAGCATCAAACCCTCTGGCTATAAAAACCTGTGGGTATTGCAGTGGTAGGAGAACCTCCCAGACTCACGCAAGAGTTCATTGGAGGGACCCACAAATTTCTAAAACACACACAAGCCCATCAACCTGAAATCAGCACCGGATGGGCCCAATTTGCTTGTGGGTAGTGGGGAAAGTGACTGAAAACAGGATGAGAGCAGAGCAAGTGGCATTGTTCCCTCTCTGACCCCTCCCCCACCTACAGCACCACGATGCAGCGCAGTGGGTTGCCCTGGTAAATGCCTAAAGCTGTGTCCTTACAATATAACAGGTGTGCTGACACAAAGAAATATGGCCCAAATGAAAGAACAGATCAAAACTCCTGAAAAAGAACTGAGCAACAAGAAGATAGCCAACCTATCAGATGCAGCGTTCAAAACACTGGTAATCAGGGTACTCACAGAAATGATTCCATATGGTTGAAAAATAGAGGAAGAAGCATAGGCTATGCAAAGTTAAATAAAGAAAATTATACAGGGAACCAACAGTGAAGGGAAGGAAGCTGGGACTCACATCAATGATTTGGAACAAAAAGAAGAAATAAATATCCGACCAGAACAGAATGCAGAAACAAGAATTCAAAAAAATGAGGAGAGGCTTAGGAACCTCCGGGACAACTTTAAATGTTCCATCATCCAAATCATAGGCGTGCCAGAAGGAGAAGAGGAAGAGCAAGGCATTGAAAACTTACTTGAAAAAATAAGGAAGGAAAACTTCCCCAACCTGACAAAGGAAACAGGCTTCTAGGAAGTCCAGGAAGCTCAGAGAGTCCCAAGGAAATTGGACCCAAGGAAGTACACACCAAGGCACATCATCATTACATTACCCGAGATCAAAGATAAGGAGAGGATCTTAAAAGCATCAAAAGGAGACAGTTACCTCCAAAGGAGTTCCCATAAGACTATCAGCTGATTTCTCAAAAGAAACCTTACAGGCAAGAAGGGGCTGGAAAGTATTCAAAGTCATGAAAGGCAAGGGCCTACACCCAAGATTACTCCATCCAGCAAAGCTATCATTTAGATTGAAAGGGCAGATAAAGGACTTCCCAGACAAGGGAAAGCAAAAGGAGTTCGTTATCACCAAGCCCTTATCACATGAAATGTTAAAGGGGCTTACCTAAGAAAAAGAAGATGATCAAAACTATGAACAGTAAAATGACAACAAACTCACAGCTATTAACAACTGAACCTAAAAAACAAAAACAAACTAAGCAAACTGCTAGAACAGGAACAGAATCACAGAAATGGAGATCACTTGGAGGGTTATCAGAGGAGAAGGGAGAGGGAAGGGTGGGGGAAAAGGTACAGAGAATAAGAAGCATAATTGATAGGTACAAAATAGACAGAGGAAGGCTAAGTATAGTAGAGGAAATGGAGAAGCCAAAGAACTTATATGTATGACCCATGGACATTAACTAAGGAGGGAGAATGCTGGTGCAGGGTTGGGGGGTGGATGCAGGGTGGAGAGGAGAAGAAAAAAATGGAACTATAATAGCAGAATCAATAAAATATACTTTAAAAAAAAGAAAGAAACCTCCATACTGTTTTCCACAGTGACTACACCAATTTACAATCTTACCAACAGGGCACTGGAGTTCCTTTTTCTCCACATCCTCACCAACACTAGTTATCTCTTGTTTTTGTTGACAGCCATTCTATCATGTGGGAGGTGATCCCTCACGTGGTTTTGATTTGCATTTTCCTGATAATTTGTGATGTTAGCCTGCTTTTCACGTACCTGCTAATCATTTGTATATCTGAACTTTGACCTTGAAGATGATTTTGTGTCTAGCTTTTCGTCTGTAGTCTAGCCTGACCTCTCTTATTGCTCCAAATTTGGAGTGAGAGCAAAGTAAAGAGGTGAGTTCCCTCCTGGCCAACCAGAGCCTTTCCCTTCACTAACTTTTCTTCTACTTACTTCTACCTGAAACTCCTTCTCCCCCTCCCTCCCAACCTGACAAACACCTTGCCTTTGAGGGTACTCACTGATTTTCTTTCTTTCTCAGACTTCATTTCTTCCCAGCATGAGACAGATGCCCTCCCAAGGTCAAAACCTTATACTTAATTCCTTAGAATATATCTATTTCCTTCCAGACCTGATAATGTTCGAATTTTTGTTACTTCTGATTTTTCTCATGTAATCTCAGCTCATTTGCTACATGAAGGGAGGGGATAGGAAGAGTTCAGTTAGGGGTATATGCAATCCCTGAGAGAAAGGGGCACCTGGGAGCTGCTCCACAAGAAGAACCGCCAGGCCCTGCGAGTGCAGCCACACATGTTCCAGAAGTTAAGGAGCGAGGTTTACTGTACATGCTGCCATAGACCTCAGGCAGGAACCTCTTGCCAACAGGCAAACACACCACAGGAAATTAGTACTCCACCATATCTGCAGGCCAGCTCAGACTTGTCATCCTCTCATCCAGTTATAGAAGCTGCTATTCTCTGTTTGGCATTTTGAAAATGTAGAGTTCAGATTCTGAAAGGGGATGCTTTACAATCCATCAGACAGATCTGAGCAGATAATATCATTATGGATCAGTCTTCAGCAAAGTTGCCAGGTACAGTAAAAATGTCCAGGGCAGGATTCATTCATTCGTTCGTTCGTTCATTCATTCGTTCGTTCGTTCATTCATTCATTCATTCACGTGAGGAATGCCATCAAGTTCCTACTCTATGGCAGGCATCGTTCTCATTCCAGAAATTTGGGATTCAGTGGTGAATACAACCATCTAGTGGAGGAGGCATTCTAGCCAAATCAAAGGGAGGAGACAGGTAACATAATACACTATTTCTCCTCCTATTCTTTATTTTTCAACCATCTGCATTAATGATTATAAATGAAATGTGGAAATCAATTCTGGTTTGTGGTTTATTGATAATCAGTGGAGATACCGTCCACACAGGCACCACGGCTGGAAGTTGTGTTGTGAATATGGATTGTGGTTCTTTGATAAATATGTTTTTTCTCATCACTGCCTCTTGAGAGAGAATGGTTTCACACCCACTGGGAATCTGTATGTGAGGCATTTTGCTAATAAAACACCCAAACGGTAGATACCTGTCAAACAGTTCTCCCCACATGGGATCAGAGAAACTGGAGACCTCCAAGGGGATGGAGGGATGTTTGCTTGTAGATCCACCCAATATATCAGTTCATTTGAAAACAAAGACATTTTTTTTTGCCTTTTCTCTTCAGGGGTTAAAAAAGGGAGGGAAAATGTGTCTGAGCATTTAAAGAAGAGGGGGTCAAGATTAATTACACATACTTTATGGGCTTAATGGGCAGTTAGAAAATTCTTAATTATAAATCACAGTCTCTTGATTTCTTAGGTTGACTCAGCAAATCCATGCTTAGCCATAGCCTATTATTGGTCTTGCACAGTGTTTGGCAGAGAGTGGGCCCTAAATGTTTTTTTTAATGATGCACTGTGACAGATTCTGGAGATACAAGATACAATTGCCATTATCTTTCAGGAGGCCATAATTTAGGATAGAAGACACGTGTGTGGGCAGCTAATGTTAATGCAGTAACAAGCAATGTTTATTGAGTCTTGACTGTATTTTAGGCATATGCTAAACACATACATATTTCCTCCTCGAATTCTTACAATAATCCCCTGGAGCAAGCATGAGTGTCTTCTGGTTAAGGATGAGGACACAAGTGCCTAGGGAGGTTCACAAAACTCTGACAGAGCTGTGATCTGAAGCCAGATCTTTGGGATTCAAAGTCCCCCTGCTTAAGCCCCACCTGTGTGCCTCTTCAATTTTCATGTTGCCTCCCAAGGATGGATAATGTATCTAGAGAACAGGACAAGGAGTGTAGTCGGTGTTTCTGGAGAAGGACCTGGAAAACATTCACAAGGAAAGTGTTATATCACTTGGCAGCTTGAAAGTTTCTAGAGTGGGTGAGCTGCCACTCGTTGACATAAAATATGTGGGAAACTGGACATCATATCACATCATTTTGCAACTAGTATGGTTTTGACCTGATGACTTCATTGTGGTAACAGTGAGCTCATTCATTGCACTGGGCCAACTCCCTCTCTAGGTTGATATAGTAGAGCTTGGCCTCTGTTCCCGCTCCTCTTCCCTGTTTAGTGGCTAAAGCTGTCCCCTTGACAGTCAGACGTCCTCCTTTCTGGATGTTGAGGGGCCTCTACTTTGACTCTCCCTCTCTGAGTGAGCCACCACCTCTGTTACTGACACAACTGTACAGGGAACATGCCCTCTCACAGTCCGGAGCCAAGCCTCACCCTGCAATCCCACCAGTGTGACTCCAGGTAAGTGGCTCCATTGAGTCCCAGGTAGTGGCCCTTTCATCCCCCTTCTATCATGAAGGTCACCCTACTTCTGGCTTTAGGAGGATGGCTATGTACTGCTCTTGGAGCAGGGCAAGAGGGATTTCTGTGCCTCAGGGGCCCTGTCTAGTTACCCTGTGGCTATGCCCCCCCGCCCCCCACAGCATGGAGAATTTTAATGCCAAGGGAACAAGCATATCTGGAGACAGTGCCCTCCTAGTCCATACTCCACACAACAGGATCTGGTAATTCCCTGTTCAGATGGCCTTATGACCACTTTCAGGGTCCGTCGAGGGCTGTTTGAGGGCAGTGGACATGCAGCCTGAAGTACCCACCTTCTTGAAGCTATCGTGTGGGGCATAGCAGGGCATGGGCCAAGAACTGACCTTTCCATACATGGGATGAATCTGAGAACTTGAGGTGACAACCTGGCCGTCAGGTTGTTATAAAGCTATATTTATGAAGGAAGGAAGCTGGGACATGCTTCATTTAGGTTTTCAATTTGTAACTGTTTAACACCTGGTAGATGGGCCTTCCTTTTTATTCTTTCCCTTGGCTTTGCAACTGTACCCTTATCTTTCAAAAACAAAACCAAATCTGGTCAATCTTATTTCCTGCCAGGAAAGGGAGCTTCATGGTGTGGGGAAATCAATTTCCGTTGTCAAAGCTGCCACCTGTGATATTTTGCTATGGCTACCCGAGCTGCCTAACACATGTAGCAACAGAAAACCAAGAGAGTGACACCCATTGTATTTGCTGTATTCCGTTTGTTAAAGGTAGGTCACTAGATCCAGCCTACTCACTAGGGGAGGAGTCACACAGGCATGACACCAGGCGATGCCCATCTTAGCAGGCTACTTACCACAGGCACATTTAACAAAAGCATCATTTAGCACATATGACAAACATTAAGTAGGTGAACTACTTGTGGACACTGAGAATTTTGAGGTAATTCCAGTCCATAAAACCATCTGCTCCAGTGCAGCTGTGGGCTATTCTGTTCCCCATGTGAGCATGGGGAAACTTGGGGCATCTGGCTTCTTGTTCGAAGCAGCAATGGGGCACAGTGGTGCTTGGCACAGGCTAGGTTCAGGTCCCAGCTCTGCCTATTACTACGTGCGTTGTCTTGTGGGAATCATTTATCTATTCTGAACCATGTTTTCTTGAATGTAGAATGGGCATAAGAGTATTCCTTTACCTACGGCGCCATTAAGAGAATCAGCTGTGCCCGTACATGCATGATCACATATAGTGCCTAACATAGAGTAAGTGCTTCTTAAATGCTATTTATTATTATCAGTATTAATGTAGGAGATAGGCACAAGAACTATACAAATTAACTAAAGTCAACAAAGTTAAGTTACAGGCTGGCTGCCTGCTACCTGATACAGAACACGACCGACTGGAGACGCCAGTAGACCATGAGGAGCTTCTGGACAAAGAAAATTCCTGCGAAGTTTTATTAACAGCTACTCCACATACCTTACTGTTTACCCATACTCTTATAGGAGGGATCTGGAGAATGGGGAGGGACACCCGAGGAGGCGAAGGAGCCTGCCCAGGCCCCTGAGAAGGGAGGGGTTGGAAGTTCCAAAGGAGGCAGGATTGAAACTGCAGCCAGTGCATGATAGATTTCCATAATCCCAGGTAAAGGGTAAACAAACCAGCATGTGATGCCTGCCCTGGGCAGAGATGCTGCGTGTGGCTAGAAACCCTCCTTCCTACCCACTTCCAGAACATGGTGGTGAAGGGAGGGACGGATCTGCCAGGCTAGCCAGGATTGGCTAGAAAAGTGGGATGCTTCTGGAGCACACAGGATTGGGGGCCTGAAGGTTTAAAGGGTGGGTGGGCAGAGTCTCAGCTTTGTCTTTTCTCCTCGGTGCCCCCTTGCTTTCCCAGGGGGAGCTGGCTCATGGAGGCTGAGTCCTGAGTGCTGCGCCATGACCCAGGCATACCTGGCAGAGGCCCATGGGATGCTATGGCTCTGTGCGACATGGGCCCCAGACTCTGCCTCTTATTTTGCTCTGAGATCAGGGCACAGATGCGTAGTCTGGAATGCTTGCTGGCCCTGGGGGCATGAACAGTCTCAGGCATGGGGCCCCACAGATGGAGCCCCTGAACATAGCAGTCAACAGCCATCCCAGGTGCTGGAATGGGAAGAAGCTGTCACAAGGAGATGGCGGCCCCATAAGCATACCTTCCAGGAAAGGAGCCTGAAGCCAGAGAGCAGATCACATAGCAACCTTGTACTCCAGAAGAACAGATAAGATGGAGTGGGGTTTCTGGACACTGGTTCTGGTTCTGGGGGGTGGCTGGATTTTTTCTGTATTTTGTGGAAGAACGAGCCTGGAGCCAGAGGATTCCCTGTTACCCCAAATTGGGCAACATTTTAATAAAGACCTTTTACCTTCTGCACCAACCTCTGTTTTACGCCTGTGTTCAAGGACAGGTAGCTGAGCCCCACTCTGTTTGGTAACAATACCATAAAGGAAAAACACACCACAAACATACCTTGTAAAATTTAAAGTTAATCCCAACATTATTTTCCACGCTCTATTTCCCCATACCAGTAATTTTCCACAGAAACTACAAAGAGAGACAAGATCAATCTCTAGAGATGGCTAGGACCTCTCTTCCTTCTCTTGTGAAGAAAGTCGGCTACTCTGTCCATGGGGTGACTTTTCCTGTTTGTCTCCCTGGCCTTACTTGTGAGGAGAAGCCACTGCTCTGTCTCTCTGCTTCATTAATAAACTCTCTTTCACTTTGAACACTATGCGGACTCACTTTGGAACTATTTCTCTTGAGAAGCCAAGAACCCTCCTGGCTCAGGGCTGAGTCCCCCCAGAGCATTGCCCCATTGGTAGCAGTACCAGGAAGGTTTCCTAGACTGCCTAGAATGCCACACACATGTGATAATGTCTGCCATTCATTGGAGGAAACAGCTCACCTCATTCATATATTTTATTTCATTTAATCTTTGCAGACCACTCTATGAGGTGGATATTTATTATCCCCAATTTACAGGTAACAAGACTTATAAAACCATAGGGAGGCTTAAAAGCTTTGTATAATATCATACATAACATCAGCAATGAAGCCAGGATCCAAACCCAGGTCCCCAAATCTGCATCCCATTTTTTCCCCACTCCACTGAGCTGCCTTTACTGAGTTTGGGTTTCACGCGTCAGGACTTCATGGTCTTTACATGAAAGTACTTGGGGCCCAAGTGGAGGTTTTCCTTTATCCAGGGTTCTCTGGTCACCGGGACAACTGATATTATTAAAATTTTTACTATTCCTCACTTTTCCTTTTGAAACTCCAACACTGCAGACTGAAAAAGGCCTGCCAGGAGGCCTCCACATCACTGTCTGGGACAGCGTGTGAGAGACCGGGAGGGTTGGTTTTCCCCAGCCTGGTCCCCTTATCACCTGCAGCCCTGGGACTGTCTGAGGCTGATCCTGTGGGCGGGGGAGGGCTGGATATAAATCCCTTCCTTGTGCCTCCAGTGTCTGCAGCTGTCCTCCAGGGCCTGCAGCGATCCGTTAAGGAATTACCTCTGTACTAATGCTTTCCGCTGAGAAGTGCTATTCTGCTGGGGCCTCCTGAGGGGCCGCTCTGTTTCATTTCTATTCATTCTATCCTCTGGATTCCTCGATTTAATGAGGTCTTTACTTTTGCCTTTGAAGAGTGCTCTCACCCCTGTGGAGTCTAGCTGTTAGCTGGAATTTGAATACAGAAGGGAGCAGGGAGAGAACTGGAGGAAAGGGGCCAGAGGGTCACCTCCCCACACACTGAGAACCAGCAGCTATCTCGGGCTTTCCATCTTCGGCTAGCCCCACCTCTGCCTTTCTTGAAATACCAAGTTTGGAGTCTGTCTCAGAAACCTCCCACCTACTGGATGAACCTGTCCCAGTTCCAGAGCAGACTTTCTTGGGAGCACAGAGTTTATTAATAGTCTCTACCCCCAGATGAGTGGGGATCAGAATGAATTCGCATCCTCAGGAAGCAGAGACAACACAATGGCTGGGCCTCTGGCTGCCTTTCCCACAGCTTCCCCTGCTAGGCTCTGTCACTAGAAATCAGGTGCCAGTCACTGGCCTCAGCTCCAGGAGACCCTGGGATGCCACATCTCATCGCAGGCAGCACTTCTGGAATATGACATTCCACTCAATGTCAATGCCTCAAGAGACTGGGCTTCCGGCTTGACCAGCCAGGCTGTCGTCCTGCCAGTGGTCCTGCTTAATGCTATAGACCAGCTTTGTCCTCAAGCTCAACCCTGGCCTAACTCTCTGGAGCCCTCAGACACAGTTTGATCCTCAAAAGCTGGGTCGCCAGGGAGGCGAAGGAAACTAAGACCAGACACGACCACTCTGAAGGCACTACACTATCCATCCACATGAGAGTGACAAACTCAGGCTTGGGCTAGCCTATCAGCTCATGCTTAGATTCAGGACGGCGTTGGCAGTGGAGTTACTGGAGAAAGGTTCCTTCTTCATATCACCTGCCATCATCTGAGGCTGAACATAGTCCATCACTCTGGCTGCACATTGGAATCACCAAGGGAATCTTTGAAGTGTCAGATGCCTGGTTTCCATACGCAGACATTATGACTTCATTGGTCTGGAGTAAAACCTGGGCATTAGCACTTTTGGAAAAACTCCCCAGGTAATTCTAATGGGCAAGTGTTGACAGTAATAACTACTGGCCCAAACAGAACAGGATTTAGAGCTTGATGGAGGTGTAGTCGTCGGTTAGACAGACATGAGCAGAGTAGGAACAATAGGCTAGGTACAGAAAGTCACCAGGGCAGAAAGCCTCAGGTGCCTAGCAAGGGATAACGCCAGGCTGGGTCCTCACCACCAGGGTGGCCTTTTCTCCCCTAGCATGTTGTTGATCATGCCATTTATACCCACTGACCTTTCATATTGCTGGTTATGCAGTTCAAACCCTCCCCTGACCTTTCCTTCCCTGGCATGTCGCTAGTCATGTGGCTTAGACCCCCGTAGAGGAGGCACAAGGGGGCCAGGGAATAGCCTCATATGACTCCCATATAAACCTTTGCATGACCACTCCCTTAAACATTAAACCCTCAGGGCAATGAAGCTCTGACCCATATCAAATAATCTTAAGAACAAAGCCTTGGGTCTGTTGACCATAGAGACAAAATTTTGGTCAAACTAGAGATGACATCTAGGCCTCAGCTGTGTTTCAGCTCCAGGCCCAGAAAAGCAGCAAGACCAGGCAGGGCAACGCCATGGCTGACAGCAGGTCCAGTTGTGATGACCTATGAGCACCCTGCCCTGGCACCGACCAATCAGTAGAGACCACAGCCCTGAGGGGCACACTTGGAAAGATGATGAATATTCTATTGAGATTCTCCCTGGCGGCCTCCCCTGGGGTCCCCACCTCTGAAAGCAGATAAAACCCTCAAGATAAAGGGCTCTCGTGGTGCTCTCTCTCTGGAGCGCACACTTACCTGTCTTCTCCTCCTTCCCCCACCCAGGCATGCTTTCTTTGCTTTCTCTCTCTCAAGCTCCAAGGGCCCTTATTTTGCCTCTGTAACTTGATTCCTGAGTCCTCGCAGCCCAGCTGCCTCCCTTCTTCCAGGGCTCACTTCTACCTCTGTGACTTTCTACATAAAATTTTGCTTACATTTGAGCCTTGACTCTAAATTCTTTCAGAGCCAAAATTCAAGGACTGAGGTTTAACATTCTGGAGCTGTTTGGCTGTTAGCAGAGGCCACTAGGTTGAGGAATCTGGCTCTGGCTCTGGCATGGGACTGGGCTACGAGGCAGGGAACGAAAATGAGCCGAATCATAACAGTTAGGCCCTAAGTTTGGCGATTTCTTCCAGAATCATCATTTGTAGTCAATTCCAAATCTTTTCCCCCAGCGTCTGATAAAACTGAGGTTCCTAGTGAACCAACCCCAGGAGAGGTTCCTGGTGAGTTTGGTGCTTACTGGACTGGACTGAACCGAGCTTAGGAGTTGCGGGTGAAAAAGGGGCCACATACCAAACCTGACAAGTGCAGGGAAGGCTTGCATGGTGGCCTTACAGACTCAGAGACTGAAAGTAACCACATAGGATGGTCTGAAGTTAAGACTTCCTAACTGAGGGCGAGTCATGGCAAGTAGTCACGTCCTGGGTCGGTATCTTCTCTTCACCTTAACTGAACCTGTCTACTGTCTTTTCGCATCTACGGTAGTGAGCCTTTGGAATGTGAGAGCACTCCTCTTTTCCACAGCCCTCAGGGCACAATCTCCCACCAGAGCAGAGAACGCAGACCCCTCATTGTTCCCTTGTTCCCCACATACCACCTGTATGTGCTGTAAATGTTGTTAACTATCCTATACCTACCAATGTAAGAGAAGCATGTGTCTGTCACTTTCCACCCAATCTCAGAGGCTTCCGCTTTGATTTCTCCTGCCTCCCTAATTTACCACCAATGGATTTTGAGTAAACCCCTTACATCTTCCCTTTGATTATAAAATAAGTGGTAAAACTGCCATTTTCCAGAGCATTTTCTCAGTCCATCGAGATTTTACTTCCCAGCGATTGCCTTCAGTTTGGCTCAAATAAACTCATAAAAATTCTCTGCAGGTTTGGATATTTCCTATGTCAACAGAGTGAAGGGTTCCTGACCACATCTGGATGAGTCAGGGGCTTAAATTTTGGTAACATCACTGTTGTCAGTAAAACTACATTTTAAATATTACTCTCCTACATAAAACTCTCCAGGAGTCTCTTTTAAATTGTTACAATAAGAGGAGACTGTGGACCTGGGATGCAGAGAAGATAAAATGAGCATTTAAGAGCTTTCTTTTCTGAGTGAAATGGGCTAAGTGCATTCCTTTTACAAAGTTAACCAGGAAAGAAAACCATCTGAAAACAAACCCTGCAACTGATGGCGATGAGCAGAGATGGGATAGAGCCTGGAATGTGGGGAAGGAGGTAAGCAATGCTAATGGCCAAACCAAGATCAATTAGCTTGCAGAGTTGAGCAATTCTTGGGTCTGCTACCAACCATATCCAAGTGAGAGCTCTTCAGGGACACCCAATGGCTGTCAGTCTCAGAATAAGGCTGTGTAAGGCTGCTGATGCCTTTGGCTAGTTTCAGGGAGCAGATGTCGCCTCACACAGCTCAGCTTCATTTCCATGCAAGCAGTCTGTACCCTGCCCCAGGCAACCTCTGGCCCAGGCCTTTGTTTCCCGAAGACAAGCATCACCCTGGCACCAGGTGAGGATGGGAGGGGGCTGCAGGGTGCTTCTAAGACTGGTTTTTGAGTGGGGAATAAACCAACCATCTAATCCTACACTCTCTCATTGCACATGTTGTCCCTCACAGTCCTGCTTTTTGGTAGTACAGTATAGAGAATCTTACATCCATTCTTGTAAAATATTTATCAAATGTCTACTTTGGGCAACAAACATTTTTAAGTCCTGAGATGGAGTGGTAAGCATAACAGACAAGCTTCTGTCTTCAGAGTGAGTATATTCTGGTGGGAGGCAGAAAATAAGCAACTATACCAATAAATAAATAAAATGTCAGCAAGCATGAAAGCTATGAGGAAAACAGTCCCAGGTAACCCGAGGACCAGGAAGAACTCAGCACAATCAACAATAGAAAAATATATAAATTGGGCCCTACCAAAATTTAAAACTTTTGTGCTGCCAAGGAAGTGATGAAGTGGAAAAGATAAATAATCCAATTTATTTGTTTAAAAGGGCCAAGGATCAGAATAAATATTTTTCCAAAGAAAATATACAAATGATCATTAAGCACATGAAAAGTTGTTCAACATCATTAACCATCAGTCAAAAACAAGTCAAAACTATAACCTGCTACCACTTCACACATACTAGGATAGCTATAATAAAGTGTGGGCAAGGATGTGGAGAAATGGAAGCCCTCAGATACTGCTAGTGAGAACTTAAAACAATGCAGCTAATTTGGAAACAGTCTGGCAGTTCCCCAAAACTTAAACATGGAGATCCCCTATGACCCAGAAGATTTACTCCTATGTATGTAATCAAGAGAACTGAAAGCATATGTCCATATGAAAAGTTGTATGTAAATGTTTATAGCAGTGTAATTCATAGTAGTCAAAGTGAAAACAACACAGATGTTCATCAATAGGTGAATGGATAAATAAAATGTGGTATATTCATACATGGAGTATTATTTGGCAATGAAAAGGACGGAAGTGTTGATTCGTGCTATACAGCATGGATAAACCTTGAAAACATCATGCCGATTAAAAGAAGCCAGATGCAAAAAGGCACACGCTGTATAATTCCATTTATATGAAATGTTCAGAAGAGGCAAATCTCCTGACACAGAAAGGAGATTACTAGCTGCCAGGGGATAGTGAGAGGAGGTTGGGGGAGGGGGAGTAACTGCCAGTAGGTACAGGTTTTTCTAGGAGGGTGATAAACATGTTCTAAAGCAGATTGTGGTGAGGGTAGCACAACTTTGTGAATATACCAAAAACCATTGAGTGTGCTTAAAAATAGGTAAATTGTGTGGTGCATGAATTATAGCTCAACAGAGATTTTATTAAAAGAAGAAAGTTTAGGAGGAGGGGAGGAGAGAGGAAGGGAAGAAGCAGCATCTGCCACCAGCCACAGAAGGGCAAAGGATTTGGGGAAAGCATTCTGTGCAGAGAGAACAGATAATGTAAGTGTCCTAGCTTTTCTGTGCAATAGTTTATGGTACAATCAAAAGAATATGGGTTTGGGGCCAGGCATATCAGAGTTAGAATACTATATCTCCACCAATACCATGATTACATTCCTTTAAAAAAATTTGAAGCTTTCTTTTTAAACTTATTATGTACTCGATGTTGCGCTAATAGATTTACTCCCCTGATGTAATTGGATCCCTGTAAACCCCTCTGAGGGGGGTAAAATCATCCTCCTTTCACAGGAAGTAGAGACTGAGGACCTTTAACCACCACACTACATGTAAGCAATGACCTTGGATACACATCACCTCCTCGGCACCTGTGTGTCTCATTTATGAAATGGACGTAACATCTCCAGTGTTGGTGCTGCAGACTGGGAACCCACATGTACCTGGCTTTGTGCCTACAATTACTTTAGAAAGCTTTTTTTAAAGTTTTATTTTAATCTCATAGCACACAAAACTGTATTTGGTACTATAGTGGGTTGAATAATGGCCACCCAAAATATGTTCAAGTCCCAATATTCAGGCTTTGTGGAAGTTACTTTATTTGGAAAGAGGTCTTCGGAGATGTAAGGAAGTTGAAGATCTTGAGATGAAATCATTCCGGATTATCCACATAGGACCTATATCCAAAGACAAGCTTCTTTATATATAACAGAAGAGAAGATACAGACACAAAGAGAAGGCCATGTGAAAACAAAAGCAGGTGTTGGAGTTATGCATTTGCAAGCCAAGGAGCACCTTGAGACACCAGAAGCTGGTAGAGACTAGGAGGGATTCTGACCTAAAGCCTTCAGAGTGGGACCCAGCCAACACCTTGATTTCAGATTCCGGCTTCCAGAACTCTGAGAGAATACATTTCTGTTGCTTTAAGTCTCCCAGTCTGTGACAATTTGTTATGGCAGCCATGGAAAATGAATACGGAACTTAGTAGATTATGTATAAATAAATATTGATTAATGGAGCATGTTAACCACAAAAGCCACTAGGAAACAGAAGGAAGGACAGGAAGATTGTAATCAGTGATTGTGAGCACCCACTATACAGAAGACCCTGCCCCCGGTGCCTTTACAACTACTAACTTCCTACAAAATGAAGCAAATCAGGGTGGTTGAATGCGTGGACTTCAGGGTCAGAGCCAAGTTCAGATCCTACTTCCACCAATTTTAGGTGTGATACGAGGCCATCAGTGTCTCAGTTCCTCCGTCTGTAAAATGGGGAAAATCACAGCATCAAAAGTGGTTGTAAAGAGTTATGAGAAGTAGAGTTAGTATTTGAGATAAACGATTGCTCTCAATAAACAGACAGTGGGATCTCAAAGAGCTAACAGTTCCAAAGAAGTTGAGTTTGGAATAGATTCTGCAGACTGGGAACCCACGGGTACCTGGCTTTGTGCCTGCAATTACTCTAGAAGTTTTTTGTTTTGTTTTGTTTTGTTTTGTTTTGTTAGTTTTATTTTAATCTCATAGCACACAAAACTGTATTTGGTACCCATAGTGGGTTGAATAATGGCCACCCAAAATATGTTCAAGTCCCAATATTCAGGCCTTGTGAAAGTTACTTTATTTGGAAACAGGTCTTTGGGGATGTAAGGAAGTTGAAGATCTTGAGATGAAACCATTCCAGATTATCCACATGGGACCTATATCCATTCTTACTGTGATATGCCTAGGCATGGTTTTCTTCATGTTTGTTTTGATTTCTGGGTTTCTTGACTGTAAATTTATGTCTTACACCAAATGTGGAAAGTTTTCAGCCACTATTTAAGTAATTATTTCTATCTTATTCTTTTGTTTCTTTGCTTCAGCAACTATAATTATCTATATATTATGTCTTTTGATTTCTCCCTACAGATCTCTGTACATTTTTTCCAAAATTTTTCTTTCTCATCTTCATTTTGGATAGTCTCTACTGATCTCCCTTCAAGTTTACTTTTGCTGACTTTTCTATGTCATCTCCATTGTGCTATTAACATTGTCCAATAAATTTTAAATTTCAGACACTATATCTTTTTAGTTTTAAATTTTCTGGTTGGTCTTTTTCATATTTTCTGTTTCACCATGAGATATTCTATATTTTTATTCCTTATAAGAATATTTTTCTTTACCTTGTAGAGCATAGTTATACTGTTTGAAAGTGGTTGTCTGATAAGTTTAACATTGAGATATCTCAGGGTGGCCTCTGTTGATTGTCTTTTTTTCTAGACAATGGGTCCCTTTTTTTTTTTTTTTCAAATGTTGAATAGTTTGGGGTTGTGTCCTGGTCGTTGTGAATGTTATGTGGCTAATTCTGTTGTATTTCTCTACAGAGTGTTGATGTTTACAAATTGCATTAACTTGGTTAAATGGGTGGTAACTCAAGTCTCAGTTTCAATATTTTATATTTAGCTGGGGCTACTTGCATCAGCCAGGCACTTGGGCAGTATTGATACACAGATTTTAAAGTTCTCCTTCTCTGATTCTCTCCCTTTTTTTAGAGAGTGTCTTCTCACTCTTCAGCAGCCATAGTTGTTCCAGGTTCCATCCCTTAGGCCAGAAAATTAGTGTTTTGTTTTGTTTTGTTATGAATTTAGATTCCCTAAGTCATGAGTGGAGTTTGCTGACAGGGGAAGGTCTCTGAAGTGGGATTGTGTCTTCTGAGTTTTGACTCCCCTCCTCTCTTGCATTTGTTTGCACTACAGGTCTGTCTGGTGGTTGTATTGGGGGTATTTTGCCCAGAGTTTATAGCTGTTATCTGTAGGAGTGTCAGTCTACTGAAGCTTACTCCTTTATTCTGGAAGTATCAATAGAATGTTGCATTTAGGTATAGGTGGGAAATGTAAGAAGTGTGTAGATAATGTTTGGCCCAAAGTAATCCTCAACAGTAATCATTGTTGATTATTCTCATCATAACACTGTATGAGATAAGCACTATTATTCTTATTCTTATTCTTATTATAATAATATATTGGTGAGGGCTCAGAGAAGTTAAGTAACTTACCCAGCATCTTAGAACTAGTAATTAAAGCTTTATCAAATGGAGTGAGTTTCAGTCTGGAGCTTTGGCTGGATATTTCCAGTCCTGTTCTGCCTTGAATTTTCAATGACCTTCAGTGACCCTGAATATCTAAGCTTCACTGATTTCTACCTGGAAATGGGGATTCATAATTGTGCTTCTCAACCCCTGCGGCTACTTTTCATTAGGAGAAATGGACTTGAGGGAGTCATCAAAGAGTGTCAGGTTCAGGTTTGGCTTGAGAGCAAACAGAGTAGCCAATAACAATTACTGTTTAACTGGGGATGAGAGAAGGACACATAAGCCCCAAAGCCTCTACTAGGCTACCTCGAAGACACTCAGCTCCTCCCTTTATTAACTAGGTGGCATTGATCGGTAATTTTCTCTTTAAGTCTCAGTTTCTTCATTTGCAAATTGGATATAATACCTCCTAATCCTCACACTGGGAGAGAATTCAGTGAGAAATCTGACTTTCACATGCCTGACTTGGTCTTTCACAAATGGCAGGAAACAATTAAATGAGCAGACTCGGAATAGTGGGCTCTGTATGCAGTCCAAAGGGAGAGGAAGGAAAAGTCTGTGGCACAGGGGAGACCAGTAATTTCTTGCTGTGTTTTCCCTGCACAGTTTTCCTTTTCCGGTGGCTGGGAAGGAGGCTCCCCTGGGCCAGGGAAGCCAGTTCCCAGACAACTAGCCTTTGTATATTCTACCCACTGGCCAGCACACACCCCCGCTCTCCCCCAGAGTGGCTCCAGGCTTTGGCGAATGATTAGACAGCTGATAAGACTGCACACAGTTGCTGGCGGAAGTGACTTGTTATTACTTAATGCTTCATTTTTATTTTTAATTTTCTCACCCTTGTCCTGCCCCAGGGAAGGGAGAATCTTCCCATCAACTACTAGTTTCTTGCAATAGAACAAGCCATAAAAAGTTGAATTTGTAATCCTTCAGTCTCTCTTGGGATCAGCTTGCATAAACAGAACTAACTATTTGTTATAATCCTTTGAACTTACATTCGATTCATCACATAGGTTTTATTATCCCCATTTAACACATAAGGAAACTGATCAGGCATGTTGGACCTTGTGCTGAGCCATAGCTTCTGAGGGCAGAGCACTGAGGTCCATGGAAAGGCGAGCTATAGCTCAATGGACACTATTTCTGTAGACTCTGTCTCTGGTTTCTGGCTACAATTTTTCAGTCACAGAGTCCAAATTAGGGACTTAATCTTATATTTTTCTCAGAGGTTTTTCTTTGGGGCTTTTTCATCTGGGAACTGGAGAGTGAGAAACAAATACGTTCATCCATTTCAGTTTTGAAGATTACCTTTTAAATGTCTGTGAGGCTGTATAAGTGTAGATGTATGGTAAACTGTAAGTGTCAGGTCTGTTTATGCTCACCAGTTTATCTCTGGCACCTGGCTCTTTTTCCTACAACATCATAGTTGCCTCCTTTCCAGCACAATCCTTTCCTGTCCCCTATATGCCCGGGAACCACACAAGCAAGCAGACAGAATAGCCCAGGAAGGTAGTGCCTTCTGGAAGTTTGGGTGAACACCCGCTTGCTGAAAACCTCAGCTCCCCAGACACGCTTGCATCCACCCCCACGACTCTGCAGGAGGATTTGTTTGGGAAGGTCTCTGAGCCCATGTCTGTTTGGTGACAGCTGTCCAAGTGAAAGAGGTGTTACGCATTTGGAGAATGAAGTTATTTGGCTGGATTGATAGTGTGTGACCATGAGTAGCAGATGTCTGTTTTGCACTGGGCATTACACGCTCACTACTCTTGGTTTCCAAAGCTGACATGTTGGAGAGAGATGACTTTGAGGAAATGCCATTTCCCTTTGTAGGAAAGAATAACATCATCCTGAGTGTGTGAAGTCCGGCCACGAGGATCTCTCCACTGCCAAAGCTAGTTCCGGACTTCTGCATTTCTGAAAGCCTTAATAATTTTTCTCCTTGACCTATTTAACTGTGGAAGTTGAGAAGATCAATGGGTGCTGAAGGATCCTGCTTGCATGCTGCCTCCCTCTGGGCCTTTCATGTGAGCCTGTCTAGAATGGAAACTTCCCTTTAGAGTGGCAGCTTCTTCCGTAGTCTCCTATACACAGACCAGGCTGTCTGATGGGTTCTTCTGGACAAAGTTGTGTCCACCAAGGAGAGTGGCTAGTGAGAATTAAATGCCTCTTCAGCCTTCTCCTCAAGGCACATACTCCACTCTCAGCACGCCTCTCCGGACCACTGGCACACCATATACAGCTGGTCCTATGGCGCAAAGTCACTTCGTGACGTTTAAATTTTCTGAGAAATAAGAAAATAATACCCAAACACAGTCAGGTGAGGAAAAGAGAGAGAAATGTGCTGGAGAAGGTCAAGAGATGCCCAGATAAACTTGCTGTTTTGGCTTAACAGAAACATGAAGAAGGAGAAAGGAAGGACTGTAAACACAGGTATGACCTTCATCATGCATGGCCTCTGTTCATTTGAAAACACAATCCAGTCAAAATCCTTGACTTTGACCACACATAATTAGCGTTCCTCCCTTCTGAGGAAGAATGAAGTTGGGGACAGGAGAAGAGAATATCTACCCACACTTCCCTACCTGAACAAGCATTAAAACCTCACACTCTGACCCCCTTTGTCAGGTCCTCATTGACATCATCAAAAGAATATAAAAAAAGGAGAAAAATCTGTATTAGCAGTAGAACTAGGAGTGAGTGCCGTCCATGGATGAGATAGTGAAGGAATTTCTCCTCAGGATAGTACGAAAGGAACCAAACTGAAAAGGCACAGTGAGAGGAAGTCCAACTCTCCTTCCTAAATTATAGTAGAAAACTAATAGAAGGGACATTGCCAGGAACCAACAGCCATCAGGCGGTTTGGAAGGACAATGGCCAGAGAGTAGAAGACAGATGAGAAATACTGGACTCTTAACCCCTTTTCATGGCTGTTGAGCTTTGCAGAGCTGGGAGGCCCTGGAGAGTGAGTGGAGAGTTGACAATAGGAAATGCACCAGCTATTACCACATTGTTTGTGTGGAATGAAGACTGGCCAAACAGAAGATGTCAAACTCTAGGTAATTTCCAGGTTGCAAAATTATAGAGAACAGCACGATGTATGGGTGATTGGATTACACAGCTCTTAGCAAGTCTTCCTCACCTGAGGATATTGGACTGTATGAATTAACTCTAAGTTCATTCCTTCTACTCAAGTTCCAGACTCTGTTGCTCTGTAGATGTCGATCAACTGCTTCAGAAGAATAATGGCATGGAATAGACACTAGAAATATACTTTCAGGGAGAGCGAGGGATTAATATATGTTATGATCCAACTGTATACTAGGTCCTGGGGCTCCAAAGATAAAGAATAAACCATTATATTTTAGAGAGGCTCAAAGTCAGATAAAGAAGAAAGACACTTAATCTAGGATATAGTGTGATTAAATGCTATAATGGACTAAAGCTTAAAGAACTTGTAAACATAAATAAAGAATAATTAATCTGCTTCATGGAAAGCTACAGAGACGAGATGAGTTCTCACTGGGCCTTGAGTATTAATTCATTGAATTTTATGAAGTGAGTGAAGGGAACAGTCAGTCATCACAGTGGAAAGGTTGGGTGAGGTCCAGTTAGTTTGCCATGGTAGAGTTTTACATCATTTAGCAGCAATTCAGGAGCCATTAAATGCATTTCTTAGAAATACCATTCTGGCAAGAGAGTCAAAATGGATCAAAGATTTCTAAGCATCATAGGGCGAGTACATCAGAAGTCTCCACCTTCCAGTCCAAACACATAGAAATTATCAATAAAATGCTTTGAAAGTATATAAAAATATAGATGTATGACAAATAAAAAGCAAACAACAAAAACTCCTCCCACCCAACCCCTCTTCAGAATACTTCCATGGACCAAAAGCACAGGGGAAGCCACACTGCTAAGTGGAGACCATACCACAGGCTGGACAGGAATAGGAAACGACTTCCTGTAGGAAGTAGGTACTGAAGGTTTGCCATGTGGTGCGAGGAGGGAGCCAGTCTCTCTGCACCAAGCTAGCCACTGGAGTTATGTCCCTGACTCAGGCAAAGCAGCATAACAGAGGGTAAGTGCATGGCCTCTGGCCCCAGCCTTTCTGGGTTCCCCACAAGGGACCTTGGATAAGTTACTAGTCCTCTCTGTTCCTCAGTTTCCTCATCTTTAAAATGGGGATACTGATAGCATTTTCTTTGAATTTTTTATGAAGATTACATGAATTAAGTATATACGGTGTTTATACTTTATTGAACCATCTTGTGTTTCATAAGTGTTAGGTATTTTTAGGGGAAACATTGGTAAATCTCTGCTAGCCTGTTCAGGGCTGTGTCAGGAAATGATTTGCCTTTGGCAGAAGGAAGAGTGGAGGACAGGGACCTGGGAATGCACTGCAGGCTGTTGGTGGTGTATCCATTCTGGTTCCTAGTGCTCACCATCCAAGATTTCAAAGAGCTCAAAAGATACTCAAAATGAACAGAAATAGGTCTCAAGAACCCATTCACCTTGCATAACTGAAACTTTGTATCCAGTTGACCAGCTTCTCCCCATTAAATGTAGAGCAATGTGACTATACTTGAAATGTGCTAAGAAAGTAGACCTTAAGTATTCTCACTACAAAAAGAGAAGAAGATAATAACTATGTAAGGTGATGAATATGTCAATTAGCTTGATTGGAGTGATTATTTCACAGTATATACATATATCAAAATATCAAGTTGTACATCTTAAATATATGCAATAACTATATAAATGACTGACACAATTAGGTGCTCAGTAAATATCTATCAATGAATGAATGGGTGACTGAATGAATGGAGTTGATCTACCTGGGAAACAAGTACAGGAAAGTGCTCTTCTCTCCTGCCCATGTTTTCCTATCTTTCCACTTTGTTCCCTTCTATCACCACTTATACATATATGCATTCACTGCACTGATACTTATCAGGCAGCTGCTCCATGAAAGACACTTTACTAGGATTTGTGGATGACACCCAGATGAATGAATAAAAACACATTATCTGGTCTTAAAAAAGGACGTAGCCTGGGAAAATATGAAGGGGATCCGGAAAGACCTCACTTGTGTTCAGAATGTGACCATTTTTTATTGATTAACTATTTTTTCCCCTAAGAGTTCCTATAAAACACAGGAAACCATTAAGGAGAATTTCAAAGTTGGCAATAATGAAACGGCAACCAGGCTGCAGTATCTGAAAAATAAATCTGTCATACAGAGGACCTGTTCAAACCACACAATTTGCAAAGGAGATAGGAAGAAGTAGGTTATTTTGCAGGGTTAGCTGCCATAGATTCTGCAAACAGTTAATTTAGCTGGAACCTACATTTTCTAGAGAAAAACCACAGATGGAACCTCTTTAAAATATTCCATAGGGTAATGCTTGCTATTGAATTTTTTAAAGATTGTTTTACAAGATGTTTCCATACTGACTTATTGAGAAATAGTTCACTTTTCCCATAAAATTTGATAACATTTGATTGCATGTGAAAACTTTCTTTTCAATGTTACCACTGGACTTTCAATAAACCCTACCCTGAAGGTGACTGCTACACAGATACAGATGCAGTTGGTTGCAGGGGACAGTGCTTTTCCTTCCATAGTAGTCAGCTGGCCTGTTACATGTATGACTACAGTAGAATGGGAAATCTGCCTGTTTTCCATTTTCTTGGTGGAGAAGTCCATGATCTAAAATAGAAGTTGGAAAGCTACAACTCGAAGGCCAGTGTCTGTTTTTGTAAATAGAGTTTTATTGGCACAAGACCATACTCTTCCATTTTTATATTGCCTACAGCTACTTTCAGGCTACAACAGCAGAGTAGAGTAGTTGTAACTCTAAGGCCTGCAAAGTCTAAAATGCCTACCATCTGATCTTTTATAGAGAAATCTTGCTAATCCTAGATTTAGAGGACCAAGAGTTTAGATGTGTCCTGTTGCTCATGGAATGGCTGGAACTTCCAGAATATGCCCAGGAATGGTGGAAAAAATACTGTGGGCTGATTTAATTCAAACTTGCCTCTCTCTTTCCAGTCACAAGTGCTATAAAGATCCTAGAGGGTATCAAAGTCTGCTCTATCTAAAGAAGAAGTATTTGTATCCTGTTGAGGTATAGGTGAAATAAGACAGGACCCTAAATAACTATAATATAAAGATCAAAGTTGTAAGAGAGATACATAGAAAAGTACTCTAGGAGCCCCAATGTGGAAAAAACTACTTTAGAGTTAGAGGAACAGAGAAATCTTAACAGGAAAAAAAAGGTATTTAATTCAGGCTTTGAAATATTAGTAGAATCTGAACAAGGACCTTATGTAAGGGATCAAAATCACCAATCATATGTAGGAAAATCATTCCAGGTCTTGGGTCTTCTACATCCATCTATCTATGTGTCTAGTGGAAATTTATGAGTTTCCTACCAAGTCTCAGGCATGGCATTATAGAGATCCAAAAGCAGTGATCCAACTCTCTGTCTTTTCTTAGTTTTCAAGGTCTTGAATAAGATGACCCAAGGAATATACAAAGATCTGCAGGGGAAAGTCAGGGAGAGGGCATACATATACTAGAGACTTCAAGAAATTTCTCTTAGAGTTAGAGAAGAAACTTGGCTGGGCAAAGAGATGCCCAGATAGCTGGTAAAACATTATTTCTGGATGTGTCTGTGAGGGTGCTTCTCAAAGAGATGAGCACTAGAAGCAGTAGATTGAGAAAAGAAGATCCCCCTTACCAGTGTGGGTGGGCATCATCCACTCCATTGAGGACCTGAATAGAACAAAAAGGTGAAGGAAGGACAAATTCTTTCTCTTCTTGAGCAGTGATATCTATCTTCTCCTGCCCCTGCCCATGGGCACTCCTGCTTCTTGGGTCATCAGATTCTGGGACTGACACCAGCAGCACCCACTTCTCAGAACTCGGACTAAATTCCACTGCCAGGCTTCCTGGTTCTCCAACTTGCAACAATTATTGTGCAACTTCTTGGCTGTCATAATCATGTGAGCCAATTCTTATATATATCCTTTTGTATATCTGTATCCTTCTCTTAGGTTCTGTTTCTCTGCAGAGCCCTAATACAGAAAGCCTGCAAAGGCCCCCACAAGAGGTAAGGGAAATAAGAGTAGCACAAACACACTGCTCCTCAATGTGGGGGGTTCCTGTCCAGAGAGCAAGAAGAGCTGCGGTACATATGGGGAGTGCTACAGTGGAATTTCACTCATCAGTCAAGAAGACAGGCCATCCAACAGGATACTGGAAAGCAACAAATCTTCTCCATCATGTATGTGACTTCCCCTGATTGAGTGGGCAGTATCACTAGGAAGGTCAGTAGAGCTAGTGTCTATTGGGAGCAGAGGTCAAGTTTCATAGAATATAAAATAAAGAAAATCAGTGCCAAGCTCCACAGCTGTACCAAATACAAAGTAAAAACCAGGCAGAGACTTCCTATAGCATCTGTATTCCTATCCAACCCAGTTCAGTCCATAGAGCCTGGTAGGTCCTGAAATTGAGAAAGAAAAAATCATGATGTTATAGAAGCATCCAGGTGGATGGTAGAAAACTTAAAGAGATCCCTCACACTGTCTTTCACAAATATTAGGCAAGGATAGAAATAACTTCAATCAAAGCTAAATAATAAGAAAAAGAAACCAACTTGTGTTCCATGTAAAAATATTTCAACATAAAGGAGGAAAGAAAATATAGGATTCAAAATAATATATCTTAGAAAAATAGAAGTGCATTTTAGATAACATGTATTTTCTACTCTCTATGAAGTGAAACTAGAAAGATAGAATGATATCATAGCAGTCTGAGATATAAAGTTGTAGCCTGAGATAAAGGGAAAATAGAAGGAAACCAATAATGGAAGTGCACAATTTTAAAGTACATTAGAAAACTAAACCAGCGGTATATGTCGGTAAATGTAGGAAACTCCGGAATCCAGAATATAAGGGAATGCAATGAAAGCAGCCTATATGTGGTGGACAGAGAGTGGAGATCCATGATACACAGAATCGGTTGCTATGAGGATGAGAAAGGAATAAACGTTGTGCAATAATCAAAGCTGAAACTCCATATAGCACTCTTGAACTGAAGGAAGAAACAAACCTACTGGTGGACAATGTTCAGCTAGTGGTGGGCAAATATAACAGAAAAAAACAAGTGAACAAGGCAAAATAGTGGGATACAAAGTCAACGCTCAGAAGTTGAATGCATTTTTGTACACCAACAATGAAATATCAGAAACAGAAACTAGGAAAATAATCCTATTTACTACAGCAACAAGAAAAATAAAATACCTAGGAATAAATGTAACCAAGCAGGTAAAAGACCTGTACTCAGAATAGTACAGAATGCTGAAGAAAGAAACTAAGGAAAATACAAACAAATGGAAGCATATAGCATGGTCATGGGTTGGAAGAATTAACATCATTAAAATATCCATGCTACCCAAATAAATCTATACCGATTCAATGAAATATCTATTAAAATACCTATGGTATATTTCATAAATCTAGAATAAATATTTCAAAAATTTATATGGAACCAAAAAAGACCCCAAATACTCTCAGCAATCTTGAGAAAGAAGAACAAAGGAGAGATCACAATTCCTGATATCAAACTATAACACAAGGCCACTGTAATCAAAACAGTCTGGTACTGGCATAAGAACAGACACATAGATCAATGGAACAGAATAGAGAGCCCAGAAATAAACCCATGTCTCTATGGTTAATTAGTATTTGACAAAGGGGACAAGAGTATAAAATGGAGTAAAAATAGCCTCTTCAATAAGTGGTGTTGGGAGAACTGGACAGGTACATGCCAAAAAACAAAACAAAACAAACAAACAAACAAAAAAACTAGACCACAATTTATGCAATATACCAAGATAAACTCAAAATGGATGAAAGACTTAATATAAGTCATGACACCATAAAGGTCCTAGAGGAATCATAGGCAGTAAAATTTCAGACATCCCACACAGCAATATTTTTGCTGATACATCTCCTAGGGCAAGGGAAATAAAGGAAAATATAAACAAATGGAACTACTTCAAACTAAACAGCTTCTGCACAGCTAAAGAAGCCAGCATCAAAATGAAAAGGCCACTGACCATATGGGAAAACATATTTACCAATGATATCTCGGACAAGGGTTTGATCTCCAAAATATATAAAGAACTCATATGACTCAACACCAGGAAGACAAATGATCCAATTAAAAAATGGGCAAAGGACCTGAATACACATAGACTTCTCCAAGGAGGACATAACAGAGGGCCCATAGACATATGAATGGATACTCAATATCATTACCTATCAGAGAGGTGCAAATTAAAACCACAATGAGATACCACCTCGCACTGGTCAGAATGGCCATCATAACAAATCAACAAACAAGTACTGGCAAGAATGTGGAGAAAAGGAAAACCTAGTGCACTCTTGGTGGGAATGCAGACTGGTGCAGCCATTGTGGAAAACAGTATGGAAATTCCCCCCAAAAAAACTAAAAATGAAACTACCTTTTGATCCCGTGTTTTCACTGCTGGGATTATACCCTAAAAATCCTGAAATACCAATTCAAAAGAACTTACATACCCCTGTGTTCATAATAGCATTATTTATAATAGCCAACTACCGGAAACAGCCTAAGTGCCCATCAGTAAATAAGTGCATCAAAAAACTGTGGCACAATGGAATATTATACAGCAGAAGAAAGGAGGAACTCCTACCTTTTGTGACAGCATGGATGGAACTGGAGAATATTATGCTAAGTGAAATATGCTAGTTGGTGAAAGTCAAATACCATATGATCTCACCTATAAGAAGAATTTAATGAACAAAGCAAACAAACAAACAAAATAGAAGCAGAAGCATGGAAACAAGGGACAGGTTGACAGTGACCAGAGGGGAGGGGGATAAGGGTGGAAAGAAGGAGATGGGACTAGTCAAAGAACATGCATGAATGACCCATGGACACGGACAATGGTTTGGGGATTGACTGTGGGAACAGATGGTGGGCTGGGCGGAGGAGGGCAAAGGGAGAAAAATGGGGACAACTGTAATAGAATAACAATAAAATATTTTTTAACAACCCTGATATATATATACATTTAATTTAAGAATAAAGAACTCTATGAACATGAAGTTTGTATGAAAATGGTTACCTACAAGGACAGATCATTAGTCTGGCAGTTTTTTATGTTTTCCTCCTGTTCCCTTTCCCTTTTCTCAGTCTTCGAAGAGAAGTCTCCAGGCTCAGGAATTCATGAAAATACCATGTAAAAACTTTTCGTCTGTTTAGTCTTAGGTAAATGCCATCTATCCACTTATCCAAGCAACAGGTATTTATTTAGCACCTACACAGTGCAGAGTACTGTCTGTACACTGCAGGTATATCAGCAAACAAAAGAGACCAATTTCTACTCATGAAATTTACATCCTAGTAGGGGGAGGAAAATAATGAACAAATATGATACGTTGCAGGTCATAAGTGTTATGCAAGAAAACAAAATAGACTTAAAAAATGGAGAGTGGTGCCTTGGCCAGGTAGTTCAGCTGGGCTCAGTTGATTGGAGTGTCATCCTGTACACCAAAGTGTTGTGGGTTCTTTCCCCAGTCAGGGCACCTACCTAGATTTTGGGTTTGGTCCGTGGTTGGGTCACATACAGGAGGCAACTGATAGCTGTCTCTCTCTCTCTCTCTCTCTCTCTCTCTCTCTCTCTCTCTCTCTCCCTCTCTCTCTCCCTCTCCCTCTCTGTCTAAAACTGATAAACATAGCCTTGGTGCGGATTAAAAGAAAATGGAGAGTGGCAAAGATTCTTCTCTGATAAGTGGGCATTTGCACGAAAATCTGAATGCGCTGAGGAAACAACCCAGGCAGACATCTTATGTGGGGAGGACTAGAACTGGGTTTGTTCGGAGTGTTTGTAGAAGAGCAGGAGGCCTGCGTGGCTGAAGCAGAGTGAATGAGGGGAGTGGTCAGGACAGGAACTCAGACACACAGGTCGGCAGGGATTAGAACACCAGGGCTTTGTGTTTCTGAGTGAGATGATGGGGACCAACTGTGGCATTTTGAACAGAGGAGTGACACAATCTGACTTCCCTTTTATAGAAGTCTCCTTGACTGCTCTGTGAAAGGCAGGATATGGGAGGCAGCAAGCAGAGAAGTGAGGAGACATTTAGGGAGCCATTGCAAAGGTCCAGGAGGGAGAAAATGATGGGTTGTAGCTGATGGCACTTTCCCAAACCTCTAACTAAAGGTAGGATGCATAGCTCCTGTCAAATCCTGTTTCTATTCAGCTCCTTCCTCATGAACTCCTCTCCTCTGAAGTGACATCCTCCTCCTGTCCCCACTGCCAGTTCCCACACATCTCTGAGCTGAAATTCTACATAAAGCAGCAATTGCTGTCAAGTGTTGATGCCAGATTCCCACTATTTCATCCCTGGCACTTTTCGTGTGGAGAGAACACCTCCACAAGTTCAATCCACTTCAATTCTCTTAGGTTTGCCCACTCTGTCTGAATATGCAAATGTGTCGGGAAGCCCTTGAAGGATAGTGGACCAATTCTCTGGCAGTTACTCCACTCATGTCTCTGAACCAGGGAACACTGAGTAATAAAAAGTCATTTTACCCCATTCTGATGTTCTTGCATTCAGGAGTTAACATAAACGGAAACCCAAGCAGGTCTTTATTTTCAAATCCAGATCAATTTTCCTTATAATTGAATTAAATTCTCCCCAGATTTGAGCATCACACATTGTGTAAGTTTTATTTATTTGTTTTTTGCTGTAACTATTCACCTTCGGTGTCTTTGTAGCTTTTAGAGAGAGGAAAGTAAAGTCTTATACCTGAAGCTGTTAGCCATCCATCATGTTAAAACAGATATTACTGAGATTGTACATAAAGGTACAAAGTAAGAGAGGAGAGTCTATCCCCACTGCATCAGGGACAAGACCACAATGGCAGTGGTTATCACTATTATGAACACTTCCACAACAGACTGCATCTTCAAAACAAGAATTAGATGTACATGACTTATTGATTAGTGTACCATGTGGCTCACTAGAGTTATCAAAACCCAAATTTTCTACAAGCACATGAGGGGGTGAAGCTGTTGTATAGACCAGAGATACGCACTTGCTTTGCTGTAGAAGTCGGTTGCACTTTCTATGTTGCACTGTTTTGTTTATGTTTGATTGTCATACGTCAATCAAAACTTCATACTCAAGGTCATGGATAATAGAAGAACCCAAGAAGTAGCTGAATGTGAAGAATGGAAAACAAATAAGGATGTGTTTAAGTTTGTTTTTGTCAATTCAATTTGGCATTTTTATATCTTATAATAACAAAAAGACTCTTAGAGCATTATTATTTAAATTCCTGTGGGACAAAAAATGTTGTTGTCAATCTAAAGCTCTTTAGCTCCATGATTATTTTTTTCCAATTGAATTTATGTTTACAATGCAGTTTTGAAACTTTTACAAGATCTTTAAAACAAAATAATTCAGTTATAGCAAAAACATACTTTATGTTGTTCTAGAACTTCTTGCCCACATAATAAAACAAGAAAAATTATTAATAGACATACTGAAAAAACAGAGACAAAGTTATTATTTTAAGTGATAGGAAAATCTACCTCAAAAACCCATGAAAATCAACTCAAAAACTATTAAAATTAATATGAAAATTGAATAATGTCACCAAATACAAGGGAAATATTTCAAAAATGAATGATTAAAAAATCACAGCCTTTTATCCAGTCATGCATCCGTGGGTTGGCAGTGTAGGCTTGTCTCAGCAGGGCAGGCCTGGTGCCAGCCGGGCTTCCTCCAGCCTCTCAGTCAGCTCCCAGGACACCTGGGGGCCTATCGCCCTTGTTTGTTTTTAATTGATTAATTAATTATTTAAACATTTTCAGTTACAGTTGACATTCAGTATTATTATGTTAGTTTTGGGTGTACAGAGTACTGAGTAGACATTTATATAATATACAAAGTGATCCCCCGATAAGCCTAGTACTCACCTGACACCACACGTAGTTACTACAGTATTATCGACCACATTCCCCGTGCTGTACTTTCCATCCCATGGCTGTTGTGTAACTGCCAACTTGTACTTCATAATCCTTTCACCTTTTCACCCCACAACTTTCTTATATGACTAAAAAAAGTGAGAAAATTGAATGGATTACAAATGTGCCATTCATATAATGATGTAAAAATAAAATGCCTCATAGTAAACTTAACAAATAAGAATAGAATTCTTATGCAGAAAAACTAAGACTTGACAGGAAGACATAAAGACTTAAACAGACTCAAATAACAGAGAAAAATAGATTTTCATAAAGATTTATAATTTCCTGAAATTAATCTGAAGTTTAGGGATATCTCAATATACATAACAAAAATAGTTTTAGAGTCTAGGAAGATGTAATTTAATAGTAAAATAATTTAATATTTCATTGAAGTAGACATAAGATTATAGCCAATGCTCTTTTGAGAAAGAAATACAAGGTGATATACTCTAAGTATTAAGATATATTATGAAGGTATACACTGTCGAAACTGTGTTGTGACCAACAGATCTTTGGAACAGAACAGAAGGCATAGAATTAGATTTAAATACAAATAATTATTTATTATAAAAGAATTTTAACACTTTAAATAAGGAAAAAAGATGATAATTGTTCAAAATGACTCTGAGGCAAATGGTTAATTACTTGGGTACTTGGGGGAAAAAAAGTAAATTCCTACGTAATGCTATACATCAAAATAAATTTCAGATAGAGTAAGGAATTAGATGGAAAAGTTAAAATGTAGAACTATGTGAAGAAAATGTTGGTAAACATGTAACATGTAGTTTAGTAAGAATGAACTTTTTGGTATACTCTCACTCCATGCTAGCCCCTAGATGTTTTGAGTGTCACCTCTAATGGAGAATCACACATATGTGAAGTGGCTGGTGACTTGGGTAGGGGAGGTTTCAGAAAATTATTTATGGCAGACTGAGAGCCTTCCCAGGAAAGATTCTATCATTGGAAAAAATAAGTTGGGTATGAAAAACTTGACCCACTTTCTAGGCACCGTGAGTATAGTTAAGGGTTATGGGGGTTGAGCATGATGACTGTCAGATTTTGTCGCTATCTAGCCCTGTGGACCAACTCTCAGGGTGCGAGTAGAGAGACTTGTACATTAAAGCTGGAAGAGTAGTTTCACCCAAATTTACAAAGCAATGTGGCACCAGCAGCCAGCTGCCACTTTGGTACTGTGGGGACAATGCGGGGAGTCAGGTTCCCACCCCCGGATGTCCGGACAAACATAACTCAGCCGTGTCCATATAACCTTGAGTAGGAGCCTGCACGTGCAGAATCATGGCCTGTTATATAACCAGAAGGTAAGGATTGGCACCTTGCCAGCTTTGTGTGCACTTCTGTGGTTCAACTCATGGCTTGTGGTGTGCGTGGATCACCCCACCCGGAATAAAGGCTTGTTAGACATTCCGACGGTTCCCCATATATTTATCTGTCTGCCCAAATCCCATGTGAACCTATCTAGCCTCAAATGCTTGCAGGACAGGTACCACTGATAAGAGAATGAAACACAAAAGTGTTGTGTAGAGTACCTTCTTAGGTGTTTTCCCAGTCATGCTGGGCCAGAAGAAACTTCACTAATACATTATCACAGATCTTGGTGACTTTCTTTGGTAGCACATGTTTATTTCTTGTTCACATTAACTGTCCCATTCAGCCAGGAGTCAGGCCAATGGAGCAGACACTCCTGGTGTCACTGCAGCACCTGGGGCAAAGGGAAAAGAAATACAGTCAACTGCACACTGTTTCAAAAGCTTCCTTTCAGAAGCAACACTGGCCAAAGTTAGTCATGTGACAAAGCCTGATGTTAATGGTCTCAGGAAGTGTAATTCTCCCAGGGAGCAGGTTTCTCCTCTTATCGGTAGCTCTGCTTCTCACGGCTTCAGTTACCTGTGGTCAAAAGCAGTCCAAAAACCTTAAATGAAAAATTCTAGAAATAAACTACTGGTAACTTTTAAACTGCGTGCTGTTCTGAGTAGTGTGATAAAATCTTGCAGCAACCTACCCCTCTTCACCCATTGTCTAGTGTGTTCAGACTGTACACACTACCCTTCTGTTAGTTACTTAGTAGGCTTCTTGGTTATAAAATATTTTGAGAGAGAGGAAGAGACCAGGTTCACGTAACTTTTATTACAGAATAGTTATAATTTATTTTATTTTATTATTAGTTATTTTTGTCAATCTCTTTCATGTCTAATTTATACATTAAACTTCATAATAAGTATGTATGTATAAAAAAACATAGTACCTATAGGGTTCGGTGCTATCTTCGGTTTCAGGAATGCACTGGGGCTCTTGGAACACATCCTCCGTCAGTAAGGAGTACCACTGTACAAATTATCACACACACTTTTCCAAAGACGACCTTGTTGCTCTAGAACACACAAGGCCCTAGATACTCCCAGTCTATTTGGGAAATTGCCCTATGGCCTCGGACGCAGCAAGACACAGAGTTTTTCTAGAAGCCAGCTGCTTGCTCTTCCCTTTCCGAGATGAACGCTCAGCTGGTAGAGCAGATGTTGGCTACCATGGAGGTGCCAGGCCCCACTGTGATGGGCAGCTTCTCTGTTTTGTTTACTCCTCCAGGCAGAGTGATAAATTCTCCTTCTAATCAGGTTCGGTGTTTCTCACTCTCTGCATCAACCCTGCTAATGAATGATTCACTGAAGTTAGCAGCTAAGACGCAGCAGTGCACTGCACCGCTTGCTCTGTCTTTGTTATGCAAAGTCATGCCCTCACTATCTCCCAAACACAAAATCGAGTTCCAGAGGATGGTGAGGATGGCGTGGATAGATGATGGAGTGTGCAACAGCCTCGGGCAATTTGTTCTCAGTAATTCAGGCCAGTATATTCTGTCAGGTTTGCTGCTGAATACATTTGGTTTAAATTGCCAAAGGAGAATGGTGTTTCAAGGGAGACTTCTGAGGTGGATCTCTGTAAACAAAGACAGAGAGGCCCCCGGCTGTCAGTCCAGGAGACTCAATAGGCTCAAGCTCTAAGTCCCACCACTGGGCCCAGAGGAAGCTTCAACACGGGGGAGTCCCAGGAGCCAACTCCAAGGAGACCCCAACCCCTGCTGCCACAGTCACCAGGGCTTGAGAGAAGTTAAAACGAATGCAGAATGGAGAGAATTTTTTTTTCCTTTTTCAATCTGGGCCGTGTATCTTTTTCAAAATTCATATTAAAACCAAGACCAGTGAAAAAGAGGTAAAGGAGGAGGATCTTAAACCACAACACTTTTGCTTGAATCTACACTTAAAGCTGTTTTCCAAACAGTTGACTAATAAAAATGGTCAGGCTTAGGGGCAAGATAGGCTAGGACCTCAGTCACAGGGGCAGAGAAGTGCACCTGGCTGTGGGCTAATTTTCTGTGCAACAGGGAAATCAGTGTTGTGAATATCTAAAGAGTGTGAAGACTGAAGATGCTGTTTGGAAAAGTGTTGTTTCCATGAAAGATAAGAGAACTCAGCAGTGAAAGTACACGTGCCCAGGGAGAACGTAGAACTCAAGGTCGATTGAGCAGAAAAGTTGTGGCCACACAACTGATTCTTTCACAATCTATAACCTAAGAGTTAAATCAGCCCCTGCCATGTGATAGGCAGCTAAGTCAGAATGTCCACCCCAGTACTCAGCTGGAGTCCAGGTATGGCCTTCAGCAGCCCAACAGCACTGACAATAAGCAGGGTAAGACTGTGATCCTATGGACATGGGCTGCCCAGTCTGCACAACATTCACGTTGTGGCCATGGGAGAAAATCTATCAGGGTTAGACATGGTTTTGGTGATATAAACACACTGAAATTGATTAACTTGTACTGACAAAGAACCTGCATTTTTAGAACTTTGCCCCAAGCACCGAATCAACCAGCTGGAGAGAGAGAGAGTGAATGTTGATATAGGTGTGCGTGGCTGTGCCTGATTTACTTTTCATAGCGATCATCTTGGTCAAGGATAGCTTGTCAGGAACAGAGACCTACTGGTGCCATCTTAAGTAAAGAGAATAGTTTTTTTTAAGTGCAGTGGGTACAACTCTTATTTCAAAATTTGAAAATTCAAGATTACTTTTTTTTTTTACCCCCAAACAATCTCTATCCCCAAGTCCCTGATTACCCAGTCAGGTCAGAAAATGTAAGTAATGCCAGTTGTTCCTGTAATGACCATCTCCCAGGCGTGGTTTCGACACTATGCTGCGTAGAGGAGTCAGTGGGATGGATTTTGGGCTTTTGGTTTTTGTTCTTCACAGAGTGTTGCTGAGTGAGATGTGTCTCCCCCACATGGCCTTTTGGGTTCAGGGGCTCTCTACTGCTTTGGTTTCATGCTTGGGGTGAGATTGCTCCTGGTTCTACTGCCTATGCACACCATGGATCCCATATTAGTCAAGGCTCTGCAGAGAAACAGAACACATAGGGTGGAGATTATTTTTATAAATATGGGATATATATGAAAGAGAGAGAGATTTTTACTATGAGGGGGGATTGAGTCATGTGATTACAGAAGCCGAGAGGTAACTGAGTCTGTTGTCTATAAGCTGGAGGCCCGGGGAGACAGTGATGTGGTTCCAGTCCCAGCCTGAAGGCCCAAGAACCAGGAGCACCAATGTTGGTGGTCCTGAGAAGATGATGTCCCAGCTCAAGCAGAGAGCAAGTGACTCTTCCTCTCCTTTTTGTTCTTTTCAGGCCCTCCATGGATGGATGACACCTGCACATTGGAGAGAGTGGATCTTCTTTAGTTAGTCCACTGATCCCAATACTAATCTCTCCAGAAACACCCTCACGGACACACCAGCTATGTGAGCATCCCTTTGCCCAGCCATGCTGATATATAAAAGTAACTCTCAGAGAGCCTCTCTGGAGTCTAACATCTTTCTTGCTGGTATGACTGAGAAGGAGGGAATTACGGTCCTTCTTCTGGGCCCTAAGCAGCAGACTCTTATTCTCCACACCCGACCCCTGGGTTAAATATCTTTTCTTTACTAAACCTGAGAACACCTGGGACACTGATTTTTGAAAAGAAAATCCAGGACAAGAAGAGATATTTGGTAACTTGGGCTTTTTCACCCAGACACTTGAGCCAATGAGCACAGAAACAACTATGAATAAAGGGAAGAGAAAGAGGAAATGGAGGAAAATGTCTATATACTGTACAGTCTCAAAATAATAGACCAGGCCCATGAGGGAACAGGCTACTTCAGGGAACCCAAAGAACACGTGCACAACTAAATCTCAGTGAACTCAAAGGCATAGAAGAACCGAGGAAGCCATGTTTCTTTCCTCTCTGACTGGAGTCACATGGTTTGTCATCTCTGATCTTCTTGATGAGTTTGATTCGCCTTCCTTTTTTAAAAGACTTCTCTCTTATTTTTGCTCATACATGGTCACCAATGGCTGCCTCAGCATGGCATCCCCCATTCTGAGATTCCATGACCTTCGTGTAGAGAAGTCATGGTAAACAACCTACGGTCCCTGACCTCTGATTATCACCTCCTGGGAGAAAAGATCTTATTACACCCACAAGCCTGATTAGCTGCAGTTTAAGGTTGTGGAGTTGCACGGCACAAATGACTCTGGGGACCAGTGTTGTCTAGGGAGGCATGGGTTGGACAGGCACTGAAGAGGGTATCCATCATGATTTCTCACTGAATAAACTACTCATGGGTGCTTTTACCACAGATGTTACTTCTGTCATAATGTTAGGCTTCAAGGTCTATCTCACAGATGTGGAACGACCTTGTTGTGAACCTAGCTCCTCCACCCAATAATTGAGCCTTAACTGCAGTCAGAGTTTCCTAATATGAAAACGGAAGTGAAATGGAAGTGAAACCCACAGGGCTGTTAAGAGAAACAAACTTATTCAATCCAAAGATATCTTGAAAGAACACAGAATTTAAAATCAGAGGGCCCTATCTGCCACTCAGTAGCTGTGTGATCATAAAATACTTGCTAAGTCTCTGTGGACCTTGTAGGCAAAAGAGGAAAAGGTGAAAATGATAGTAAAGTCACAGCATAGCACAGAGAGGAAGAGACTTTAGTGTCAGAATGACCTGGGTTTATGTCTGCTCTTTTATTCCTTAGCTCTGTGCCCATGTTAATTGTTAGTTTGTAAGCTCATCAGATAACCCCACATGCAGCCAAGTCTGAGAACCTCTGCTTTAAACTACTCGAGCTTCCCTTTGTCTAAATTGAGCTAGTCTCACCTGAAATCTCACCTTTTCCAAGAAGCTTTCTTAGATCTCTGCCCTAGTCCAGGTTTTCATTTTTTGTTTTTTTTGTTTTTTTTTCCATTTGGTTGGTTCCAACATTTCTAATTGATCTTTTTTGTCTCTGGGTATTCTGAGAATCACTTAATCTCATGGATGACTTATAGGTCTCAGAATATCCCTTACTTGTTTACAAGCCTCTAATGATTTTTTTCTATCTCAAGGGTAAAATCAAAACTTTGTCACTGTTATACATGTGCCTTCAAATCTGGCCCTCCTATCTTTTCATTTCTCCTTCATTCCTTCCTTTCTTTCTCCTCTTCTTTCTACTTTCTTCCTTTTTTCCACTCTTTTCTTTTTTAGTTGCAAAATATATAAATACATTCCAATCATAAACACCCATACACATGTATGTATATTTAATGCAGATATATACAAAACACCCAGTGAAAATCCCCCTTTCCATCCCTCTGCCCCACGTCCACAGCCTCGCCCCAGAGCTAGACCCTCGCATTAGCTGATATGCTTCCTTCCAGTTAGTTAGTCCCTGTATATTATGTATGTATCTATTTCGATCTGTATCTACAGCTATAGCTATGCCTATATCTGTGTCTATATAATGAGTGTTTGTGTATTCCTTTAAAAATACAGTTTACTTTTGCATTTGTGAGAATATTTTCTTGTAGCAGAAATAGCATCGTACTATATACATAACTGCCTCTTACTTTTTTACTTAACAATATGTGCGGAAGATATTCCCAGATAAACACATAAAAATGTACTTCATTTGTTTAACAGCTGCATAGCCTTCTATTGCATGAATATTCCCTCATTTATTTCACTGTTCTGCTATATGCACCACTTTGTGCCCATGTATTTCTCTAGGATATCTACCAGATTTCTTGGGAGAGAGATGTAATTCTTTTAAAAAAAAATTAAGATACTGTTGAATTGCTTTCTAGAAAAGCTTTACTGGATTGATCTTCTAACAACAATGTATGAAAAGGCTCAGCAACATACACTAAATAGTTCCTAAACTTTACTATTCTATTGGAAAAAAAATTGAAATATTATTGCTGTTTTATTTTACATTTTCTTGGTTACTAGCAAGATTAAACATCTTTTCATTTGCATTCTTTTTTACATTTATTGCCTGTTTATATTGTCTGCCCAATTTTCTATTAAGTTTTAGTGTTTATATCTGATTGATTTTTGAGATATCTTGATGTATTTGGATATCAATACTTTGGCTATTTTTTCTAGCTTTATCGAGGTACAATTGGTATGTAACATCCTGTAGGTTTAAGGTATACATGTTGACTTGATACACATACACATTTATGTGTTGCAAAATGATTACAACCAGGGTGTAAGCTAACACCTCCATCACATATTTTCATGTAACTAATTAGCGTCCTTTCATTTCAGCTCCAGTGTTTCTTGCAAGGCAAGGCTAGTGGTGGCTTCTCTCAATTCTTGTTTATCTGGGGAAGTAGTTCATCTTCCTAATTTCTGCAGGATAGATTTGCCAGGTATATTTAGCTTTTTAATTCATCTAGAATTTACCTTTTGGGTATTTTGAGAGGTGGGTATCTATTTCTTTTTCTTCCCAAAAGATTAAATACTATTTGTTCAATAACCAGTTCCTTTTCTACCATTTTGAAGTGCTGCTTCTATGATGTACTAAACTCCTACACCATGTGAGCCTTTTCCGGGCTCTCCGTTCTATGCCATTGATCTATTTGGCTATTCCCATACCAGAGCCACACTGTGATAGGTTGTATCTTTTGAGAAGGCTTTCCTGGAACTTTGGAGGCAAGGGAAAGGAGTTACTACACATATAACCGAGAGAATGGCTTGCATCTCTCACACATGCTTAGATCTCTTCTCAGGAACACCGGCTCAACCTGTTCCATGCTTCCTGAGGCTTGGGGAAGCTTGTGTTCTCCACTGGAAGAGCTTCAGGCATTTTTAAACCTCAGCGTTTGGCTTAAATATAGTACTAATCTCAGAAAGAGGAGAGAAAATGCCTGTCATCTCAGCCCAGGCCTGCCCCTCAAATCCTCATGTCCTGTCCTAAGGGTCAGCTGTTCCCAGGATGATTGATGATGGGAGGAACATTCACTTCTGGGTTGACCCCATCTTAAGTGTGCAACCATGTGACCATCTTGATGGCTCCTACAGCGCAATCACACAGCGGTTCACTAACAGTTACTTTAGAGTGTTTATGTGTCTGGCATTAAATTATATTTTGTCTGATGTCACAGCCCAGTTAGCATGAGAATGTGCCAAGCCAATGTCATTATTATTCAACTTTTTATCAAGAGCTGACCCCAAACAGCAACAAAACAGCAATGGAACAAAACAAACAAAAACAACAACCATGGAGTCCAGTTTTACCCAGGACCATACTGCTGTCTATGTTATCACTGGACTTTCTGTTTCTGAGCCTGCCTCTGGTGCCGGACTGTTAGCTCCTTTAGGCAGGTGCAGCATCTATGTCCCTTTAAATTTTCTTGTCCTACTTTCCAGTGCCTAGCAGAGTCTGGCACAAAGTAAATACATTATTATAATAACATTTGTTTAAGTGGGTTGAATAATTAGCACTGTCACACATTTCCCCAACATCATCCTAATCACATAAAGCTTTCTTCACCTATTTGCTCCTTTGCCCCCCAACGGTGCCATTGTGTCTTTATCTCAATATTTGCTCAATTGTCTGTGTGACCCTTGTGTCTGTCTCCATTAGTGTCTTTTACATTAAATCTGATATCTGCACCCGCACAAGAGGCTCTGTTCAGCTAGATCAGTGAGCAGTGCATCAGACAGCTGAGCAGGTCATTTAATTGGCATGAAATAACAAAGCCATCTGTTATGTGGCATAGATCTTCTAAGTGAGACTTTCTCATCTGCTCTGAAATGTCTTGGCCACTTGGAAAAGCCATGTATGTCAGATGGCAGGTCATGACAAATGGTTGCTTTAAGACAGAGAGCAGGAGTTTAAGGAAAGCTAAAGAATTTTATGGTGCTCTGTCTTTTACCCCACTTTATCTTTGTAGCTCTTATCAGTACCTGCCCTATTACATAGTCACATGTTTATCTGTCTCTCTCAGGGGAAGTTGAGCACCAAGAGGGCTGGGACTCTGTGCTTTGTGTTCCCTGCTGATGCCAGACCTAGAGTCCATGACCTGCCTCGACTTGGTAACGAACGAGCTCTGCACTGCTCCTTCTTGGGTTTAATTCTACTATGACTTGGGGTTCCACAGGTCCACTGGACATGCTAGGGTGGATGGCAAGAGGGTGCAGAGGCCAACACAGGAGGGGTCTTAAATCCAATTTGGCAAGTCCAATGCTTGTAGCAAACTTGATTTATGTGTAGGATGTCCTAGAGTTCCAAGGGTCTAATCTGGACAGGCAGGGAGGGCTGCACGGCCATGGTGGGTTGGGGTAGCTTGGCGATGTGGACCTTGGGAATGTTAATCTTTCTGAATGTATGTGTCTTCATTTGTAAAGTGGGGATACTACTTAACCACTTTTGATTTGTGAAGATCAAATGAAATAATGTACATGAAATAATAGCACGTATAGCGCTACACACCAGGTAATATTTTAAGTGCTTTGTATATCCCGACTCACCATAGCCCTCTGGATTAGGAACTATTATTATCCCCAGCTAATTTATATGGGAAAACTGAGGCACAGAAGTTGCTCAAGATCTCCTCATTAGAAAATGGTAGAGCTAGGATTCAAACCAAGGCCAGTCCCAGAGTCCGTGAAGCCTTGTGTATAATGGTATGTAATGAGTGCTTCAATCTGTGAGTCCCCAGCTTCTTCCCACTTCTCTAGACGTCAGTGATCTGGAAAGCAAGACAGGATCAGGTAGCAGCACTGAAGATCTAGATCGTGTGTCTGGGTCAAGGCAGAAAGTTTCATGAAGGGAAATGAAAAACACGGGAACAGTTTATTTTTTAAAACAAACATTTATCTAGTACTCCTATTGTGTGCCAGGCCCTGTTCTATTCAATGATATATATTAACTCACTTAATACTCTCAACAGCCCTGAAAGGTAGGTTCTTTTCTCCCCTTTTTCAGATGGGAAAACTGAGCCACAGAGAGGAAAGTGCAGACACGGACAGTGGATGAGGCCCTACTGCAGCCAGTGGGGTGCCCTCAGGGCCTCTTTTCCAGTCCCGATGTCTCTGAAAGGTGTTCCAGGCTCCATTTCCAAAGCTGCTTGATTTTTTTGTTGTTGTCATTCTATTCTCTTCCTCCTCCTCCTCCTTAATGTTCAGTGACAACCCTGCCCTTCAGACTTAGTTGTTGTTTTATGACCACTCCCAAAGGTCTAAAGCATTATTTATTTGTCCGTTCAAATAGTATTGAACAGCTACCACCTAACCACACACTGTTCTAGGCACCAATGGTCCTGCCGTCTTGGAGTTCACATTTTCACTGGTGCGGGAGACAATGGAACAAATCAGCATTTATATGCCCTAACTCATCTTGAATAGCAGTAAGTTCTGTGAGAGGAATCAATCAGGCTGATGCGTAAAGGTAATAGGTCAACCAAAGAAATGACATTTAGGCTGAGATCTGAGTAATGAAAGAGGACCAAGGATATAAAGACCCTGTAGGAGGAGAATTCTACGTAAAGGAGGCAGAAGCGTAAACTCCCGGAGAAGAGAACGGACTTGCTATGTCCCACACAGGGAGAAGAAGGAGCAACCCGAGGCTGCAGGCATCGGTGTGGGATGGGGTGGGGAGAGGCGGCTTGTGAATGGCCTTGCAGAGCATATGGACGAGGAGCTGGTGGTTTGGTCCCCACTTCTCCCAATTGACAGCGCAGGTTAACTCCTCTAGAAAACAGGGATGCAGGGTTGTCTGGCCCCTAAACATAGCATACCAGCATTTGAATAAATAAGCCCTTTCCAAACTTGGCTTACCCAGTCCGTCTTTAACCATTGGAGGTAAATGCCTTTCACTTGGTTGAAGGCACTGATGTTCCCCAGGACATCTCTAAGTCCAGAAACTTCCAACAGTTCATCCAGTTTCTTACAGAAACCCCTGTAAAGGCCGTAAGTTAATTATTCTGCTTAGTAATGAGGATGGAGTTTTGTCAAGATTCCCTTCAAGGAAGGCTGCTAAGAAGGTCGCTTGCCCCAGGGCCAGGTTGCTGTAAGCCCCCGTAGGTAGGCATCTGCCACTATGATCCTTGCCATGACTTGGCCGATATCCCATTTGGGAAACTTACAAATGATGAAAGTCACCAACCCTGTGGCTTTCGGTCTCCAAAAGCCTCTCACTGTTAGAACCTACGCACCCTTCAACATTTCCAGATCACCCACTCAACTATTAGGAATCAGTCTCCAGTGGGAACCCAAGCTGTGGCATGAGTTGAAGGAGATGCAGATCCAATTCTGATGTTCTAGTAGACAAATAGAAAGAAAGCACACCAACACAATGCTGCATGTAATGCAACCATCTTAGGTACACAAGTGTGCGTAGAGCACACATCCAGAAGAACCTAGGGCACATATACATATAGGGGTGAAAATAAGTAGGTGTACAGTTGTAATATCAATAAATGATACAATAATTAAAAAATAATAATAATATAAGAATAAACTACATTTCATGCACTCACAACTGTAAACCTACTTTTGTCCACCCCTATATTATTATATAAATAAATGCTACATTTATATGAGTATTATCTACCTACATCTATATAAATATCTATCTATCTCCAAAGGTCCAATTCAACCATTCCGGGAGACAGGTAGATATGAAGAGAGAGCATGAGGGAAATGCTGCATCCACTTCAACCAGGCTAATACACAGACACCTAGAGTGAGCACGCTGATGTGCGTTTGCTCTCAAGCCTCCAGCCCCTTCTCCGTACAGTGAACTGGTGGCCTGCTAAAACCACAAGGTCGACTACAGCACAGTCAGGCCTGGAGCTCCGGTGAGCCCAGCAGTGCCACTTGATCCTGGCTGCATCTCTTGGGTAGAAGAGTCAGAAGGTACATGAGCCCTATAAACATTTTGGGATTGGATGCTAAGAGATCTGAATTGAGTTGTCAGCTAGGGGAAGTGCTGGGAAATGACAGCTTCCATTACCTAGTAGTCCAGAGAACTAATCAGGTGAGAATTTCAGGTTAGGCCAAAGTCCTTTTTCGGAGGTGGCCTGGACATCATCATCATCTGAAGAATTTGACCAGCCTCACTCATTAGGAAATCCTGCTTGGTCAAAGCCTTTAAAGGCTATCCCATTCCTCTTGAATAAAACTTTGAGTCCCTTGCGCTGTGTCCTAGGCTTGGCAAGAACTGGTGGATTCTCCTTGTTCAGGGTGTTCCAGCTGCACTACCCTCCGTTCCATTTCCTGAAAGCACCGGGCCGCCTCCTGCTTCTGGGTCTCTGCACAGCCCCTTCTCTTCGCCACTGCCTGGTTACAGCTCTGACTTAATTAACCCCCATTCTTCCTTCAGATGTCAATTTCCTCTGGGAAACTTTTCCACACCCCTGAAAGAAAATTTTTCTTTAAGAGAAGTTTTCCTGTTAGTACCCTATAGTTTTTCTTCACAACCGATCCATGTATTTACATATTTTGCCATGTATAATGCACACCTTTTCGCCCAAATCTTTGCGGGAAAAATAAAGATGCACACTATGCATGGGTAATACTAATTCCACATCTTTATAAATAGTTTTCTCTTATTTATGTTTATACGTTAAAAGTGTAACTCTAGAAAGCAATAACAACATCTGCATGCAAAATAATACCCTGGAAACGTTAATCAGTTTTGTTTCTAAATATTAATAAATAAAAATCGAATTAAAAAATTAAAACGAAAGATTTTTTTCCTGAAAATTTGGGCCTAGAGTGTGGGTGTGCATTATACACATATGGTATTTGTGTTGTTCTTTTGTTTGTGACTTGCCTCCACACTAGCATGTAGTCTCCGAGAGGGTAGTAACTGTACAGTATGTTTCTTTGGCTGCTGTAACCCTCATGTTCAATACACTTCTAGAAGACAGAAGGTACTCAGCGAATACTTGCAAAGTGTGTGAATGAACCTTTAGAACACGATTGTTCGAGTTAAAATTGTTCGACAATGAAATTGGAGAACCTCAGTCTAACTCCAGCCAATGCTTTGCCCATAGCAGGGTCTCAATAAATACAATATTTGTTAACCATCTGACAGTTATGGAAGGAGATAAAGAGAGATGCTGTTCAAACAGACTCACTGCCCTTGGTATTGCCTTCATCAGCTCAGCCACAGGCATCCCACAAATGTTGGCATCCATCTTCCCCCTGTGGTCCTCTGGGATGCCTTCCCCACTGTGCCTTCGGAACCCATTTGCTTTGTTTTTCTTCCTCTCTGTTGTTGATTGTCCATCCTTCTCTTTGTATACTTGGCAGACCTGACGACTCTATTGCTCTTTCTCTTTGCGCCACACTCTGCCACTGGAAATGGGCCCGCTGTCCTCTGGGATTCTGATACTTGTTATTTTCTTTGTGTTCTGAAGCCCTACACCTGTCCCATTTTCTTGCTCAGCTGGTCTTTAGAGATCACAGCCCGGACCAGAGCATGTGATCATCACTCAGGAGGGGGAGTCTAATGGTCATTATCCGCCAAGATTAATATTGCTATTTCAGACATTTAACTGGTCATCAATTAACTCATAAAACTCGAACACAGAATGGCCTGCATTTTAACTACCCAACCAGGCGGAGCACTAAGGCCAGGCCTCTGTGCCTGACCAGATGGCCTGTTTGTGGATCAGTTACTCTGGCCATTGGCTGCTCCAGGCATTGGCTGTTGTCATACTCCAAGTGGCCAAGTGTGGCGGTAGCCTCATCCATTGGCAGGGGTTCGGCCGTGGGAAGAATGGTGGAGTGCTGAGGAATGCAGTGGTGCTGTTTCTCAGGCCCTGGGGCGGAGTCAGGCCTTCCATCTCACTCAGCCTCTCAGCCCTTCCGCCCCGGCGAACGGGCCCTTGTGCTTCCGTGCGGGCACATTGGACTTTGGGCACGTGCGACCCGCATTCCCAAGCTTTAGCTGAAGTCACCTCTTCTTTGCAAAAAAGCACATTCCTATTTCTCCAATTTGGACAAAATACTTAGAAGAATCTGTATGAACTCCCAGGATAATGGCCTTCAAGTTTGTCTGCATAATAAAAACCAGCCAGAAGGCCTAAAATCCTGGTGTTCAGCTCCACTCCAGACCAATTCAAACTGTCTTCAGGTATCGGTGTTTTGAAAGCTCTTGAGCCGATTTCAGTGCGCGAACTGAAGGTGGTGAACGCTGGTGCAGTCAAGCGCTGCGCAAACTCAGCTGTGCAGATGAATGATCCGAGAACGCACTGAAATACAGATTCCCAAGCCCTGGCCACAGAAATTTGGATGCAGCTAAGAACCTACACTTCAACAAACTCTTAGTGCTGCTGTTGCTGTGGGTCCACAAACCACACACTGAGCAGCCCTGTTCCAGGGCTTTGCTACTCAGCGTGTGGTCTACAGCGCAGCAGAAATTAAAAATCACCAGAGATTAAAAATCTCAAGCCCACCCCAGACCTGTTACATCAGAATCCATGTTTTAAAAAGGGCTCTGGAAATTTGTATGCGCACCAGGGATTGAAAAGCATTAATGCTACAGGGTGCAAACGTGCAATGCCTGGGCAAAGTCAATTGGCAGATGTAGACCACTTGGATTGCACAGTGTTTTTGGAAATTTGAAATTAATTGACAACACTTAAAAATTGGGATATTTGACTTTTCTTGAAAAATTGGAAGTTGTAGCAACATTGGGCCTCCATTCTCACTTGACAACTGCTGGAGACAGGATAGACATGCCCCAAGCTGCCACAGAAATTACTTCGCTCACTAATGATCCCTGAGTGGCCTCTGCAGACATGTGAGTTCACAACCCCTATGTTCATGCCCTTTCCTCTCCACATTGAGAATTACTGCTCCCAAGCCTTGTATCTTGAATCTGCCTATTTTATCTATTTGTATCTCACTCAACCTGCCTGTAAAATGGGTAGATATCACTTATTCAGGGTTCTGAGGAAGGTTAAATGGAAACAGAGATTATGTTTTAATTTCTCTACCTGTAATACCCATGAGATGTTACTATATCCAGAGTTGCTCAAAGCATGGTCCCTGAACCAGCAGCATTACCATCACCTGGGAACTTAACTAGAAATTAAAACTTTCAGGCCCTACCCCAGGCCCAAATGCTGGATGAATTACCAGGTGTTTCCAGGAAGAGTAGAACTTTGCATGGACTTCACAGGACCAAAAGCCCACTTGTAGGCTCTATAATCTATGTGCAGAAAGTTAAATCAAGACTCATGGGTGGTTGAAGGTTTGCAGGCGAGAGACACCCAAAGAAAAGGAGCATGTGTAGGATGGAGCTTCCCCAGCCCCTTCCCCTTGAATCCGCGACTCGGCCCTGCCTCAGTTTTCCTGGAAGGCACTTGAGATGTGACTCTGAGCCTGGGCTCCCCCGATTTCCCCACATCTGCTGCAGGAGGTTCCTCAGGTCATGATGCCTCCTCTGCCTCGCCGGAAACTGTCGCCCCATGGTAGACATTGTGTGTTTGGGACTGCGCCAGCTCTGCAGTGAGGTCAGTCTTCGACCCTGCCTCTCTCCCTGTCTACACTGACTGAATCCTTAGAGTCCCTGGAGGCCTATGACCAAAGTCTGACTGAGTAACAGCAGAAGAAAATTGGGGTCATATGACCTTCAGAGAGGAAACTGTGAAGTCACCACACATTATTCTTAAGGCAAGAGAAGTGGTTGTTCATCAAAAACTTTTCCTCTTCATTGGTGATAGAATATGCATTGAAATAGCAGAGAAGGGGGAAGGCTGGGAGATAGATATTTTCCTGAAGATGATGACAGACATATGCTGGAATGGATTACAGAAGGATTCCTCAGGAACTCTTGCTCTGGCAGTTTTTAAAGAGTGAGTCAGCAAGAATAACTCAGTCATCTGGGAGAAATTAGGTTCAGTACTGACAAAAGCAGTGTTGGACTAGTCGATCTTTCAGAATTACTTCAAAACAGAGTAATCAGTCAATAATGACAATTATGACATTGAGAGTAACAATAGCAGTATCATCTCTTGAGTGACAGACTCTATTCTAGGTGGTTTTCTATATACACAACACCTCAGGGGTCAGCAAACTTCTGCTGTAAAGGTTTGAGGGCTATGTGTTTGCAACCACTCAAGTCCACTCTTATAGCACACAAGCAGCCATAGGCAGGAAGCAAACAAATGGGCGTGCCTGTGTTCCAATAAAACTTTATGTACAAAAACAAATGGTGGGCCAGATTTGGCTCACAAGCTGTAGTTTGCTAAAACCTGTGTTATCTCATTGAGTCTCATGACACTGTGAAGTAGGTGCTTTTATACTATTCCCTATTTTATAGATAACGAAACTGAATCTTGGAGAGATGAAGCAACATCCATGAGATCCCAGAGCAGTGAGTGATAGATTCAGGACTTCCTACACCATCACGCCTGGGTGAACACTTCCATTCCCATAAGTTTCATCATCTTGGTGCCCCACCTCCCATATTCAGTTTTTCAATTATTTAACAATTTTTAAGCAGCCTCAACATACCTATTATGATACTTCCTCCCATTTAACTCTCAGGGCAGCTGCACGAAGTACTGTTACAGTAGGCAGCTAGTTAGATATTAACAAAAGAGAAGGGAGCCAGACATCTATTAAACCGGATTAACCAGGAAGGGGCAGCTTCACCAACTGGATGCCAATCCCAGAGTAGGTGGGAAAGACTGACTGGCTTTCCAATCTCCCCAGGGAAAAAGTGGCCTATTTCCCCAGATAGAAGTTGGGGGAATCGTGGGGGAGGGGTAAACAGCAAGGGGAAATTCCTCTGCAGAGGCATGCCAGGTGACAAAGCAGAACTTTGAAACACGTGCAGTAGGAGCCAAAATGGTGATCATAAAAGGGAGGAGTCTGGCCTGGGAAAATCTGGAAAAAAAGACCAGATAGCCCAAGGGCACTATACCCCATAAGATCCAAGAGAGGGATTGGATACGGAGAGGTACCAGCACTGCCTTGGGAAGATCCAGGAAACAGATTGGATAGTTTGAGAGAAAGCTTACCCCTTCCCAAACCCAAGGAAATATAATCAAAGCTTAAGAAAGGCACTTGCCCCTCTCTCTTCAGCGGCTGTGTGGTGGAAGCACAGCACCAATGGCTGGCTGAACAGGAACAGAGACTAAATTGGACTACTGGAGTCCCAGGTGCAGGGCTAATGGCACAGCAGCTCTGGGCCTTGGCCCTCCACCTGGGCCTGGGGAGGGGGTGGTCAAGTGTAGGCCTGTGACCCCAGAGGCTGGACTTCTCTCACAGCAAGATGGAGCTGAGTCACCTGGGTGTGAATGAGACATCGGGCATGGTGTACCTGGGGGCAGTCCTTTGTTTTCAGCCCAATAAATCTTGCCGCTATACTCCCAATCCTCCTATGTATGTATCCCTGAAATGCATTGCCTGCCATACCATGGAAGAATCATATTTCCTTGGGCAACTGTACTGTTTTCCCCCTCGAGAGCCCAAAGTTTTCAGAGCACAGGGTCAGAGTCTCAAGGTCCATCCTTAGTGAGAGGCTGAACTTGGAGTCTCTCAGAGTCTAAGTCTAGTGACTTTCCTCCAGGCCTGTTGCCTCTAGATTTTAAAAGTCTTTCACAAACCCTAGCTGGTGTGGCTCAATGGATTGAGTGCTGGCCTGTGAATCAAAGGGTTGCTGGTTTGATTCCCAGTCTAGAGCACATGCCTGGGTTGCAGGCCAGGTTCCCAGTAGGGACCGTGTGAGAGTCAACCACACACTGGTGTTTCTCTCCTTCTCTTTCTCCTTCCCTTCCCCTCTCTGAAAATAAATAAATAAAATCTTTTAAAAAATCTTTCACAATTTTTGAACAATCAAAGTAGTACATGTCTATTGTACAGGAATTAGAACGTTCATAACAATAAAGATGAAGACAAAGAGTAACTCATTATCTACCAATGTAAAAATAACCTCAGCTATCGCTCTGACGCTTTTTTCCCATTTTGATCCATGCTCATTCTTTCACACAGTCACACACTAAATGAAAGATTGTCTATACTTACTTGTCACACAGGATTGTGAGCATTTTCTTGTTATAAAATTTTAATAAAAGCACCATTTTAATGATTGCGTTCTTTTCCAGCATAGGACATAAATAATTTCTCATGATTTAGATGCTTTCTATTTTTCACTATCATAAAGGTTTTGAAGGCATAGTCTTTGAATCTCTAGTTATTTTCCCAGGATAAATTCCTAGGAGGAGAATTACTGCTCCAAATGGTGTTAGTTATTTTTAAAGTACTTGATATCTAATTCCAGATTGCACATTTAAAGAAATTTGTGCTGATTTTCACTCCCCTCAGTTGGTCAGATTTACCTAAGCCCAAATCAACGATAGATTTCTTTTAATTTAATACATTTGTGGGTTACAATGTTACAGTTTTACTTTGATTTTTATCAAGCAGTGAGGCTTAGGAGTTTTCTTAGTGATATGCTAGGGTTCTTTATTTGTTAATGACATTAATAGTCCTTTTTCTGGCAAGTATTACCCCCAGGTTTTTATTTACCTTTAAAAGGAAAATAAATGCATCTCTACTTATTATCTTATTCATAGCAAGGGATACTCCTCCAATCATTAGCATTCAACACATTCAGCAGCAAGATAGTAACAACAAAATGCTCCCTCCACAAGTAGAATTCACCAGGTGGCTGGACACAGCAAGCTGAGAGGCTTAGCAGACACTCCCGGATCTCTGTGCAGACTGCATACTTGCCGGGCTGTGCTTTTTACACATGTAACTCCAGGGTAGAAATCAACCCAGACAGGAGGCAGCTAGGAGATGCAGACAGGGGCTTTTGAGGCTGATTGTCAGCACCGAGCAAGGGGCTGCCTTTGTTCTATACATAGCCACAGGGCACTGATTCTCTCACCACTCTTTCGAGTAGTAAGTACAAGGAGGTAAAAGACAATGTCACAAAAAACTTTATTTTGAGACTATAAAATTGAAGACTGGCAAGAACTTAATTTTCATATTTTTTTTGTAAATTTAGAGAACATAGAAAATGCTTTGAGGCCTGACATTTTCTCCCCTCAATCCTCAAGCATATTTCATTTCGAAGAAAAAAAAATCATCGTGCCAGGTTGGGTCCTTCTTTGGAAACAATAGCATTTCTTTCTATGTATTGGAATGGGCTAGGATAGTGTTTCTCAATCATAGCACTATTGACAGCTTTATTTATTTATTTTTTCTTTTCTTTTTTTTAATGTTAGGATTTTCAAATATGTTTTTTGCTTCTTTTTTAAAATTATATTTTACTGATTATGCTATTACAGTTGTCCCATTTTTTTCTCCCCTTTATTCCCCTCTACCCTGCACCACCCCTCCCACCAGCATCCTCCTTCCACTTAGTTCATATTCATGGGTCATGCATATAAGTTCTTTGGCTTCTCTATTTCCTATATTTTTCTTAACCTCCCCGGTCTGTTTTGTTCCTACCATTTATGCTTCTTATTCCCTGTACCTTTCCCCCCATTCTCTCCCCGGCCCCTCCCCTCCATGTGATCTCCATTTCTGTGATTCTGTTCCGGTTCTAGCAGTTTGCTTAGTTTGTTTGTGTTTTTGTTTTTTGTTTTTTTTGGCTCAGCTGTTGATAGTTGTATGTTTGTTGTCATTTTACTGTTCATATTTTTGATCATCTTCTTTTTCTTATATAAGTCCCTTTAACATTTCATATAATAAGGGCTTGGTGATGATGAACTCCTTTAGCTTTACTTTAACTGGGAAGCACTTTATCTGCCCTTCCAATCTAAATGATAGCTTTGCTGGATAGAGTAATCTTGGATGTAGGTCCTTGCCTTTCATGGCTTTGAATACTTCTTTCCAGCTGCTTCTTGCCTGGAAGGTTTCTTTTGAGAAATCAGCTGATGGTCTTATGGGAACTTCTTTGGAGGTAACTGTCTCCTTTTCTCTTGATGCTTTTAAGATCCTCTCTTTATCTTTGATCTCTGGTAATGTAATGATGATGTGCCTTGGTGTGTGCTTCCTTGGGTCCAACTTCTTTGGGACTCTCTGAGCTTCCTGGGCTTCCTGGAAGTCTCTTTCCTTAGCCAGATTGGGGAAGTTTTCCTTCATTATTTTTTCAAATAGGTTTTCAATGTCTTGCTCCTGCTTTTGTCCTTCTGGCACCTATATGATTTGGATGTTGGGATATTTAAAGTTGTCCTAGAGGCTCCTAAGCCTCTCCTCATTCTTTTGAATTCTTATTTCTTCATTCTGTTCTGGTGGAATGTTTCTTTCTTCTTTCTGCTCCAAATCATTGATTTGAGTCCCAGTTTCCTTCCCTTCACTGTTGGCTCTCTGTATATTTTTCTTTATTTCATTTTTCTTAGCCTTCACTTTTTCCTCCATTTTGCAACCATACTCAACCATTTCTGTGATCATCCAGATTACCAGTGTTTTCAACTCTGCATCTGATAGGTTGGCTATCTCTTTATCACTTAGTTCTGTTTTTGGAGCTTTGATCTGTTCTTTCATTTGGGATACATATATATTATATATATATATATAAAATATATATATTATATATATATATTTTTTGGTCTCAGAATACCTATTAAATTGTACGGGGCAGAGCCTTAGGTGTTCACCAGGGCAGGGTAACCCACATCACTGCCTTGTGGCGCTGCATGTGGGGAAGGGGTCTGAGAGGGAACAATGCTGCTTGCTTGGCTCTTGGCCAGCTCTCAGTCTCTTCCCCTGCTACACACAAGCAAATTGGGCCCTTCTGGCGCTGATTCCCAGGTGGGTGGATTTGTGTATGTTCTAGTATCCTGTGGGTCTTCCCAATGAGCTCCCCTGCGAGACCGCCAGTTTCTCCCGCTACCGCAAACCCCACAGGTATTTGCTGGTAGAGGTTTTGAGGCTTTCTTTTCCCACCCTGGAACCCTGGGTTGTGTGGTCTCTCTCACTTCCCAGTTGTTCCTCCTGGTTTATCTGCATACAAATGTGTGAGCTGCCGGTCCACCAGCTACAACCTTGCTGCAGTGGTCCTCTCCACCCTGGCTGCTTGTCTCTACCCCTCCTACCAGACAGGGTGAATGTTCTTTCTTTAACCCCTTGATTGTGAGACTTCCATACAGTTAGATTTTCTGGCAGTTCTGGTTATTTTTTGTTTTTAAATTTGTTGTTGTCCTTCTTTTGGTTGTGCGAGGAGACAAAGGGTATCTATCTATGCCTCCACCTTGGCTGGAAGTCAACAGCTTTATTTTTATAACAAATAATTATTCGTGTTGGTTCTAAAGAATGAAGGTTCCAATAGTTTGCATTTAAATATTTGGAGAATTGTGATATGAAAAAAAAATCACCTTTTCTACCCTCCGTTGGTCCATGGGTTGAATAATTGTAGGGAGAGAGATCTTGGGGTTGGCATAAAAAAAAAAAATCTCTGTCATAATGAAAACTGCAAAACCAGAGTGGTCTAGTTCCAAGATTAACGAGCTCGTGTTCACTGGAGGCATTTGAGGTAGACTAGATTGATCTTGGGCAGGGTGCTGAACAAGACACTCAACAAAAGATGAGGGATTCAAAATCTAAGGGTATCTTCTACCCTCAAAATTCAATAAATCTGCTTCCTGTTCTCTTTCCTTTTAAATATTTTGTATTTAGGTTGTATTGCCTGTTGAGAAACTTATTTCTTTTATAACAAAGGATAAACTTTTCTGGAGTGCTCAAAAGTCATCACACATATTGCATATACTGGCTTTTGGGGGACTCCACAGAGAAAGCATTCTTTAAAGGAGTTAAATTAGAAATTTTCTGCAAACCTAACAATTTTTACTAGCCTAGAGCAGGAAGATTTTTAATGGTCTCCTAAAGATGCTGTATGGTTAAAACTGGGCAATGGTGTGCAATCAGTAGTGGGGAAGGCAGGGCCGGTGCGTGTGTGTGGAGGGGTTATCACACCCCCAGGCACTTTCCATAATCAGTGCTGCAGATCTCTGTTGAGACCCCAGACCTACCCTGAACTGAGGTCTTTTCTGGAACCCTGAATCTTCTAAAGGGATAGACCCTTTTCTTCTTCTCACTAGCAGCCGTGGATGACCAAAAGGCATGGATTAGCAGGAACCTTGCATCAGCAAAGGACATGAGTCGGCAAGAGCCATGGGTTAGCAGGAACAAGGTGTCAAGAGAAGCCATGGGTCAGGAACAACAGTGGATCTGATGAAATCAGGAGTTAGCTAGCACAAACCAGGGGTCCGCAGAAGTCACAGTTCAACAGGAGATATGCACCAGCAGGGACCATGCAGCAGCCAGGAAGTCAGCGGCGGGTGGTGGGGGCAGAGGCTAAAAGACATACCGAAAAGAGGGCAGCACTAGATTATGAGGGAGCTGATCCACCACGGATAAGACAGCAGAAGCCAGGCTTAAGCAAAAGTTACAGAGTAACAGCAGGAAGCTGAGTAGAAAGCACTTAGTAACAACGGTATTAATAAAGTATAGAGATAAATAAGTCACCATCATAATAGGGTAGGGAACTACGTGTTTCTGAGAGGGTGTCAAGATAGCCTCATGCCTACAGGAGCATGGAACCCTGAGCGACCTAATTCTAATCATTCTAGTCTCAGGAAACTGACAGCTTGGCAATTGAGATTTTTATCTTTCCTAACTTCCCAGGTGTCCTTATCATAAACCCATGCTACTAATTACTTTTTAGGTTGGATGCTATAAAGGGAAATTCTTGAGATATAATATACAAGCCTATTTTTAAGGTTCTCAATACATATTGCTAAATTACTTTTCAAAAATGTTATACAAATTTGCCCTTTCCCACCTTCTTTAAAATACTTATTAAAGTGTATTCTCACAGGTACAAAGTTTTGAGGGAAACTGAAACCTATTAGTATTTCTGTCGAGAGGAATTTCCAGAACAAAAATTTCAGATAGATTCTCAATGTGTAGAGCGAAACGGCAAAGGAGGTTGATGCTTCCCATTCTGGCTGTGATCTATCTATACTATGTAAGTCAGAGTTCTACAGAATTTAAGGACATAAATGCAATTCAAATAAAATTGTCCTTATTCAATACAATAGTTTATAAGGATGTGTGACTTTGGAATCTAAAAAGCAGTGTGGCAGATTTCAGGTGTGGCTGGATCCAGGGGCTTGGCAATGTCAATCAGGATAAACATATCTATTCCTTAGTTTCTGCCTCAGTTCTGGTGGATGAAGGGTCTGACTGGCCAACACCATGTAGCATGCCCACTCTTGGAGCTGGGTGTTGAGCAGTGACCGGCTGACCTTCCCCACTTCAAGCTACCTGACTTGGGAGAGTTATGGTTTTTAAATGGAGATAAAGTAGAAAGTCCACAGGGACATGAGGGCTTCAGGACACCCTCCAGTAGGGCAGCAGCTGCCTTTGAAAGCGTTCAGAATGGTTTGGACAGTCTTATCAGTTATTTCCATTTCATACATCTTCTAGAATCTAGGCCGTAGTTTTCAAAGTCACAATGTTACAGGCTGGGGAGGGAGAGGATGTATCTGCCTGTTATATCCAAAATGTACAGTCCACAGAGATAAAGTCTGTGCCTACAGCAGGCATAGGAACAATGCATGAAAACTCCTTTTAAGCATCATTTAAAATAACAGCATAATATCTGTTACTCTGGGGTGCATGTGAAGGTTTACAAACATGCCTCCTGTGGTGCCACATCCAAAAGCTTTCTGTTGGGCAGAGCTAGCACTTCTCCCAGCTCTCCCTGGTGGCATACTGGAGGAAGGGGTGCCAGTTTTAACTTAATTTGGGTCTTCTAATAGCTCACTAGGCAAAAACAGCTGTCCCCAGGTGTTCAGGAAATTTCAAGTCATCCCTCCTTTTCACTTGTTCTTCTCTTACATAAAGACATTTCCAGAATATCACACGCTCCTGAAAATGTACTTGTTTGTATGTGAAACCTGCTAACAGCTCCCCTGAGAAGCATTTGAACGTGTAATGAGCACCCAGGCTCCCAGTGTCAGAGCTTGATGGAAAGGATTCTCTCCCCAAGGCAGCATTCCTGTCAAGAACGTCCACCAGGTGACTCTGGGGAGCAGTTGGTGTTAACTCGAGGCTGCTGTGGTTGGTAAACTGCTTCCCAAAAACTCAGCCTTTTTCCTCATGGCCCCAGCTCTGGGGTGAAAAAGTGATTCTCCTCAGGCTGCTCATAATCTGCCTCCCTCTCTTCCAGGAGAGAGCCTGTCTCCGAGAGGACCCAAATCCATCCTCATGGGCCATCCTCATGGACCATTTGGTGAGGACACAGAGGTGTTATTAAGCCATGATGACACAGTTTTAAAGGGTAGCAATTATAAGAATAATAAAAATACCAAAGAACCTCAGAGGTGGGAGGAAAAAAAAAACTGCCTAGGAGGTCTAAAAAACTTAGCAAAAGAGAAAGTGTTCAAATTCAGTCCTCAAAGAACAGGAGTTTACCAAATGGAGACAAGTGGATAATAAAAAGAGCTAACATGTTTTGAGCACTTGCTGCATGCCAGTCACTCTTCTAGGTGCTTTCTGTGTATTTATGTGTATTACGTGTATCACTCATATACCTCATTTACCACATTAAATGAGGTATGAACTCATTTAATCCTCACAACAGCCATACGAAGTAGGTATCAATATTATCCCCATTTTGCAGACAAAGAGACTGAGGCCCTAGAAATTAAGTCTCTAGGTGTGGTAAACCTAAGTTTCCATCCTAGATATTTGGATCTAGAACCTGGTTCTTTTATGTTTTTTATTGAATTTATTGGGGTGATATAGGTTAATAAAATTATATAGGTTTCAGGTATACAATTCTATAACACATTATCTGTATGTTCTATTGTAAGAGAGCCTGTGTTCTTAGCCTCTTTGCCACACTACCTCAAAGAGCATAGGATCAATGTCCTCAAAGGCATGAAGACATTGGGGTGGTTTTAAAATATGTTCGATTCTTTTATCTTCCTTTCTACAAGCAGTAGAGTCTAATTTCCCTCTCCTTGGGTATGAGCTGGACTTTGTGACTTTCTCCAATTAAAACAATAAGGCAGAAGTGATGGTGTAGCTCTGAAGACTAGGTAATAAAAAGCACTGTGGCTTCATCCTCATTCTTTCTCTCAGATCACTCTCTCTGGGCAAAGGCAGCTGACCTATGAGGACACTCAAGAAGCCTGATGGAGAGGTCCACATGGTAAGGATGGAAGCATCTGACCAATAGCCAGCAAGGAACTGAGGCCTCCTGCCAACAGCCATGAATTTGAAAACAGGTTCTCTGGTCCTGGGCAAGCCTTCAAAATCAGTCTTAGTCAAGATTTTGACTGCAACCTCGTGAGAGACCTTGAAATGGAACTGCTCAACTATGCTGCTCTGAACTCCTGACCCACAGACACTGTGAGTAAATAAATGTGTGTAGCTTTAAGACACTGACTTTTGCAGTAACCGGTTACACAGTGTAGATAACTAATACTGCCATCAGAATGCTTTGTGTCTTGAATGCAGATAGGCAATCAGTACTTAACAACAACCATTCTGCACACCCAAGGTCACAGGAACTGCTTACCATAAGTAACTCTCTACCTCTCCAATCCCAAACCCTTCCACATCCAGCCAGAAAATGCTTCCGTTTCTCTAACTCCTTATCCATACTGCTATGAGATTTTTTATTACATTATTCCTTGTCGTGCAGCCATTTGCCGACATGCCTTTCTTCCCAACTAGATGGCAAGCTCCTGGAAGGCTGGGCTCACGCACATTTTATTCATCTTCCTCCTTTCACACAATCCTTTGGTCACTGCAGGAGCTCTATAAATGTTTGTGAGATGAATGCTGCCTTCTCCGAAACCACATGGCTGATGGATTGACTTTTACTCAATTCCAGCCAACGTGCTTTTTCCTTGTCTTTGGCTTGGGTTGTAATGTCAAAGAGCAGGTCAGATTGAGACCCAATAGACAAACTAAAGTGCCAGTAGGTGTGCTGGGTACTTTTAGCATAGTGGTGTGAAGTGACTCACAGATATGGGCCAATGGAGACAGGGCAATAAGGCAGGGATAGAGATATTTGGGGGTAAAGTAAATCTGGCCACCAAGAGAGATGCACTTTAGTACAAACTATAGTTTCTATGCAACATTTGAATTAATTCCTCTTTCCTGCCTTATTCTCCACTATGTGCTCAGTTCCTGCATGTAGAATATGTTTGATACATATTTGCTGAATTGAAGAATGCTGACGCAGAGAATAATTAATATTCATGACACCCAAGTTCTCTATGCTGTTCCCACAGATAAGGAGTTGGGTCTCATTTGAGAAGCTGTTTATGGATAAAGAAGGGCTCCATTTACACACAAGAGATCCAAGGCAGGCACATCCTAGGCACATCTTGACATACGTGTAGGCAGGCAAAGGGTGCCAGAGCCCTAGTACACTGCGGAGGAGTTTAAGGGAATAAAATTCAAGTAACAGGAGAAGCCCAACCATATTAGTTTCATAGCAGACAGTTGCTTTTATTTGTTTGTTTGTTTTAAAAGCTATCTACTAGCTTCTCCTTCTTTTAGTTATAGTGTCCCGAGATCCACTGGAGAATGACCCCTTTGGTGATTCTTGGCCCATATGACTTGAAGGGAGTTAACGCTCTCCCCCTGGACCCTGGAAAAGATGTGTGGCTGGTAGAAACTCAGTGTTCTCCAGCTGACAGTGACTGGTTCAGGAGTGGGCAAATGACTCAGTCAGAGTCAATTAGACTCAAAAAATCAGTGGGATTTTTTCCACTGCTGCTGGGAGAAAACTTGTCCCCCTTTCTCTGGCCCTTGACCTGGGAAGAGATGGTTTCAGAGAGGCTGCATCCATTTTCCACCAAGTGGTAGAACTTGAGAATAAAATCCACAGAGTGGAAGTTGTAGTCTGGAAAAAATATGAAATAATTCCAATGATATGATTTCAGATTCCTGATGAGGGTATTTTCCAATATATCTCTCAGTGTTAAGTTGAATATGTCAAATTCCTATTTTATTTTTAGCCAGTATGATTTTAGCTTTCTGTCACTTGCAACTTTGAGAGTGCTGACCAAAGAGACTGCCGCTGGATGCCATACCAGTAATCATAGGCCACATGGGGTACCCCAAAATTAGGCTCAAGGCTGCAAGGTGGAGTCAGTCTCCACTGATTATTAACCTTACTTTTGTAGCTTAACAAGAAAAGTTTTTCCTTTATGTATTAAGCCATATAAGGCCAATATTTTTCTCAGATGATTAAGCAATTATCTCCAAATTATTATCCACACAAATGTGAAAAGTCACCTTTATCATATCCTAAACTTTCATTCAGTTTTCTTTGATCTATTTCTATACTTGCTGGTCTGCTCCATTGATCTGTGTATTCCTGTGTCATCAACAGACTGTTTTATCATTTAGCTTATAATACATGTTAATATCTATTGAATGCTCATTACCCCTTTTACTCTCAAAATATGATTTTTTTTTTGTTTCTGGAATGATATTCTTATAGATGAGAATTAGAAACTTATTATCAAAGTCCAAAAAAGCCCTATTAGAATTAAGAGTAGAGATAATTGGAGGTAAATGAGCTTTTCAGTTAAAAACTTTGGTGTATATTTTTCATTTATTCAAGTCTTTATACACCTTTCAGTAAAATTTTATAACCTTATCACATTTAAAAAAACTGTTATTCTGAAGCTCAGGTCACTCAACTCTGACTATTCCCTCTACATCTCTTTCATTCGATGACATTCTAGACCTTGCTTATTTATTTCTCTTTTTTTCTAGTTTTACTGAAATATAATTGACGTATAGCACTGCATACACCTAAGGTGTATGGCATAATGATTTGACTTCTATACAATGAAATGATCATAGTAGGTTTAGTTAACATCCATTGTCTCATGCAGATACAAAAATTTTTTTCTTGTGATGAGAACTCTTAGCATTTACTCTCTTAACAAAGTTTCAGAGTTAGCTATAATCATCATGTTGTACATTACATCCTTAATACTTAATCTTATAGCTGGAAGTTTATACCTTTTGGCCTCTTCTATTTACTTAATTCTTGGCACCCATGTTTCTTCTCCACCCCTGCCTTTGCCACCTTCTGTGCCAGTTTCAGGGGCCATGCAGGTCATCTCGCATCTATGATTTCTTCATCTCTAATGACCTTAACCTGAACTCCATCTCAGCCATCCACTCTGACCAAAGCACCCTCCACTTTGTCATCACTCCCAAGCAGTCCCCTCTAAATTACTAATTCAAGCATCAGAAATGTTCTCCTTACAATTAACTTACTTAAATATTTTTATTATTGTTAATATTAAATATTTTATTACTGCTCTCTCACTCCTTAGGTTCCTCTAGTTCAATGTTTCCTGCATCTCTCAGGCCCCTTCAGGAAAAATAAATGGCAAGTTATTTGAACAGAAAGAATGTAATATTAAAGTGTTAATGGGTATTGGAGAAATAAAAATTCTCGACTTTGAGGTATCATGGAAGTAGCACCTGCAGGAAGCACCTAGGACCACTAGAAATGGCGAACAAAGGGAAGACATTGGAGGTGTCAAACTGTAGAAGCCTGGAGGAGGCCCCTGTTGCTAGGTCCCAGATCTCTGAGGAGGCACACTGCTTAACGGGTGCTGCTGTCATTGCGAGGCCACTATGAAGCTGGTTCTGAGAGTTCCGGCAAAGCTGCTGCTTCAGAAGGGTCACTGCCAGGGGTGATGGCAGGAGGAGCAAGGAGCACAGAGGAAGGAGCCAGGCCCTTCTTCCACCTCCAGTCTTGCAGCACCCCAATCCAGTGCTCGTTTTTCCTCTTCTCTTTTTGTTTTTAATATGTTTATTGATTTGAGAGAGAGAGAGAGAGAGAGAGAAAGAGAGAAGCATTGATGTGAAAGAGAAATATGAATCGGTTGCCCCCTGTATATGCCCTGATGAGGGATTGAACCCGCAACCTGAGTATGTGCCCTGACCTGGAATTGAACATGCAGCCTTTTGGTGTATGGGAGGATGCTCCAACTAACTGAACTACACTGGCCAGGGCTCTCTTTTTTCTCACCCTCTATGGGCAAAATCTAATAGGAAGCCAGCTGGCCATGCAGAGCTGTCATTTGCTGAGTAGCACTGAGTTTGGAGCAGAGACTATATAGCTTAATAATGGAAGTAGATCTTTGACTTTCTTTCTGTCCATCACCCCACCTATCTTCACCTCCCTATCCAGCTTGGCATTAACTCTCCAGCATTCAGTTACTCTGGCTGATGTCCAAAACTCTTTTGTTCGAGACAGCAGATTGGTGTCAGTGATGAGCTGCCCAACACTGCCCAACATCTCATCGCCGTTCTCCAGGCACCTTGTTTCTCCACACTCTTCAGATGCTTTAAATCTTCTCCATGCTCCCTAAACTTCCCCCTCCTGTTCACCTTTGCAGCTTTCTGCCTCAAAGACGGAAACTTCTCTCAACTTGCTGCTAACAAACCAACATCTGTACCAACCTTCTCTTCTCCCATGGTGAGAAAAGTGGTGTTCTTCTGGGTAAGGCCCGCCTTCTTTGGTTCTCTGGGTCCCATTCCCTTCTTCCTGGAAGCTAAGATTCACCTACCATGGCTCCATCTCTGTTCTCTGTGTACCTGGTCTTTGCCTTTGACTTTTCATAAATTTTCATTTTATTCACTAATTGTATTTGGCAAAATGGTACAGTTGTGTTAGAAAAACAGTTTGGCGATGTATTATAAAATTAAACATATAATCACACTATTATCCAGCAACCCCACTCCCAAGTATTTACCGTATTTTGCTGTGTATGATGCACACCCATGTTTTGTGTACATCATACATGGGGTTATTATAACCATTACTACATCCATGGTATGTGATCATTATACCCAGGTATAATGCACATCCTTACTTTCCTCTCAAAAATTTGGGCAAAAAGTGTGCATTATACACAGCAAAATATGGTATCTAAGACAAAGAAAAACTTGTGTTCACACAAAAACCTGTGTGAAGTTTTATTGCAGCTCTTCCTAACTGTCAAAAACTGGAAATGATAAAAATGGTCTTCAGCTGGTGAGGAGATAAAGAAACTGTGGGACATCTCTACAATGGAATACTGCTTGACCCCCCAAAGGAGTGAACTACTGATATACACAACAGCATGGATGGATCTGAAATGCATTTTGCCAGGTGAATGGAAGATGAGCCCAAAAAGGGACACACGATATGATTCCTTTCTCTGAGGTCCATCCAGAAAAAGTCCAGCCATTGTTAATATAGCAAGAACAGTTTGCGTGACCTTCATGTAACCCTGGCAGCCAAAGAGAGTGGACTGGAATGCACATGCATGAACAATGACAACTTCACTGTACTAGTCAGTGGGGGTGGTAGACATCGAGTAATCACATGTACTGTGTGGTTATTGCATTCAAAATGACTGAGCGAGTAGAGCAATGAATCTGCATCAAATTTTGCATTAAGCTTGAACATTCCTCCATGGAAACTATTCACATGGTTCAGAAGGCTTTTGGGGATGATGCAATGAGTGCAGTGCAAATAAAAGTGTGGCAAAGACTTTTCAAAGATGGCTGAGAACCTATTGAAAGTGATCCACATTCTGGAAGGCCTGCAACAAGCAGAACACCTGAGAATGTTGAATGTGCATGGGTTGCAACCGACAAAGATTGGAGAACTGTGTGAGATCTCAATGTACCTATTTTGAAGGGGACTGAGTGTCGTTGTCCTATGTACAATGTTTCTTGTATCTTATTAATAAATGTCACTATTTTTCATAGCATGTGGCTGGATAGCTACTGGATAGACCTTTTGTATGCCATTTTGGAAAAGGTGAAATTATAAGGGCAGAAAACAGGTCAGTGAATGCCAGCAAGAATCTCTGGAATTTTAATAGATAAGCCTCTTCCATTAAAAACAATCTCACAAAAGACTCTTTGGTGTGTCACCCTCCCCTGCACGCATTGCCAGTATTACTCTGATTTTCACAGGAAATTTTGCCAAAACAATTGTCTACATCCATTTTTTCACTACCTTTCTTTTGAGTCACTTCTTAGCCAACATCACCAGTGTTCACATCACAGAATCTACTGAACATTTCTCTGTGTTCCTGTTTCTCAGCCCCGCTTAGCAGCACCAGCAGAGGAGGAACTCCCCTCTTTGTTTGGGGAACAATCTTCTGGCCCCAGCAGTGCAGAGGCAGGTACTGTGCTTGTGGGTACTTGGCCATTGCCCTGGTATCTGACACAGTTCATGCCACAGATTAGGAAAGACCCAGTGGACATTTCTGGGAAGTAGCTTTGGAACAAGTGGCTAGAAAATGTGGCACCACCTCACATGTTCAGAAAAATTCAGTCTCACCTGCTTTGCACTGAGGTTATTTCTTCATAAAGACCTTTTCATCACTTATACTGACCACTGAAGAACAAGACAAAAATGAATCGTAATTGTGAAAACGAACAAAGTCCTCTTATGCACTTAAATTTTGCCCCTCTGAATGTATTTTCTGTAAAGATGGGCTTCTTTTGTTGAACCTCAAAGGAGAAGCTTCTCTCTGGAGCAGGTTCAGATTCTGGATTTATTGCATGTTGTGTGTATCATCTTTGATTGATTGGTGCTGAACAGGCGAGCAGCAATATCACTAATTATCTTCCGCATGGCACGCGCTGGAGGAGTCATTAAGGACTCTAAATCTGGAAAGCGTCCAGGGCCAAACAAAGGGACTCTGCCTCCACCAACAGGACGATGCGCAGTCAGGTCCCTGGGGCTCCCTTTCACTCAGCTTGGGACTCATTTTTGTTCTAGTAACTCCGCTACAGCAGGGCATACCCCTAATTTTGCCTAGTGACAAAGACGAAGTGGAATTCTGCTGAAATGCCAACAGTTTATTTTTTATCTGTTCCCTAGTAAGAACCTGGTAGGCTTTTCTTTCTTGTGGGGCATGGGGCTGCTGCTGTAGGGCAAACAGATGGAATTGGCCTAATTGTGAAGAAAAGCTGGTGGGATGTGAGAGACCCAAACCTTTCCCCCAGCCTGTTGCGGATGCCTTAAATTCTGCTGTCGAATATATACCTTATGAAATGGAGAAGTTATGTCCTAATTAAAAAAGCAAAGTGGGAGGGAAAATGAATTCAACCTGACACAGTAGCTTGGATCACACGTGCCAAGTAATCAGTACCATGTCTGGAGCACAAACAAGATTCAGTAAATAATGGCTGTTGTTTCTATTCTTAATAATTGCTGGGGCATCACTAAGCAGATTCCTGATGACCATCATCTTGGTGTTAGGATACTGCACCAGGTATGAAGCAAACAGGGATGAGGTGCCACGATCCCTGCCTTCAAAAGTCATGTGCAGTCAGGGCAATACAACACTTTGCTAGACGATGAGAATTCAGCTTCGTCAGTGCTCTCTGTCAGGGGCACTGAGTATCCCGTGACCATGTGTGAGGGAGCAACAAGCTGTGCTTGTGCAGGACAGAATACTGTATGAAGAGATGGGACGGAAAAGACATTTAGAGCTTTGCCAGGTGAAGAATGAGGGGAACATTATCTTGGCAGGTGAGGCCGCATGGAATAGGCAAGGTGATGTGAAAAGTAACAAACTCAGTAACAGGGTGAAAATAATTAGCTCGGTGTATTCAGAATATAGGTTTCATGGAGGGTGTGAAAGGAAATTGAATTAGGAAAATATCCTGAAGGGTAAAATGGTGTGCCTAGGTGGGTGCACTTTCTCCTATAAGAAACACAGGCCAAGTGCAGATCTCTAAGCAGGAACACAATAAAATTTACTGTTTAGAGAGATACAGTCACCAGTAATGAAGGACAAGTGTTGGGAAACTAGCCTGTGGCCCAAGTTCAGTCCCCAGGATTTTTATTTTATGGCTCATGAGCTAAGGATGTCCTTTGCATTTTTAGGTGTTTGAAAAATCAATCAAAAGAAGAGGAAGATCTGATGGTACATGAAAATTATATGAAATTTACATTTTAGTGTTTATAAAGGTTTTAGAAGAACCCAGCCATGCCCATTTCTTTATGACTGGTGTCGAAGCACAGAGACCATCTGAAATATTTACTTTCTGCCCTTCACAGGAAAAGTTTGCCGGCTCTGGTTAGAGGGTGCAGATGAGAACAGAGGGAAAACAGGGAAAGGTGGCCAGAGGGAAGGTCTACGGGGAAAGGACACTTCGCCCTGTTTCTCAAACTTGAGTAATGTGCAGATGCCCTCGCAAGACTTCTCAGGAGTTCTAGTGTCTCTTAAATTGTTTGTATTCAAGTATAAATTAAATATTTACAAACTGACATTGTGGTAAAAATTTCTTATTCTCTTAGCTCTTACACAATTGCAAAACTAAAACTTAAAAATGGAAAACTAACAAATCTACAAGACCTGTCATTAATATTTTTGACATAAACATCATTAACATAATCTGACATTAACATTCCTAATTTCATGGGAAAGATGACGTCTTTCTGCTGTCACGAGACTGTTGCTTGGAGGCCCAAGGCTGGTCCCCAGGCTCACCTGAGTGTGAGTGCAGGTGTCCACCACCATGCCTGGGTGATGATTTAGTTCTCGCACCACCTGCCCTGGGTGCAAATACTTTAGAAAACTTCATTCATGTAGAGTGGTGGTTGGAAAATTTTTCTGTAAAGGGTCAGATAGTAAAAATGTTAGGCTCTGCAAGGCCCCGTTGCACCTATTCAACTCTGCTATTATAGCTTAAAAGCATTCACAGACAGTGCATAAATGAGCGGGCATGGATGTGTTCCAATAAAACTTTATTGTCAAAACAAGCAGAGCCAGAATTGACCTGTGGGCTATGGTTGGGTGACCTTTGTTATAGATCATGGACTTCCTTTAGGAAAGTGGAAAATTGGTAGGATTTCTGTGCTGCTGTGGACATATGCTTGACAGACCAGAAGACCACTGTGAAATGAGAAGGAATCACTGCTACAACCAACTATAATATTTACGTGCAAATAGCAGGTGAGAGGCTGGATTTGGTCCATGAACTATATCCATAGTTTGTGGACTCTGGATATAGAGTAGTGTCAGGTAACAGTTACCTCCTTACTTAATGTCTGTATCCAAACAGGCTCACAGCAGGAATGATCACATTTCCACTTTCCTTGGCCCAGTGTGTGGTTTCTCTATCACCACTTGACCTTGAGAAGCTCAGAGATGCGCAGGGCTGGAAATGATGGGCTGTGCACATTAGCCATCAGAGACCAGTGCACACTGGTGTAGTCTGAGCACTGCGACGTCATAGGTCTGAAGCTCTAAATGCAGCAAGAAAGTAGACTTGGGGAAAGTTTTTGTAATCTAGTCCCTAACTATTTTATCCACTACTGCAAGACACTGGGACCAGAGTTTTGATTCTTTTTATGAAGCCCTTCTATATAATCACATTCTGCCTTCATCTTGCACCCTGACACACCAGAGAATTAATTTTATTATCATGATCAGGCTTTAATTTTCAACAAAGAATACATTTTAAAAGAAAGAAGGGCCAGGAAATACCATAATTAGGATGAGAAACAGTTTCTTTCCTCCTTACCTGGTTATTCTCCCTTCCCAAGATCATAAATTCAGGGGAAAAGGGGAATAAAATCTGATTCTGGCTTGTGTGCGTCTAACCTTCTCATCCTGATGAATGGGTTATTTACCAACCAGATAAGGATGGTGAGTTTTCCAGGGTTGGTGTGTTTTCTGGGTATCCTTGGACACATAGCATTCTATTACTCATAACCATATAACCCATACCTGGCTCTGTGCTAGGCACTGGTAAACTGGAATGGAAGACAAGAGGGGCCTTGTCCCCAAGGAGATGGCTCTGGTATGGACACCACCCAAAAGTGTTACTTTAATTAAGTGCTTACTCTCTACCAAGCATGGTGCTAAGTGCTCTACATATAATTTGTCTGGTAATGCTGATGACAAAATCACTTAATAGATATTATCTTATTAATATAGACAGGGAAATGGAGACTCATTGAGGTTCAGTAATTTTCCCAAGGGCAGTCAGTATTAAATGGCATAATAAACTTTGGTTTACCCTCATTTCTGAGCTTCTAAACTGCCTCGAATAGACAGGCAGGCAATGAATAGACAGATAGGTCATTCTACAATATTCCATTAGGCTACACCACAGAAGAGTGGGAGTGGGGGCTCTGGGAACATGGACTTGGGAGGGTGGATGACTAATTTTACAGTACTGTAGAGCAAATTGATTAGGACATATGACTCATGGGTGGGACACAAGCAAAACTGAGCTTCTGAGCATAATGAAGTGCTTTGCTAAAAAGTCCCATTTTAGATTACTCTGGACTATTTTATTTTATTTGTTAAAAGAGTTTATTTATTTTGTTTTTAGAGAGAGGGGAAGGGAGGGAGAAAGAGAGGGAGGGAAACATCAATGTGTGGGTGCCTCTTGCACGCTCCCTACTGGGGACCTGGCCTGCAACCCAGGCACGTGCCCTGACTGGGAATCAAACCAGCGACCCTTTGGTTTGCAGGCTGGCACTCAATCCAGTGAGCTACACCGGCCAGGGCTGGACTATTTTAGAGGGAAAAAATAAAAGGCAAATCACCCAGATTTTCCTCCTAGAGACCCCCATGGTTAACTCCCTCACCTCTGTCAAATCTTTTTTCAAACATCTTTACAAGAGCTGCTCAACCATCTCATTTAAATTGCTACCGCCCCCCTCACCATCACTCTGATCTCTTTCACCTGCCCTTGTTTTTCTCCTGTCATGGAACTGTTTTTACCTTCCAACATACTGCACTGTACAACTTACTTATTCATCGTGTTTATTATTTATTCTCATTGTTCTTTACCTTAATCTCCTCTTTAGAATATCAAGTCAGAGAGGGGAGAGATTTGTGTCTGTTATTCACTAACGTATCCCAAGTTCCTAGAAGAATACCTGTATACTTAGGTGCTCAATAAATAATTGTTAAGTTAATGCATGAGTAAATAAATGTCTGAAAAAACAGCTATGAAGGAGAGATCGGGCTGCTGGATTTGGAGGCCCACCCCAGCCCTGGCATTCTGGTCTCATGTCTGAGAAAAGCATCCTTCCCTCTGGGATTCAGGGGTGTGGGAAATCAAATTCTCACCTATTTGGATACCTGACTTAGGTATCACTGGGACTGTGCTTTTGAACCTTGGCTAAGCCTATATGTTCAATAAACCCTCATCTTTGCTCTGCTCTGCTCATTTTTATTCTAGTCCTGTGCTCTCCTGACATGGGCAGTTAGAGAAGAGAATTTAGTACATTCAGCAAATATTCCCCACATCTCAATGGCAGGCAGAACAAACCCTGTGATTTGAGTTGGAAATATTTTTTAAAAAATTCATGGGGGTGTCTTAGAGTTTGAATTAACATAATTATAAAATTTACAGGCATCTAGTGTGCTTTTTATAAGGCTTCTATAACAGATGTGTCAAATGTCTAGTTTTGAAAGGACTTCATAATTCAGTTACAATTTCCTCTGGGTTAAATATTGGAGCCGGAGAGTTGGTGGGGGTAGACAAGAATAATATATTTTTTGACATGCCATCTGAATGCAGGATGAATGCCTCCTGCTTTTTTTTTCTCATTATGTTGTGTCACCCCACTTATTAGGGTGGGGAACACTCCCCTTCTTCAAAGGTTGAAACTAACCTCCAAACACTTTCTTGAGCACATTGGGGTTTCCACCAGGCCCAGTTTCTCTTTGAAACCCAGTATGGAAGAAATGGAGGGTGCCTAAATTCATTCCTGTGCACTCAGCAGTGATCAAATCTGAAGCCCTGATTTGCAGTTGACGTCAAAGAACAAATTTGTATTATTTGTTAGTGTACCCCTTCCTTTCTTTTTCTTCTATTTATTTATTTTTAGAGAGAGGGGAAAGGAGGGAAAAAGAGAGGGAGAGAAACATCAATGTGTGCTTGCCTCTCACACGCCCCCAACTGGGGACCTTGGCCAGCAACCCAGGCACATGCCACGACCGGGAGTCGAACCAGCGACCCTTTGCTTCTCAGTCCTATGCTCAATCCACTGAACCACACCAGCCAGGGCTACTCCTTCCTTTTTAATGCCCATTCCTCCAGTTTCCAAAGCCAGAAAAATCTGCAGTTGATTCTTGACTATTCCCCCGGACCTAGCATCTTTCTTGGTTGTCATTTAGTCATCAAATCCTATCAATTTTCCTCTAAATATTGTTTGAGTCATCCATTTTTCTCCTTTCTCACTATAGTTGCCTTGATTATGACCACCATATTGTTCTTCTTCTAAGGTCCAAAATCTTGAATGAGGCCTACAAACAGGTAACCAAGTCACCCTGGTTGGCCCATGACTGTCCCAGTTTTAAAATGGAAAGTCCCGCATCCTAGGAGCTCTCCCCACACCCTTGGTCTTGGTCAAACTGGGACTGTAGGTCACCCTGCCTACAGGGTATTTGTAACTGCTTCCTTTGTTTGCTCCAGCCCCACTGACCTTCTTTCAGTCCTTTGCCCTTGCCCTGTGCTTCCCTATCTCCAGACTTCACACAGGCTGGCTCCCCAATCATGATCCGGCAGCCAACCCCAAGCTAATTTTTGACCTTGCTCTAAACCTCTCATTGTACTCTTTCCTTTTCCTTTAGCCCTCTCAAGTGCAGTTGTATTTTATCTGAGTAATTACATGTTTAAAGGAGCACATCCTCATTCAAAATTCAGCTCCTCAAAGGCAGAGGACATATCTCATTATACAGCTGTTGTGTCCCCAACACTTAGTCCAGGACCTGGCAAATATTAAGCCCTCTATAAATATATTTTCAATAAATTTACTTTCTGTGTGTTTTCCTTTCTCCTTCATTAAAGTTACAACACCTTTGTCCATCCTCCTTCCCTCCCTTCCAATTGCTTACCCTTTCTTTTCAGGAAACAACTCTAGGAATTGTTTGTTAATACTGCTGTTTTTGTGATTTTTAAACTAGTAACTTCTGATTTTATCAATACTATTTTATTTTTTAAGTGTATTTTATTGATTATGCTATTACATTGTCCCATTTTTTTCTCCCCTTTATTCCCCTTCTCCCTGCATCCCCCTTCCCACCAGCATCCCCCACCTCCTTGGCAAGCTAATGTGGGACCATCAGCTGCCATCTCACCCACCCTTCCTCCAGTCACCACCTAGCCATGTCCCCTCCACCCCAGCTTCCTGTCTCTGTCCCCACCCCTCCTACCAGCCTGGATGAATGTTTCTTCTTTAACTCCTTGGTTGTTGGAATTCCATACAGTTTGATTTTCTGGCGGTTCTGGTTGTTTTTTGTTTTCAAATTTGTTGTTGTCTTTCTTTGGTTGTGCAAGGAAGCAAAGTGTATCTACCTATGCCTCCATCTTGGCCAGAAGTCTCAATATTATTTTCTCGATTAAAATTTTTGAGTATAGTCTTTATTTAATTTTTTGAGTTCTCAGGCCCATTTGCTGCTACTCCCTTCCTCCCACCTGATTAGCTAGGCTAAGTCCTCACTTTTTCTGAAGACACTGAGCTGTTTGAATTTTGTCACTCTGCACAGCCATTTTCTCTGTGTGATAGGCCCTTCGTTCACTAATCTAACTGTTTAATGGATGCCTCCCCACCTTGTCTATTGAATTACAAATTCTTTAATACCTGGCTTAGCTATATCTTGTCCACAGTGCTTTCCAGCTCCCACCCACCAGTGAGTTAATCCATTTCTCTGTGCTATAACCATACCTCGAGTAGACATCCATTACAGCTCTTACACTGCAGTGTAATTCTTTGTTTATACTCCACACTGCCCACTGAACCCTGAGCTCCACACACACAGTGTCTCCACACACACAGTGTCTCTGGGTCCACTTGCGGAAAAGTTCAGATTCTGGAGGAGAAGGGCATATTACACAAGATTAATATGGCTCTATAGTCTCATTTGCCTCTTAAATAGGGAGACCCTCTAAAAAAAGTAAGTATAATAAGTCAATAGGAAAATGGGCAAGGAGACAAATAGGAAAAACTATTGGGTCATAGACCATGTATATTTTCAGCTTTATTAGATGATGCCAAGAGAAATTCTTTATTTGAAGTAAGATAAAAAAAAAAGAGAGGCAAACACAAATATAAATTGGATGTAGACAGGAGAGATTTTGAGAAAACTCACACTGGAGGGACTTGATCCCCACAAAATATAACTTTTGCAGGGTTTGGTGGTAGGGGTAGACCATAGACTATGGATCTTGATCAGAGTGGAATAGGTTTTAAATCCTTTAAGAATATGTTATGTAGTAAACCCGTGTGGGATCAAGGACGTTAGAACCATCAAAAAAGTTGGGGCCCGGTAGATATAGAGCAAATAACTCTTTGGATTTTACTCAGCATTGCCTGAAGGTCTAGAAACTGAAGTGAGTAATGGGGGGCTGGGCAGAGCTGAGGATGGGGAGGCAGGGAGAGGCAAGGGCATCAAAGCTGCTCATGGGAACCAGTGACATGGTAGATCATATGCTGAAATAAGCAAGACCAGAGGGGTGTGGGAATGAGGCTCCTGGCTGGACAGACAACAGGCTCTGGGGGAAATAGAGATCAAGAAGTGGAAGGGAAGCTACTGTGACCAGTGGGAGGATTCTTGAATTCATTAGGAATTCTAGTTAGGTTTAGTATAAGTCAACATCACTAGCTAATGCCATGCTTTCATGTCATTTGATGGAAACAAAATAAAAATTAAGAGCTATTAAAAGACTAAAACTGGTTAAATGGTTTATCCGTCCCTTCACTAGCTATCAAATCCAATGCCAAGCACTATTCAGGGATTATAACCTATATTATTCCTGTCTTCTGGCTGTGGGCCCAGGGCTGCCTTCTGGCTATGGGCCCAGGTGTTTTGGTGATAGAGTAGGTTTCGGAGTGATTGTCCCAGCTTTCAGCTGAGCCTTTGTTCAGGGACAGCCAGGAGAGAGGGTCCCCTCCTTCTTTCTCAGTGCTATCTGAGCATGAACTTCTTTTATCTTATTTGAAATACTAAGGGATATGTTTTCTTATACATCTTTTAGAAATATAAAAGGCAGAGAAGAATAAAATTAAACACATGGGGCTTTTAGCTGCAGACTAGCAGACACATTTTCCTATTCCTTGTTGCATATCTCTATCTTCTTTGGGAGGAAACACAGAGATCTTGGTGTTGCTTTCTTTAAAACAAGAGAAAAGAGTCAAAACAGTTAATCTCACATGCTTCACGTGATACGAAAAATCAGCACAAGCTGGTGTAGGAGGAGATGCTGGTAGCAGAGCCAAAGGAGAAGCTTCTCCCAGTAGTCTCCATTGTAATGCTCTTGGAGGAGAGAATCTGAGTAATATGAAGATCCACAGTGCAGCCAGGCCAATGAATAGTGACTCAAGTGGTATGGAAGTGACAGTCACACCTAGTCGAAGAGGTCAAGGGACCACAGCCAGGGGGATTATGCAGGTGGCCCTGAGGATACTGAGGTAAGAGAAGAGATAAGAAGGATAAAACACTGGGGACAGGAACTGAGATGATGGTGTTCTCATAAGCAGGAAAGAAAGACAGAGGAGAAAGGCAAGCCTGCATTGTGAAGGAGTGAGCTTCCCAAGGCTGGAAAGAGGCAGCGTCTTGACCTGGAGGTGGCAGAAGCTGGCGAGATCGGAGGGGAAAGGCCACTTCAACAACCTTCAGATTCCCCTGGAACAGAGACAGTCAAGCTCTTCCATCTTCCTCCTGAGAGAGCACCTGGCACCTCTGCCTCCTTCCTTGTGCATTTGGAAAGTCAGCTTCTCGGGCAGTCATCACAGTGGCTGACGTGGATGGACAGCAGTCTTCGCCTGGCTGCCGCAGGAGCTTCAAACCCAGGACCCTCCGGCCCATGCTTGTTGAGCCCTGTCTCCACCTCTGCACTCGTATCAGCAGCATGAATGGTGGAGAGATTTGAAGTCCCTCCATGTGAGTTGGACACCTGTGCCAATAACACACTGCATGGTCACCTCCTTCGTTCATCTACTGATTTAAGTGTTCATGTGTGAGCCAAGTTCATACCCCCAACAAACTTCATGATTGTTACATCACAGTGTCATTTTCAAATAATCTAAATTTTACATATGCTTTGCATAAGTGACAAGAAGTGGTATTTAAAAATATTTGCATATGAACTAATTTCTAAACCATCCCGTGGGGCTCGTATCATTAGTCAGATTCTCTATGGGATCTTTGAACATGGATTCATCATGTTTTATTAGTGTGTGTTATTACCGTGGTTCCCAAGGGGCTACATTTGGGAGAAGATACTTAATCATGGCTTCAAACTTTAAACTTTTTGGCAAATTAAACCCCAAATGCTCATCCTTAGCCAAAGTGGCTTCACTTCAGGGAGAGAACAGGTCTGGGATTGTCCTGTTGGTACTTAAAGATGAACACAGAGTGTCATTTCTATTGATTTTTAGATTTAATGATTTTACTAAAGCCTTTAAAAAATAATGCTTTTCATCATGTCAAAAATAGCTTTGCTTCCACGACACAAGCACAGCCCGTAGGGTAAGTTGCTGGTGCCCCTCCCCGCCCCCCGCCCCTTTTTTCCACCTTCATCCCCTACAGGAGAAGCCTTCCAGGGCCCTCCAGGGGCTCCTGTGTGGCCAGTCCCTGGGGACTGTTTTAATCAACAGATTTATTAACTGTTCACATTTCAGTCTGACCATGAGAATCTCTGCCACAGTTAGCAGTGCAAGTGTCAGGGAGAAAAGTTATTCTCAGTTATGTAAATAGATAAACCTCTTAAGACTTTCTTAGTGTTTAAGTTAGGTTCCTATAAGCAGGGCCTGAGGTGGCAATTCTGGTGAAAATGATTTTTCGAAGTGTTCTCTGGAGAGAGTGTGTGAGGGAAACAGAAGATAAGAAGAAAACCAAGCGAAGGTGTGGTCTCTACCAGAGACTGACTTCAGTCTGATACTCTGGGAAGCTCTCGTCCACCTTGAGGCCAGGCAGCAGGCCCTTTGAACCCCAGTCAATTACTGCCGCTGACTGTCCCCTTTGACCAACAGTAACCTCCCAGGCCAGACAGCTCCATTTTAATAATGAATGCTTTCAGCAACTGAGACACAGGCAGCATCCACAACACTTGGGGAGAGAAGGGAAGATTAGAAAGCAGGGAAAGCCTATCCGGACAGGCAGCCAATGTACTGTGACTAGAAGGATAAGCAAGAGACTAGGAGGAGAAGCAGGGAAAAGGGCGTCCCAGGCAAAGGGAATAATAGCACATGCAGTGGCTCTGGGGTAGAGCAGAGAATGTCAGTCTCCTTATCTCTCTATTCAAGGTGCTCTGGCCTCCTGATTCTGGATTTGAGGGAAAAGGTGTAGTGGTGTTCCCATAAGGCAACAGTAGAATGGGCAAGATATTTTGTACTTTGGGGTTCTGAAAAGAACCCAATAGATATGTGGGAGGAAATATAAGTGTGCACTGGGCTCCAAGGAAGGCTAACATAACATTACAAGCATTCTAATCTCTGAACAAAAGTATCTCTAAAGTATCTGGTTGAGGGAAATGAGTGAAGACCTCTGTGCCTAGAAACTTTACAAATGCCTAACAAGGCAAACTTTCTTGTCTGAAAGGGTAAAGGGTCTTCGCTTTCCAATGGGGTAACATGGTACATCCCTCCTAGGTATGACATCCTGTGTGTCATTCCCTATTGAGTTAGGGCACCTGTGACTCAATGGAGAAAGCTGGTAGATGAGAGAGAAAGAGAGAGAAAGGCACGGGGGGTGGGGGTGAGGAAAAGAGAGAGATTAGGGAGTTAAAAATAGGTATTTTGGCATTTTATTTTATTTTATTTTTATCATTTTATTTTATTTTTATTTATTGTTGAGTTACACTTGTCCCACCGCTTTCCCCATTGCTCATCCTGATCCCACCACCCACTCCCACAGTCAATCCACCCCCACCCCATTCATTATCCATGTCCAGGAGTCCTTTATTCATGATCCTTTGCTTCCCCCTTCCCCTTCTTTCCGTGTTCCCCTCCTCCCCCACCCTCTCTCACTGTACATTTGTTCTTTATTTCCAAGTCTCTGGTTCTATTTTACTCATTTCTTTGTTTTGTTGATTAGGTTCCACTTATAGGTGAGATCATATGATATTTGTCTTTCACCGGCTGGCTTATTTCACTTTGCATGATGTTCTCTAGCTCTATCCATGCTGTCATGAAGGGTAGTAGCTCTTTCCTTCTTTCTGTTGCATAGTATTCCGTTGTGTAAATGTGTCACAGGTTTTTGATCCACTCATTTACTGATGGACACTTAGGCTTTTTCCAGCACTTGTCTATTGCAAATAGTGCTGCTATGAACATTGGGGTGCATAGGTTGTTTTGAATCGGTGAATCAGGATTCTTAGGGTATAGTCCCAGCAGTGGGATCTCTGGATAAAAAAGCAGTTCCATTTTTAGTTTTTTGAGGAAATTCTGTACTGTTTTCCACAATGGCTGCACCAGTCAGCATTCCCACCAACAGTGCACTTAGGGTTCCCTTTTCTCCACAACCTCGCCAGCACTTGTTGCTTGTTGATTTATTAATGATGGCCATTCTGACCAGTGTGTAGTGATATTTCATTGTGGTTTTAATTTGCATCTCTCTGATGGCTAGTGATGTCAAGCATTTTTTCGTGTGTGCCCTCTGTATTTCGTCCTTGGAGAAGTGTTTGTTTGGGTCCCGTTTCCATTTTCAAATTGGATTGCTTGTCTTCCTGGTGTGGAGTCATGTGAGTTCTTTATATATTTTGGAAATCAAAGCCTTGTCTGAGGTATCATTGTCAAATATGTTTTCCCATACAGTTGCTTTCCTTTCCTTTTTGTTGATTTTTTTTTAGCCATGCAGAAGCTTTTCAGTTTGATGTAGTTCCATTTGTTTATTCTTCCCTTTATGTCCCTTGCCCTACAGGATGTATGGGTGAAGAAAGCATTCCTGCGTGGGATATATGAAATTTTCCTGCCCATGTTTTCCTCTAGGATCTTTAATGATATCCAAGCCTTTTATCCATCTTGAGTTTATTTTGGTGTATGGTGTAAGTTGGTGGTCTACTTTCATTTTTTTGTGTGTACTTGTCAAGATCTCCGAACACCATTCATTGAAGAGGCTATTTTTACTCCATTTTATGTTCCTGCCCCGAAACAATTTAACTGTCCAGTGAAATTTAGGGCACTGGGAAGGGTTAACCCTGTGTGTCCTCAGTGTCCCAACATGAGGTCTTTAATAAGTTACACTCAGTTCAGGTGGAACTGAGCAAGGCAGGTGGCTACACAAGTGCAGCTGGCAGGGGGGGGACCTCAGTTTTGTTTGCAGATAAAAGTTCCTCAAAAATATATTTTGGATAGTGAACAAATACATTTTTGAGGCCTCTGCCACTTACCAGCCACTCTAAATACAAGTTGTGAAAGAGAAGAAATAGAGAGAAAGAGAACAACAAAAGGATAATAGTGTAACATGAGCTTAGAGCCACCAATTTGAAAATGAGGTAGAGAATTTCAATTGAAGATGGTGAGTTGAGGACAGACATATAACACAGTCCTTAAAATGTAAAAAACAAACACCTCCTATCTTTAAAAGAATTAATTTATTATAATGCTAGAACACTAGCAAGGCTGGTAATGGGAGAAGGACATTTTGAAGAAGTTCTAGAAGACTGATAACAGATGGATCTGACTGATGAAGAAACTAGATCATGGAAAGTTGTAGCTCAAAATGTTGGAGGGAAAAGGGGTCCTTCCCATAAGAGTCTCTTACAACCTCCAAGCTCCAAGTCCACAAATATAAAGGACAGGGATGAGGTATGGTACAAACATCAAGGTAATTAATAAATTAATTATAATCCAAGTCCTCCCACATGGTCGGTTTCCCTGAATTTGAATCCTTCCTCTCACTCTCTTCTTTGCTCCTCACCCTACTGCAGCCTCCTTGACTTGCTTTATGTCTTTTACTATGTAAAGTATGTTCCCACCTCAGTACCTTTGCTGTTGTTTCTTCTGTCTTGAATAATTTACCTCTAGACTTCCACATGCTTGGTTCTTCCTTGTCATTCAGATCTTAACTTTAAGTTCACCTACTCAAAGAATTCTCTGCTCACAGTATCTAATTAAATCCCAACCCTAGCCAGTCATTCTACCATACCACCCTGCTTCCTTCCCTTCCCAGTGTGTATCACTCTCTGAAATGTCCTAATCATTTATTTCTTTATCATCATCTCAGGGCAAAGGTCTTATCTACTTTCTTTATCACAGTATCTACAGCATCTGGGGCATTCATACTTGGTGCTTGTATCAGTAAGCTTTTGCTATGCAGCCAACCACCCCAAACTTTGTGCCTTCAAACAACTCTTTATTTAGTGCATGATTTGGATCAGCTGGGCAGTTCTTACCTATGTGAACTCAGCTCATCTCTGCTGGGCTCTCTCAAGCCTCCATGGTTATCTACGGGTTGGCTGCTGGTTGGATAAGTGAAGCAGGTGTTTTTCACAGGTTTAGTGTCCAGCAGGCTGCTGATCATGGCAGCAGAGGCAAATGGGCTTCATGCTTCTTGTTACCTTAGGGCTTCTTCACAAAGCTGTTGTTGTGGATATCTCAGAATTCATATGCAAAAAACTGTCTTTTTAACTCTGTCATCTTTTATCTATCTACTCTACTAGAGCGGCAAGAGAGAGCAAGCTGCAATGTCTAAGTGCCTTTCCAGTTCCTGTCTCAGGTTACTTTTCTGTACCTCACTGAACAAAGCAAGCCGTAAGGCCAAGCCCAGATTGAAGTGGGTAGAGAAATAAACCCCACCTCCTACCAGGCCGAGCTCCAGAGTCACATCTCAAAGAGGCACGGACACAGGTATGGGAAGACTTTTAGCCATTTAGCACTCTTATTATATTATTCAATAATACAACTAGCTGTGCTAGTAGGACCCCATCTCTCTTTCCTGCCCTCCCCCCATAGGTACTGCAGATGACAGAGGCTTTTTGCCCCATGTAAAAATCCAGGCTCTGCATGCTACAGAAAGTAACCTGTTTCCATGCAGATGCCTCCTCATTGGAGTGTAAGGCCATGAAAGGAAAAAAAAGCTGAGTTTGAGGAAACTCTGGAGCACACAGTAGGTACCTTAATGAAAAAGGAAAAG